>CM021732.1:108463047-108564653 GCA_011075105.1 Heteronetta atricapilla
ACAGCACTGGTGTGGTGCCACTGCTGTCCTGGCTACAAGTGCAGAGCGCAGCACTGGGTGGGCTGCTGCAGGGAAAGGTAACATCCCAGCCAGACCCAGGACAGATTCAATGTTTACAATTTTGCCTGTTAAATGAGCCTAGGCCTCTTCTTTGCACTTGTATGTTAAAGAAACATAACATACAACTACAGAAATGGCTGCAGGAGTCCATACTGAAGATCCTCCTGGTCCAACAGTGGCCAGTAGCAGAGCCTGGGACACATTGTACTGGGGCAAATACCGATGGCAAATCCTCACGGTTCCTGAGAGCCTGAAGCTCAGGTACTTGCGAGCCAGAGGTGACATTTGTGCTTAGCAGCCTACAGTGTTTTATTATTTTTTTTTTCCAAGGATATTTCTCATTTGCCTTTTTCAACATGAATGTTATTTTGGCACTGATGATCCTGCATGGCAGTAAGTTCTGCATTTTTATACACATTGCTCACAAAGGTTACTCTTTCCATTTTGAACCAGCCCCTTGATCGTTTTAGATGCTGCCTCACGGTACTGCTAGTACCAGTACTGCCAGATGAGAAGGCTGGTGCATCATGTACCTCATCAAGTAAAACAGTAACAATTATCCTGATATCGTTCAGCTCCTTGTTTGGAATAAAATATGCACCAGTTCATAGAATTCCCATGTAATGCATGGATGGCTTGCTGTATAACCAGAACTGTTCCAGATAAGTATCTGTACGATCTGTACGGGGTCTGTGCTGCCATTCAGAAGAACCTTGACAGTCTGGAGCATTGGGCGCCGAGGAACTTCATGAATTTCAACAAAGGCAAAAGCAGGGTGCTGCACCTAGGGTGAAATAACCCCAGGCACCAGTACAGGCTGGGAGCAGACCTGCTGGAAAGCCGTCCAGTGGAGAAGGACCTGTGGGTCCTGGTGGACAGCAGGCTGACCATGAGCCAGCAATGTGCCCTTGTGGCCAAGAAGGCCAGTGGTGTCCTGGGCTGCATTCAGAAGAGTGTTGCCAGCAGGTCAAGGGAGGTGATCCTCACCCTCTACTGAGCCCTGGTGAGGCCACGCCTGTAGTATTGTGTCCAGTTCTGGGCTCCTGGTACAAGGGGGACATGGAGCTACTGGAGCGCGTCCAGAGGAGGGCTACGAAGATGATTAGGGGACTGAGTCATCTCTCATATGAGGAGAAGCTGGGAGAGTGCGGCCTGTTTAGCTTGGAGAAGAGAAGACAGAGAGGAAATTTTATCAGTGTGTACAAATATCTGAAGGTAGGATGTCAAGAGGTGCCCAGAGACAGGACAAGAGGCAACGGGCACAAACTGAAGCACAGGAGGTTCTGGCCCAATATGAGAGGGCACTTCATTACTGTGAGGGAGACAGAACACAGGCACAGGTTGCCCAGAGAGGTTGTGGAGTCTCCTTCTCTGGAGATATTCAAAACCCACCTGGATGCCATCCTGCACAGTGTTGTTCTCTAGGTGATCCTGCTTGGCAGCGGGGCTGGACTCAATGATTTCCAGAGGTGCCTTCCACCCTCAGACATTCTGTGATTCTGTGACATCTTTTCACACGGTTATAAAAGTATTTCTGTGTACAAGTATGATGCTGCGATATTACTCACAGGGGAGAAGTTTGACACCTGTTAATCAGATATGAGGGCTGCCTAACGAAACATGCTACTTACACCATATATGATAAAAGGAGCTGAGAATATTTTTTAAATCTTCTCCTCTGAAGGCTCAGATATAAAGGCTCAGATTTTAGAACCAGACTAGTCTAAGTTTTATCCAATCATAAAAATGCCGTGAAGATAAAGCCCAGTATCTCAGGCCTTTCCAGACAGAGAAGAAAGTGTTACATTAATAACGAGACACAAGAAATACAATGATATGAAGTGCCAAGATGAGATTTCAAGCTGTGTTAAAATCATCTTATGAGGTCTTACAAGACTTTTAGATTTTAAGATAGCTTTACACCTGCCCAGTTCTGACGAAGTCTGGGTCTGAGGAGATCTGCCTATAACTTAAACCATTTAAATCGCTTTGGGACATTCAGAGAGTTACAACACTGTTGTATCATCCCCGTCTGCTAAAACTTCTGTCACATCCTTTATTTAAAGACAGGAAAAGCTGACATCTTCAAACGGAGGGTAGATTGAATTCATTGAGAAGCTCTGTGGTTTTTCCTTCCAACAGTTTAGATACCAGTTTATTGCTTCCTCTAGAAGTCACACCACTGTGATTGTGGGGAAACCTGCTTTCTTAAAAGGACGGGAAAAAGAACTCTTCCGTGGAAAACTTTGATTGAAAGATTTTATACAGAACATACAACAAAAAACTGAAGATAAGGAGCTGGAAGTTTCCTACATTTATTCATAAATGGCATTTTTCACAAGCAAAAAGTGGGCCTTGGCATTTTCCGATCGTAAGGTCAGCCTATCAGAAAGCTAGGTGCGGACCTAGCGTTTAAAAGTGTTTCCTAATTTTGAATAAATCTGTAAACAAAACTAATTGCACCGAATTCCTTCTAGCCAAACCTAAGTGAAGTCTGTTGAATTATGTCAACAGGAAAAAATTTGACCTATCTTGTTTGTAAAATGTTGCGCAAATATGACAAATAAGTTGAGTAAACAGTTCCAGAAAGTGTGCATCATCATTCAAAATATGTTCTGGGAGACATAAGGGTAGATAGTGGGCTGAAGAAAGACTTGCATCATGGAAAAAAAGCTAAATAAAGATTCAAATCTGCTCTAACACATTGAGCCTTGCTGCTCTTATTTCTTTCTCTGATTTATTTATTTAGGACAGAAACAAAATCTATGTACCTATCAGACAGGAGCAAATTCCCCTCTGGTACAATCTGGCAGGATTTAAGACCGAGACCAGATGAGCATTTTGATTGCCCGAGGATGACAAACACTGGGCATGGATGAAGGGCAGGATACAATTCTCTCTATCTACCTTAAACATCCCAAACTAAAGAGAATACTTAGTGTCCAGTGCATGACTCAAAAGCACTTCATTATCTACCTGCACAGGATAACTGGTCGATTGGACTTGCAGATATCCTTTTCCTGTCCTTGGCTCCTGGGCAGTTTTATTCCTCCTGGCAGGAATTTCTTTTTAGCCTCTGCAAAGCTTTGTAAGCTGGTGTCAATAGCAGCAGCTGGTTTTTGCCAGCTGTGGGAGCTGCTCTTATTAGGGACCTGGAAACCACCGTGAAGGGAGAGTTTGGAGGGGCTGAGAGAGTCAATACCACAAGCAGGTACCCATTTGTGCTCACCCTTTAGGCAATCCATCTATTAACAACCAAAAATCAAGCAGTAATTAAGCATGCAAGTCAAGCCTTATGTTTACAACACCATGAGCCTGGCACACTGCATCGAGGTTTCTGATGGCTGTGACAGTTCTTGGTCTCCAGCGCTGAGGTGGAGCACTTCAAGTGCTCTCCACAAAGAGAAGCCAGAACCAACAGGGGCATATTCTCCTCCCCAAGCCCCTTTGGTGTTTACATGGGTATCTACATGTGGTTTCCCCATGGATCGAGACCAGTCTGGCGAAAAGCTTTATTTCCTCTTTCTGTAAGTCAGGCCCAGTCTGTTCTGGCTTGTCAGACAGGCTTTAGACTCTTCCGAGTGCCATTCCAGGCAATGTCTTCAGATGGGTGCTATGCTTTTGCAAACTGCACGCTAGCCATCTGATTCCTTCAATTTTTTACAGACTGGACACAGCTATCTTAGCTCTACTCTTTTTGTGCAACTGTATGTTAAACAGATATTACACAATTTTTCACTTCCCACCTGAATCAAACAGTCTCGTTGTATGTCTGGGTGGAAGGCAAATGGGATGCCTCATGTTCCTCATTTAAATCAAGCAGGCTTGTGGCATATTTCTTCCTTAATTTCTTCTCAGAAAGAGTGCTTAGGCATTGGAATGGGTTTCCCAGGGAGGTGGTGGAGTCATCATCCCTGGGGGAGTTCAAGGAAAGGTTGGACGTGGTGCTTAGGGACGTGGTTTAGTGGGTGACATTGGTGGTTAAGGGATGGTTGGACCACATGATCTTGGAGGTCCTTTCCAACCCTAAATGATTCTATGATTCTGTTCTATGATTCTATATCTGGGTGCAATGCAAACAAGATACATTTCACAATGAGGTGTTCTTACTGCACAGCTGTTCCTGCTGATTCTTTTTTTCTGCTGTTCTGGAGGCAAACTAGCTGATCCTTTCTTTCTTTCGTCTAATCACTTTTTCCACAACACGGGAGCCAGAGCCACTGGCACACCTGAGGACAACCTTCCCTCATCCTCTACCTGAGCCACGAAAGGCTGCCTTTCTGACCATCAGGTGGAAGCAAAAGATGAAAGTTCATTTAAAAAAAAAAAAAGTTCATGTGTTTGTTTTTGCTGTTGCTTGATTTTGCTTTGTTTTAAGGGGACTGCATCAATCACATGCATAAATGTAGGATTGGAATTGGACACTTCTCTGACTTACAACTTGTTAGCAGGAGTGGTTATTTGTTTAATGAGGGCTGGATGTAAGTACTAGACAGAATTTATAAGCTCTTGTTCTTCAACTGTGAATCACAGCAGATGGTTCCAGTCTATGCAGATTAAGAGCAAAGTAACACATTTTGTATTTCCAGAATAAATACGAATATCTTAACACCAATTACAGTTAGATCATGCAAAATTGAGAAGACAGCATTCAAAGTGCTGAACGTCTACTGATTCGAGCAGATCCTGAGATTATAAATATTACATTTGGCACTTTAGAATCATCCACACCACAAATGGATGAAAAACTGTGAGAGAGGAGAACAAGTCTGCGGTAGGACTGGGATTTGGTTCCCCGTTCCTCCCTTTCCTTCATACCACTCTTCCACCCAAGCCTCTTTACAGTAATATCCAATGGACCTAATTTCTGCAAGGACCTATGCATATGGTCAGAACTACTTTTGTCACTGGGACAGTTTCTCTGAATAAGGCCCCTCTTAACTCCTATCTTTGCTCCCAGGAGGTTAAATCTAAGCCTTAAACAAGTGAAGACAGAAGTACATATGGGACAGATGGGGAAGCACAAGGAAATGACACAGCAGCATTCAGCAGCGTGACTGGTATCGATTCCAGCAGTCTTAACTGTTACCCTTGTCTTTTTAGATATCAGTGCAAAGAAGAACGGTAACAAGGAATGGAAATGGTATTTTAGATATTCGTGTAGACAGGACCAGCCTGCAGCTGAGATGGCTGAATTCACAGCAAACGTCAGATGGATTTTGTCAGGCAGGGTCTGTGCTGCTGGATGGTACCTGGTGCGTTTGTTGGTCCCATAGCTCCTGTTGTCACCCAGCTTCTGACACAGAAATAGCTGTTGTACAGTTGAATCATAGCAATTATGGGGACTGAATAGTAGAAACCAGAATGTTACTAATGCAGTTCTATAAGGGGAGAGAGGCCCTGGAAGTGAAAAAAGTCACTGAAATATAAAGGAAAGTAATCACAGGAGTTTTGTGGCCAAATCTGGAAAAACAGCATTTGCAGCAATATTCTGAATGGCTGTGAAAGGAGAAAGACTGAAATCACTAAGGCATTTACTCAGGGCAGAGAAAAGAAAGTGATAGTTATTGAAATAAATAATGGGCTTAGGTGTCAGGGAAGTACAAGGGGAGACGCTGCATTAAAGTGGGTTTTTGATGGAACACCAGATAGCGATTATAAACTCTTTGTTAAGGGTGCTGAGAGATTAAAAGAAAAAGGATGATGAGGCAACAAACAGGGACAGCAGGTGAGTTCAAGGGCACTACTTTGATTAAGATGGGAGGGGTTAAATCATGCCTGGGTTTGTAAAAAGGACAAGCCAAAGAAACGTGAGGCAGTAGGGAGAAGACTGAAGATTAGTAAAGATAGTGCAACGAGAGGGTATAAGAAATTGAAAAATGGGGTGCAATTAACTCTTGAGGGACACAATCAAAAGAAGAAAACAAACACGAAATTTGAAACTGGAGTGTCTGCCACGGCAGGAATAGTGAACTGCAGATGGGTAAGGGCACATATGGTTTTGGGTCTGGTGCACAGTTTCTGTCTCCTGTTACAGTGTGATGATCTTGAATCATCGACATGGTTGGTGCTGAAAGAGTCACCCAGGCTCTGGTGCAGTGGTGCTATCAGCACCCAGGTTTGGTGCTGGGTCCTGGAAAGGTGCAAGGGGCAGCTGTGGGAAACTCCAGTGTTTTAAGCAGAATCCATGCACCAGGACGCTCCTGGTGGCGGGGCAGCCATTTGTTTCTTCATGGGTACCAAAGTGTGGCTGCAGCTGGATCTAATAACCCACAGAGGTATCAGATTGGCCTGTCTGTTCCCAGCAAACTTAATTACTCTGAAAGCTTTGGATATAAGACAAATGTCATTCCTGTGCTTGTAATTATTATTCATAGAGCTGTGGAAGTAGCTCTGACAAGGTCTGCATGTTTTGATTTGCATTAGGTAAAGTAGATTCCTTCCCTGGGGACCCACTTTGATGCAATGGAAAGGCTGATATGACCTGGTGATAGCAAGAGCTATGCCAACAGAAACATTAAATCCTGGAAGGTGAACAGATCAATGATGAAAGGACAACAAAAAACAGCTTCTGGTCATCCGGGATGGGGACTATGTAAAAGCAAACAAAGAAAAAAAAAAAGCAAAAAAAAAAAAAAAAGAAAAAGCAATGTTACTGAAATCTGAAATACAGTATAACTGTTCTAATCAATAGGATAATAGACAAGGATGACAGAAACTTATTTGTGCCCTAGGATTCCCGACAGGGCGAGAAGCATTTGTTTTTAGACAAGATTCTAACACATTAGAGAATCAGTGCCCTAAAAGTCTAGGCAAAGTAAAAATATTCCTTTAAACTGCATAATAATAATTTGACTAGAGGTCAGACTCTTCCTGGTAGAATTTTGCTGCCTCTAGGGAAGAAATGAAGATGTTGTCTCCTTTCATGCACATATTCATTGTGTTACTTTTTTTGTTGTTGTTATTAAGTTTTTTTGTAACCTCAACCCCAAGAGGTTTAATGCATTTTAATTTCTTTTTAAGTAGGTCACCGGTTTCCCTTTTCTGCACTGCCCTCATTCTAAAACAACTTGTAGACTAAATCTTTACTTATTCTCTTTAGAATAAAATAAAAAAGCACTCCAGAAATTTCCTGTCTGCTTTAACAATTCTACTGTATTCCACTTTAACCTCACCCACTCAAAACCCACCAGGCTGTTCTCAAGTTCTTGCCTTTCCATCTGCTAGTCCTTCACAGATAAGGATTCAAGGAGGAAGGAATTCCAGGAAGATGAAAGCTGTGTATTGCAGAAAAGAAGAAACTTGTTCTTGGAGAGTATGGCAAGGCAAAGCAACTTGTCACTGAAGCTGTCACCATTTTGGTCATGCATACCTTTGACAAAAACAAACAAACAAACAAAACATAATACTGACCATCAGGAGCTTACAAGAAAACAGATAAAAATCCATCCCATGCTTTTATCTCCATAAAAAATGATAGCTCCCTTCCTCCAACCCCCCAGAGGACCTGCAGAACTTGGTAATAAAGCAACACAGAAAATGTCAAAGAAAAAAAAAGCCAGCATGAGGTAGGGAGAGACTGCAGTGAGGCAGTGATGAGAATTATAATGCGTTGAGGTAGTAACTGTGAATGCAGGAGCTCATCTCTGCTTGCCTAAAAGGCAGAGAATGTGTTCATAAATTTTTTGCTTGGGTTGCCAGAGGCTGCAACATCACCTGCATTTGGTCAGCACCCTGCTCGCAGCTCACGAATCAAGGTGGAAACAAGTGGAGCAACATTCAGGCTTCCATCTCTGCCAGCACAAGCTGTGAGGCTCCCAGGCCCTGTGGGAGGAAGACATAAATAAATAATAAATGAGCTGAATAATGAAAACTAGCTGTACCTAATTATAGTTCTAGCTGCCCTTTTGAATAAAGAAAGTTCAAAGCTGCTGCTCAAAGATGTTCGTCCCTTTTTTGAATGGTGTTTGAACTTCACAGACGATTAACACGAGAAAGTCATGAGATGCCAATGGAAGTCATGCCAGCTTTTCACAGCCTTGCTGAAGAGAAAAGCAGTGTCTCTTAAAGCAATGTGTTTATTTACATATCAAAACATTCTTAAGCTTGAATTAATATTTACCCTGAATACAGATGCAATGTGAGATGTGAGATTAAATTGTGCAGACTATTTGGAGAGTGGACTTCCTTAAAACCTTTACCTTTGGTACCTTAACCTGGGAGACTGACTTGGGAAAGAAGCTCTTCAGGCTCTCTGTGTAGTCAGGAGAGACTCAGCTGACTGCAGAGGGCAAGTTCCTAGCCTGGGCATGTAAGTGTCTAACACCAGGTGTGAAGACATAGAATAGAATCATAGAATCATAGAATATCCTGAGTTGGAAGGGACCCTTAAGGATCATCAAGTCCAACTCTTGACACCGCACAGGTCTACCCAGAAGTTCAGACCATGTGACTAAGTGCACAGTCCAATCGCTTCTTAAACTCAGTCAGGCTCGGTGCAGTGACCACTTCCCTGGGGAGCCTGTTCCAGTGTGCAACCACTCTCTCAGTGAAGAACCCCCTCCTGATGTCAAGCCTAAACTTCCCCTGCCTCAGCTTAACCCCGTTCCCGCGGGTCCTGTCGCTGGTGTTAATGGAGAAAAGGTCTCGTGCCTCTCGACACCCTCTTACGAGGAAGTTGTAGACTGCGATGAGGTCTCCCCTCAGCCTCCTCTTCTCCAGGCTGAACAGGCCCAGTGCCCTCAGCCGTTCCTCATACGTCTTCCCCTCCAGGCCTTTCACCATCTTCGTAGCCCTCCTCTGGACACTCTCCAACAGTTTCACGTCCTTTTTATACTGTGGTGCCCAGAACTGCACACAGTACTCGAGGTGAGGTCGCACCAGCACAGAGTAGAGCGGGACAATCACCTCCCTCGACCTACTAGCGATGCCGTGCTTGATGCACCCCAGGACATGGTTGGCCCTCCT
Organism: Heteronetta atricapilla; assembly: GCA_011075105.1. Taxonomy (NCBI): domain Eukaryota; kingdom Metazoa; phylum Chordata; class Aves; order Anseriformes; family Anatidae; genus Heteronetta; species Heteronetta atricapilla. The sequence goes on from CM021732.1 coordinate 108,472,075, forward strand.
GGCTGCCAGGGCACACTGCTGGCTCATATTCAACTTGCTGTCTACCAGGACCCCCAGATCCCTCTCTTCTAGGCTGCTCTCCAGCGTCTCATCGCCCAGTCTGTACGTGCAGCCAGGGTTTCCCCGTCCCAGGTGCAGGACCCGGCACTTGTTCTTATTGAACTTCATGCGGTTGGTGATCGCCCAGCTCTCCAACCTATCCAGATCCCTCTGCAAGGCCTTTCCACCCTCATCCGAGTCCACAACTCCTCCAAGTTTGGTGTCATCAGCAAACTTGCTCAAAATACCTTCTATTCCTACATCCAGATCGTTTATAAAAATATTGAAAAGTACCGGCCCTAAAATGGAGCCTTGAGGGACCCCACTGGTGACCGCCCGCCAGCCTGACGCAGCCCCATTCACCATAACCCTTTGGGCCCTGCCCGTTAGCCAATTGCTCACCCATCGGATGATGTTTTTATTTAGCTGTATGGTGGACATTTTGTCCAGTAGGATCCTATGGGAAACCGTGTCAAATGCCTTGCTGAAGTCCAAAAAAATCACATCAGCTGGTTTCCCTTGGTCCACCATACGGGTGATCTTATCATAAAAGGAAATCAGGTTAGTTAGGCAGGACCTACCCTTCACAAACCCATGCTGGCTGGGACCAATGACTGCTTTGTCCCCCAGGTGCGCCTCAATAAGTTCGAGAACCATCTTCTCCATGATTTTACCAGGCACTGACGTGAGACTGACAGGCCTGTAATTGCTAGGGTCTTCTTTCTGACCCTTTTTGAAAATCGGCACAACATTTGCCAGCTTCCAGTCTACCGGGACCTCTCCAGACTCCCAGGATAGTTGAAAAATAATTGAGAGAGGTTCCGCGATGACGTCCGCCAGCTCTTTCAGCACCCGGGGATGAATCCCATCCGGACCCATGGACTTGTAGGGATCCAGGTGGAGTAGCAAATCCCGCACACGTTCAGGGTCAGTTGGGAGTTTGTCATCCCCACCGTCCCGGTCCTCCAGCTCAGGGCACCCTGGGTCCCGAAGCCCATCATCGGCATTGAAGACAGAGGCAAAGAAGGCATTAAGCGTCTCTGTTTTGCCTATGTCATTGTCTGTGAGGAGACCTTCCCTATCAAGGAGCGGCCCTATGTATTCTTTAGTTCTCCTTTTTCCATTCACATATCTAAAAAAACCCTTTTTATTATCTCTCACAGACACAGCCAGCTTCAACTCTAGGTGTGCTTTAGCCACACGAATTTTCTTCCTACAAACACGAACAGCATCCCTGTATTCTTTCCATGTCACCTGGCCCTCCTTCCAGTAGCGAAAGACTCTCTGTTTCCACCTAATCTCCATAAGAATGTTCCTGGTCAGCCACGCCGGCCTCCTGCCCCGCCTGCCTGACTTGCGATATTTAGGAACTGCCTGTTCTTGTGCTTCTAGGAGGCATCGCTTAAAGAATGACCAGCACTGGTGGACATCGAGGCCTTCAAGAGCAGCTTCCCAGGGGACCTTGCTGACTAGTTCCCTGAGCAGCCTGAAGTCCGCCTTCCCCATATCTAGGGACAAGGTTTTGGTGGCACTTTTCCTTCTGTCGCCGTAAATTTTGAACTCAACCACTTCATGGTCGCTATGACCGAGGCGGCCACCAATCACCACATCTCCCACCAGGCCCTCTCTGTTTTCTAGCAATAGGTCTAGGAGGGCACCTTTCCTAGTTGGCTCCGTTAGCACCTGCATCAAGAAGTTATCATCTAGGTGCTTCATGAACCTCCTGGACTTGCTCGTGTCTGCCGTGTGGCACTCCCAGTTAACGTCTGGCAAGTTGAAGTCCCCCATAAGGACAAGGGGAGTTAATCTCGAGGCCTCTCTTAGTTCTGTAAAGAATAATTTATCAGCGCTATCGTCCTGGCCAGGCGGTCTGTAATAGACTCCCACAACTACATCCCCTTTATTCGTTCGTCCCTTGATCCTTACCCAGAGGCTCTCAACTTTGCCATCGCCGACCTGAAGTTCCTCACAGTCCAGCCCCTGCTTCACATACATAGCCACCCCACCACCTCGCCTTCCCTGCCTGTCCCTCCTGAAGAGCCTGTAACCATCTATCGCAACACCCCAGTCACAGGACTCATCCCACCAGGTTTCGCTTATGCCGATGATGTCGTAGTTGCGGGACTGGGCCAGTACTTCTAGCTCATCCATTTTATTCCTCATACTGCGTGCGTTTGTGTAGAAACATTTCAGGTGTGTCTCCTTACACTCAGCACCTTGTGGATCTAACCGAAGGACCTCACTGGCACACAGCCCCTCTGATTCTAGCGTACCATCCCTTAGGTCTTCACCGGTGTGCCTGGTTTTAGCCCCTTCCCCCTTCGACTCTAGTTTAAAGCCCTATCTATCAGCCCTGCCAACTCCTGACCAAGGATCCTTACCCCTCTCCGAGAGAGGCGCATCCCATCCGGTGCCATCAGGCCCGGTGTAGCATAGACCTTCCCATGATCAAAGAACCCAAAGTTCTGCCGGTCACACCAGTCTCGAAGCCACGAGTTTATGTGAACAGCACGCCTTTCAGCTTCGATCCCCCCTATCGGAAGGACAGAGGCAAACACAACCTGCGCGCCTGATCCTCTAAGTAGTCGCCCCAAATTCCTAAAGTCTCTTTTGATCGCCTTCGGACTTTTCTTTGCTACTTCATCGCTACCAGCCTGAAAGACCAGTAGCGGGTAGTAGTCAGTGGGCCGTACCAGGCGCTTGACTTTCTTGGCAACGTCCCTGACCCTGGCCCCAGGGAGGCAGCAGACTTCCCTACGGGTAGGGTCAGGCCGACAAATAGGGCCCTCTGTTCCCCTAAGGATAGAGTCTCCCACAACGATCACTCTCCTGTCTTTCTTGGTGGAGGCAGTCCCAATGCGTGGAGTCGACCTCCTCGCCCTAGGCATCCTCCTGGGAACACTTTCTATCTCTTCCTCAGTTGCCGGTCTCTCAATCTCCAGGGCCTCAAACCTGTTTCGTAAGGGCACCTGGGAAGGTGGGGCCGGAAGGGGAGGGCATCGCCTGCGATGTCGAGCAGGGACCTGTCTCCATTCCTCCTCAACTCCCAGATCCCCTCCCTCTGCCCGACAGCGACAGGGCCGGGGGTCCACCCCCATTTGGGGTGTCTCACCCCGGTACCTCTCCTCGAGGCCCTGCAGGGAGTTACTCCACAAGTCTATCTCCCGCTCACACTCCCTAATATCCCTCAACCTCTCCACCTCCTCCTTGAGCTCCGCCACCATGCGGACCAGGTCATCCACCTGCTCGCACCTCACGCACGCAGCGTCTCTGCCTCCCACCGATGGCAGCAGCAGGCTCTGACACTCCCTGCATCCACCTCCTCATCCAAATTAAACTATTAATAGCTTAATTGAGAAGAATTTGTTCCCAGTGCCCTTCCAACACTGCAGCCCAGGAATTTCTCTCAGACTCTGGTAAAAGCATGGCCCATGGACACCAGCTTACAGGTCAGTGAGTGGACTTCTTGTGACTAACCAGTGGCCAGTATACATTTGCCTCACATTTTCCTACCTGTTAAATAAAGATAACAATTCCTAATCACATTCTAAAAAAGGTCATAATCTTTGCATAACAAAGTTTTAATTATATATCAGCTAGGACTAGTTAATTCCCAGGACAGGTAACTGTATGGGCACATTTACGCGATTGTTACATATTTCTAAATAATGTGAGCAGTAGAAGTAAAGAAATAAAGTTCAAATTAAGATTCTTTTTAAACTTTAAGTACATTTCCACTTTCATACAAAATATGAAACGTACTTCCACATAAAGATAAAATTCAAACTGCTACAGCATATTGAAACACTGCGTTTGCAATCTGCAGAAAGCACAAAACTATCCAAGGGACATATTGTACAAAGCCTTTGGGCAAATGGTAAACACCATTAAGACACCTCGAATCATTCCTTATTCTATCAGTGGAAAAATGTTTCCAATTACACTGTGAGCTTGCTCATGAGACCCCAGTAACAGTAAAAAAACCAACATCTGGGAACATCAGCAATGTGTAGGCATGTTGATTACAGTGCAGTGTCATAAAAAGTCCACCGTAAAGACAAAACATATCGTGTTGCTGCTAATCTCACAAAATGCCACCTGTATACAGAACAGACTAAGAAAGTAAGAAATGACAAGAAGCCCACTTTGAGATTAAGCACATATTTTATGACTTTCATATTTAAATATATCCCAGATTTTATTGTATAAGATAAAGTAACTGGTTAAACCACGTATCAATGTTTCACTGAATTGATGTCTCCACAGATAATGCAAAGCTTCCTCCTATTCCTTCAGTGGGTATAGTAAAAAGGATGCCCAGGTTACAAGCTTTTTACTCACATTAGGTACACAGTACTGCTTGATCTGGTTTTCATCGTCTTTCTCCATCATTTACTGGTACTGATACCATTTGCTCCATGCCAACTGTAGCAGAAAGATGCAAATTTAGCACTCAAGCTGTGGAAGCAAAGTGACCATGAACAAAAGAACTGAAATATATTTGTTGTACGTAATGGGCCGTGAAAGCTCACATCTCACAAACCAGTGAGCCAGGTCCTCAGGTGAGGAAAGTCACTTTAGTTCTTTCTCCTTCAGTAAAACTATCCCACTTTCTACCAGCACACGGCAGCTACCTGTGGCAGTGCTGTGCCCCTTCTTTAGAAGTGTCTTTTCAGATGCTGTAACACCTACTACACATTCCAGCTTTCTCTGTTACACTAAGAATTATTAACAGCCCAGACAGCCTCCCCCTACAGCAATATTTCCTACTGTTCACTTCCAGTTTGCTTCTTAATTGTTATTCAGTGCTGTGGCTCAGCAATTTCTTTGCCATTTTTTTTGGTTTGTTTGTTTGTTTATTTGGCTTTTTTCTGTTTCACATTCCTTCTCATTTTCTTTCCATTGTTAATCCTGCTGCAGCTGTTTCTGTGAAGAAAGCTGTTTTACTGAGTCAGTTCCACGTAAAACCTCCACGCTATGCATACAATCATCTTTTGTTGGAAGAGCTCCTTCTAGGATGCTAATAAACACTCATTCCAATATTTAAAGTTCTGATGTGAGTGCGTAAATGACCAGGCAGATCTGTTTTGCTTCAATTTTGCTTTCAGAAAAAGGTCTCAGATTGTACGTTACACTAATTCTGCCCTGTAGTACGTATAAATTATTGATGCATGAAATCTAACCTGTCACAGGGACAGCTGAAACACCGCTGGACAAATAAACCAGGTTTTTGCACAGTGTCGCAATGTGAAGATTGCAGCTGACAATGGTTTGTGCTCCAGTATTTGTAGGTCTCCACTCAGGAACGCTATCTCTTCTTGTTTTCACACTTCATTAAATAGTACTGGTCAAGCACAAACATACTAGTGGGTAGTGCTGGGGTTTTAGAGAGGTCTTAATAGCTTTTTTAATTTTTCTTTTTATTTTTCTTTTACACAGTTGACAGCAGAGCTGATTTTTCACTGTGATAGGAAGTCTGTCTTACCATTTGATGGTATTTATGTTCTCTCCGGATGACCTGTTTTCAGAAGAATCTCTTCAAATGACTTGCCAACACTAACAGTCCCTATTCTGCAAATTGCTTATTGTTAATATTACTTAATTTTAGAGAATGTAATCACAAAATAATTAAAATGTAATGTTTTCAAGAAGATTGGTTAATACTACTTGTACTGCTATGTCTGGAGGTACTACTTTTGAACGTCAGAAAATATACAATGAAAGCCTGTACATGAATAATGGATGGAACCTTAATTAAAGCTGATTTGTTTATTTTTGTGTTTCAAGATGCAGAGTAGTGTGACAGTTATTAAATATCCCTACTATGTTTCCATTTAAAACAAAAGCCTGGAGGCAATTATTTGCTGTAATGAATACTAATAAAGAAATTCAATGACACGGTAAATAATTATTTGATTGCAATAATAATTCTCTAGCTTATATTTGCAGCAAATGATAGCATTCTCCATGTCTTCTGTAACAGTCTGTGCAATTAGAACTTTCAAGGCTGCTAGGGAGAGTGTGTGAGGTACAGAAAGGGACAGTGTGGCCATTTCTGACCAGTCCATGCACACCTGCCCTACTGGAGACATAGGCACATGTACACTATCTGCTGAATTTCCAGACCCTTATCAAAAGAGTGAACACAGGGAGTCTTGTTTCCCTTTATGCAGCTTCCCTTATTGGCAACTCACACTGCAAACGGAATCGTCTAACTTAATTCTGGTCCATAAAAACCCTCTTACGTATCACTGGCTGTCTGAGTAGTTATATGCATGTGCTCTGTGATGTAAGTTGTGGAGAGCTGGGGGTTGGCCTCTTCTCACAGGTAACTAGTGATAGGATGAGATGGAATAGCCTCACGTTGCACCAGGGGAGGTTCAGGTTGGAAACGGGGAGACATTTCTTCTCAGAAAGAGCAGTCAGGCATTGGAATGGGTTGCCCAGGGAGGTGGTGGAGTCACCATCCCTGTGGGTGTTCAAGGAAAGGTTGGATGTGGTGCCTGGGGACATGCTTAGTGGGTGACATTGGCAGTAGGGTGATGGTTGGACCAGATGGTCTTGAAGGTCTTTTCCAACCTTAATGATCCTGTGATTCTATGATGCCTCAGGTCCTGAGCAGACAGTGCTTTGGCGCTTCACTTCAGTGTGTGCAGCAGGGTGGGTGCACAAAGCCAATGGGCAAGTCTGCAGATCGCGGCAGATACCGGACTCCCATTCAAGGTCATGCCATTTCCAATTTATTTTTTTAGTATTGCCATCTGAAAAATAGACTGGGTTTAATTTACAAATACTTCCAAATGCTTTTGTTTCTCATCTATTTGCACATTCATGAAGTCCTACTGAAAAATGCATATTGGGTTAAGTCATATAATTAACCAATTGCTATGAATATATATTTTATATTGTACAATTGAAAGTTTAAATTCATCTGCACAGGAACAGTCCCTGGGTCTAATTATCCAAGGCTTTGCTATTCTTAGACTGTATGCCTAGGGCAGACTCTCAACAGGATATAAAAATTTGGCTTAGCAACAGAATCTGTAGTCTGTTCCCTAACATCGCTACACCATTATAGTTGCTGTCTTTTAAGTGTTTGAAGAACTATCTCAGGGTAATAGATGAGTACAGAAATGGGGTTTATAAGTGACTACGTAATTAGTGAAAAACAAATGAAGGAAAATATCAAACACTAGTACAGAACTTAAATTACAAATGCTGATGATGGTAGTTCTCAACGTTGAGGAAACGAAGAATAAGGAGCAGGAAGACAACCACTGACTGCAGTAAACCCAAATGCAAAAGGCAGTAATCTCACCAGCCAGCTAGTACCGCATCCCAGCTGATTTGTGCAAGTGAAAAGTATTCTGTTAAAAGAACACTAACTGTATTAACAGTGGTCAGATATATACCTAGATACGTATATATCTGTACGTATATACGCAATTAGCTGAAAGAGTAATAAATTAAGCATCTTAAATTGTTCTAATATGTACCATTTTGTTTCGTGTCTTTGGCTTTCTCTGGAACTATCTGTTGAGGTGCACTGTGGCTCTGTCTGCCCCGGACTTTTGTGCCAACATCATGACCCAGTGGGTCTTTTATCCATATAAATCCATAATGTAACCATTACATGTTTTTAATAAAATTCAGTTCGCTCTTGTGTAGTTCATCCCGCCTTTTGAATGCTTATATGAAGTAAAAAAAAGATCTTCCTACATCAATAAGGACATGAAAAACATGTTAATTAACATTTTGGATGAAGGAAAAGAACTGTAAAGAGCGAATTGAGAGTCCTTTGTACTCATAATGTTAACTAGATATCACCACAATTTTTACACATAATCAGTTTATGTAAAATATACATGGATAGAATTTCACTGGGCTCTGTATAAGGGAATGCATTTAATAAGGCCACATCACCAAGTGCCACAGTATGGGGGAGTGCAGGGGAGTTCCCTCGCAGGAGGGAAGGAGAATATGGTAAGAGATGCTGGAACATTGGCTGATGCTTGGCAAATCTGCAACGCTGAGTCCTCATCCTTTCTTCTTAGTTATTATTTGAAAAACATGAATTTATTTCACAGTGAAAAGGATAAATTTGCATTGCTCCCCCGAAGATCTGAACAATACAGGGTCTTCAGAACGATGGAGCTGTGACCAATGTTTCTGATGCATTTGAGGAAGAACCAATTGGTTATGGTTTTTTTTTTCGGTTCCAGCAATTTGTACTGTATTATACCGTAAGATGAAAATGTTTATCGAAGGCTGAGAAGACAATGAAATGCTTAATCGTGATTTTTTTCTGAGCAAGGGATGTCAAAACATAGATGCAAAGCAGCCCTAACATTGCATCCCGATCATCCAAGCTGGGTAGAGAGATGAGGAGGAAAAAATGTAACACCAAAATAAATCACCAGTTCCTCCACGTATCCCCAGTTTTATACATTATTTTAAAATTATTTTATTTATGCTTGTTTTTGAAGGGATTTTTTTAAAGTTGTTTTCATTTTTTTTTTTAATTCACAGTGGTGCATGCCACAGAAAGCTGCAATTCACAGAGCATTCTCATATAGATCTTGCGGTTCGCTTATTTGACACAAACTTTTCACATTCAGGAATTCACAATTTACAAAAAAAGTCGGCCTGGAGGGAGAACACCCCTCATTTTTCCTTTTATTTCTCCTTTTTTTTTTTCTTTCTTCCCTGCCCCCCGGCCTGTGAAGGCCGCCTCTGTCTCCTCAGGCGGGGCGCGCGGCCGCGCGCATGCGCGGGGCGGTCCCGCTGTGGCAGCGCCGAGGGCGAGCGCAGGCCTCAAGGAGAGGGACGGGGGGAGGGGGCGCCGGGCCGGCCGCCGCCATGTTCCTCTGCGCTCCCCTGCGGGCCGCGGCCGCACGCTCGGTAAGGGGGCGGCGTGCTGGGGGGCGGCTCTGCGCCACACGGGGCTTTTGGGGAGCGGTGGGGCGGCCTGGTCCGTCGGGGAGGGGCTCGGGGAAGGGCATTGCCCCCTCACGGGGTCGTCCCCGTAGCGGCCGGCGGCTTGTTGTGGGGCCGGGGGGTGCTGTCCTGTGTGAGGGCTGCGGGTTGCGGGCAGGCTGCTGGCGCTGGTTTTCGATGCCGAGGCCGGTTACAGTGACTGAAATCCCGCAGGCCCGGAGGTTAGCCTGCCTCGGCCTGGAGTCTGGGGCCGGGCTCTGGAAAGCGGAGTGGTGTCCTTAAAGCAAAGGGTCAGAGCGCTTCCACCGCAAGCCGACCGCCCCTTAAAGCTGGACACCCTTGGAGTTGGGCACCCGAGGCTTACAGTGCTGTAAGGGCTGTACATACGTGTGCATAGAGGTAAAAAGCTGAGGGTGGTCTGTAGGAGGTGGCAGGTAGGGCGAGGAGTTACTCCTGTGCCCCAGAGGTCATTCTGGCTTCTGATGTAGAGCAGCCAGGCCTGCGCTGCTTTCCTGGCTGCTGCTCTCAGGTGAGCCAGAGCAGGGAGGGAGGAAATACTGCCAGGGAACATCCCTTACACTCCACTAAACCCAGTGCTTCTGGGCAGGGCTTTGTCTGGCAGGGAAAGGCTGCAGTTATCAAATGGCAGGTGAAACTGCGTGATCTGTGGAAGGGGGTGAGCTGGTTAGGCTGCATTTACAGGAGAGCAGGGCCTGTAGTTGCCTGGAAGGTTTCGATCCCAGCTCTGACCCCTTGCCTCTATTTTTTGCTTGTTTGATGCTGACTGAATTGAGATCCAACAGATTTTATACAGTAACAGAGGGCTGTTTTTTAAATCTTTTTCCTCCTTTAAAAACTCTCAAAATTGGTTAAGAATTCAATACTGATACTGATCAAGATGAAACTTGTACAAAATGTTTGCTTATGACAAGATAATATCATAAGATGATTTTAGTAATATTGGCCAGAATCTAGCATTCTCGATGTAGCGAGAGACTATAGAAAACAGCTGAACGCAGCTTGCATTTGGATCTGTGTTCTCCTGGTATTTCAGGTGCTTCATTTTCTGGCATCTTGTGTTGTGCTGTTCAGTGAGCTAAAAGCTGAAGGAACACCTAAATGAGAAGAACCTCAGTAGAAGTGATACCCTTGGCAAACTTTGGGAAGCACATATGATATAAAGTAATACGCTAAAAAATCTTGGTGAAATATTTGATGAGGATTTGTATTCAAGGCAGAGTAAGCTGTGGTAGAACATTACCAGTCTGAAGTTAAATTCTTTAAGTCCCCTTAACGCACCTTGACCATTTTAGGCAGCATAGCTCTGCTCTCCTACTAGTATGCTAGAGCTCTTTGTATTCTTCTTGACACAATTTAAATTTAGTGATGACTAAAAAAGAATTAATGGTGTACGATTAGAAAAGAAATCAAGCTCATTCTGAAAACAGTTATACAAATCACAGGCTATTAATACATAATGATTGTAGACTACTTTATTTTGCTTGTAGATAAGACAAATCCGCTACTTGCATGGAACAGCAGCATGCAATTCCAGTGGAGGAGCCTTGTTTGTGGTAAGGAATTTACCCTACTGGAAAAGGGATGTGTAACAAGAGTTTGGCATCTGATTTTTTAAAAAATCTGCCTAAAATTTCTGATGTGCAGAACTCTGCTATAGAGGCCTGGTGGAAACCTTTTTACTAGAGTTGTGATAAGAGTATCAAGAGGTTTTATTTTGGTATTCTTTATTTCCTTATGTAATGAAAACTCCTGTAATGGTGGTATTATGGTTTATGTGTGATTACAGCCGAGGTTTTGTTTAAACTTATTTCACTACAAAACAGTTCTTGTTTCCTTTTTTTCATGTAGTTATTTTAATTTGTAATGGAAGCTCGTGAAACTTTTCGTGGGCCCAATTTCTTGCCTTCTACAACTTGCCACAAAATCAACCACGGGTCCGGGTCTAGCCCTGTTTGCTAGCAGTTGAAAAAGGCAGTTCTGGTTCATGCGCCATGACGTACAGTACGTTGAGTAGTGATTCGTGATTGAGGCCATCAGGCATTATTGTAATACATACAAACAGCGATTGCATAAGTAAAAAAGCACTCACTTAAACACGTAAAGCAGGTGTGCTGTCTGTCTACCTGTGAAGAGAACCTGAAGCATCTCCGAGCCTTGTCTTCTGCCCCATTCTGCTTCATTCAGTGCTTTATCTAGACTTCAGTCAAACAGCTGAGTAATTTGGCTTTTTTCTACCATTTGGTGGAAATCAGCACTTTACTAGGGAATTGACCATTTTGTTGGAAGCAGGTGCTCAGCGTTTTTGGATAGACTTTTTTTTTTTGACTTTTTGCAGCTGCTGCTGTCTCCACAGCTTTCCTGTTGGATGAAATTAATGGGATTACAGTACATGCTTCGGGTACTTTTCCAGCAACCTGAACAGGCATTGGTGATTTATGGGTTGAGAGCTGATATTCAAGGAATACAGGAAACGTGAGTGTAGGCTGACGAGTTGGGAAACTTCAAGAGTAGTTTGAGAATGGTGAAGACAGGCAAAAGGTGTCTCTGACACACTAATGGACGGTAGTGTCAGGTGGATGAAGCTAGACAGCCTTGTAAATTCTCCAGGCATTTTGCAAGACTCATGTTACTGTTTGAATGGTTTGCTGGAGCGAGGAGAATGAAAATAGCAAAAGGGAGCTATAAAAGAAAAGCTGTGAGCTTTAGTTAGCTTGTGATTTTTAGCAGTTTTATTTAATAGCATAGTTAAGTCCTTTTATTTTTATTCCCCAACAGAACTTTTGCTAGAAGAGTATAGGAAATTATTTGTGGGTGTTTTTTTTGTTTGTTTTGATAATGGAGTATTTGTTCTTATGTAAAGCTCTTATTGTTCATACTCACATGTAGGGTATTTAAGGATATCATTTTAGAGGTGATACACTGGAAATAACAGCTGTTCTAGACACAGAGAGGGGTTTTAATAATTCAATAAAATAATTTTATTTGCAAAAGAAATTGAGATCAAATACAAACATAACTAGCAAGTAACAATGGAAGGCAAAATAGCAGCCTGAAATAAAACAGGCATGCCGATTTGAGAAGGAAAAGTGAAATTATGGAAATACTTACCATGAATCATGGATTATCTGTGCAACTATGACCTACAGCAGATCTGTAAGGGAAAGAAATTAAAACTTGCAGGGTATTTCCAAGCACTTGGTTTTTTCCTTCAACAGCCTCTTTTAAGAACTTCCATCAATTTTGGTGGAAAACCCTTGCCAGTGATATATATGATGAGTGAAATCCCTTCTTTGGAAGGGTCAGTCTGAAACAGAGGCAGCTCTGTTCTGGAAAGCTGTTTTATGTTCTAGACAGTACAAACAATACATTCATGTTATTGAAAGGTCAGTGTATTCAAGGAAAATCTCAGTTATCATTCTGTAATGCCTGTTATTGCAGGAAAAGTCCTCCTAGGTAGAGAATTATGTATTGATTGTAGTTTTTTTAAGTTGTGCACTGACAACAGTCTTTCACAACATTAGTGACTTGCAGTGTTAGATCTCTCATGAAATCCTCCATTACTTTACAGGAAGGTAGCACAGAATGGCTTGGGTTGGAAGGGACCTTGAAAGTTACCTGGTTCCAGCCCCCCCGCCATGGGCAGGGACACCTCCCACTAGACCAGGGTGCTCAAAGCCCCATGCAGCCTGGCCTTAAAAGGTAGCGTGGAAACTGTAAAATCATCCTAGGTTGTTTGAGAGGATGATTATAGCGAAAGCAGAGTAGGTTTCCTTCTCCTAAATACGCTTCCTTAAAAGCTTTAATTATTGGTTGGTTGTGGATGACTTTCAGCTTCAACCCTTGAGTGTACCTTGCATTTTTCTGCACTCTTTCAATTTAATTTGAAACATTCTCAGTTTGAAAATAGCAGAAAGCTCAGACTCAAACTCAGCTATGAGTATGTCATAATGAGCTACTTTGAGATGACTGAAAGTTTTGCACAGCAAGCTTTTCTAGGGGGTAGGGGCTTTTATCAGAAACTTTATTACAGTAAAAGTTTATTACAGTAAAAGCCACTTTCTTCAAGATTTCCAAAGTTGTATTTTCTGAAAATAAAAATCAGAACTATTTTCATTTTGATGTTTTCCAAGAAGACTGCCTTAGAAATGTTACAATAAAATACCTTATTTTGGAAATAGGAATTAGGAAATCTGCTTATTCCATTCTGATTCAGAATTGTACTGAAATGTTGATATCTCTTACAAATTTATGAAATGTAAAAATTGGTTAATAATGTATGTTTGAGCATGCAAATATTTATGTAGAAAGCTTCTTGATAAGTTTTAAAGCTTTTTACGGTTAAGGTCTCATGGGGAAAACAGAAATGGGCTATTGGTTTAGTCTGTTGTTTATAAAGGTATTAACTGGAGGACTCTCTATCTACTTGAGATGAGTTTGACCGTAATTGCCAAATAGTATCAACTGTTACAAATGTTTATGTTTGTTGATGTTGATGTGAAAATAATACCAGATTCATGAAGAAGTAATTACTTGAATAGGAAATAACAGGAATAAGCTGTCACTTTTTAAGAGTGATGAAATCATTACCGTGTTTTATTACTTTCTGAGAGATGGTTAGTCGTTTATGATTGAGTACCATGAAATCTTTATCTGGAATGTATCGAATCAGTTTTATTCAAGTAACTCAACTGTAACTGTCTAATAAAATACAACAGTAAATCTGTCCTGAATAATTCACTGACAACCCTATTATTTCTTTTACTTTTCTTGAAGCACAGGGATAGTCCCGAAAATAATCCAGATACTCCCTTTGAGTTCACGCCTGAAAACAAAAAGGTATGCAGACAAAAAAAAATAAAAATAAAGAACCATAAACACGTAAACTTTGTCTTTATCTCAGTACTGATTTTTTTCCCTCTTTTTCCTTTAAAAAGCGAATAGAAGCAATCATAAACAATTACCCAGGGGGACACAAGTCTGCAGCTGTCATGGCAGTACTAGATCTGGCTCAAAGACAGCACGGATGGTTGCCCATATCAGCTATGAACAAGGTATTTAGTGCTAAATTATTTTCCAAGCACATTTTTTTTAAATCTGACTCTTAATAGTACAATATTAGCACTTTTACCAAAGCATACTATTGCAGGAATTTACGTGTAGCACAGAACTGTGAGTATTCCCTCTGAGACTACATTTTTTTTTTTAAAAAAAAGGAAAACTAATGCAGCAAACTTGCCTCTGTTTGTGTAATGTCAGCCCACTGCTAGCAACTACAGACTGAACAAAACAAAGACAACGTGGGCCTTAGTTAGACAGGCTATTCCCAGAATCATCCTGGAAGTAGGAGTAAACTTGAAAGACTTTGTTCACTGCCTAATTTGGGGGAAAGAAAAAAGGTGATAATGATTTTCTCTTCTCCTGTACATCAGTGGCACTATGTGCGTGGCCAGGTTCGTACGTAATCTCTGGGCCTGTAGAGGTTTCCACAAAGCATGTGGTGGTGTAGTGGGTATAATGAGTACTTCGTAACACCTGGTAGCAAGTGTCCTTAAGACTGGTTTCTTATCAAGTTACTTATTAAATAAAATGTTTCAAAATAAGCAAGCAGCTACACTGCTCCAAAGAGATAGGTTGCATGACAAAAGTCAAATACCAAGAAATTTGCAACTCAGTTTTTCTATTCATACAAATTAATCTCACGTTTTGTGTTGCAAGCTGGCATATCAGCTCTAAAGTGAAGAGTTTCAAGTCTAATCAAGATAAACTAAAAGAGGATTGTGAGGATTACAGAAGTTACTGAGTACGAGTAAAGTGCATGCTTAGCAACAGTGGCAGGCATTATTTGCCGTTTTATACAATGTAGGATAAAGCCTTAAATCTCCATTAACACTGAATAGGAAGTCTTTTTATGTTTGGTTACTTCGAAAGTGATACATTTAAAAATCTTAAGGTCATTTAAAACAAGCAAATATTTTCTGTGGCTTGTTATTTGCCAGCTATAGGTACTGGAATACAGAACAGCCACACTTTGGGAAGCTGTCAGTTCTCAACATCTGAGCAGTGTGTCAGGGTTCCAGGTTAGTGAGGTCAGGGATACAACCACCAGAGCTGACTGCACGGAGACTGCGTCGCTGTGTTTAGTAAATGGGACGCCAACCTGCAGGTGTAGCAGCGGTGTTTTTAGGGCCATCCCTGGTATGTCCCAGGACCCGAGAAAGCCTGCTGTAACTGAATGAGGTGAGCATAGCACCAGCCTGGATTGCTCCCTTTGCCAGAAGGCTGAAGTGGGTTAGCGTGGGTGGATTCATACAAGTTTGCTCATTCATGCAGCAAGAGTGCAAGTATAGTATGAGCTGGAGCTAATAATGAAAGCTGGGACCCAGCTGACTACTTGAAACTAGCTTGTGTATGATGCTGGAGGAGGATTGACTGCAGCTCCTCACTGTGCTAATCCTTGGCTTAGTGGAGTTTGTGCTCAAATAAGGTCAACTCCAGTCAGAGTAACTTGAGTGTTTTTTACTTAGCACGTCAATAGTTATGCTTTGAAATTCATGCCCTTCTTTCTGTTTATCTGGAGTACCTAAGCCTCATACTGCAGATACAGGACAGGTGACTTGATTGAGATTATTTCTGAAATGTCTTTACTGGTGCCCTGTGAGAATTCAGTGTAGTATCTTGTTTTCCCCTCATTATAGGTTGCTGAAGTTTTAGAAATGCCTCCCATGAGAGTGTATGAAGTAGCAACCTTCTATACCATGTATAATCGTAAGCCTGTCGGGAAATACCACATCCAGGTCTGCACTACCACACCTTGCATGCTGCGAGACTCTGATAGCATTTTAGAAGCCATTAAGAAGAAACTTGGTATGATACAAATTTGTAATACGCTTCTTTTTTTTTTTTTCCTCCCTGGTTTAATGATGGATTATTTTCTAACTGAATTAAAATTCTTTATATGATGGAGACAGCCCCAAAATACTTCTCATTTGGAGTGAGGTCACTGTAGAATTTTGAAAATAAGGAGTACCAAACCCAAATATTTCAGTACAGTAAAATAAAAGTCAGGAGTGTCATTTAGTGGTCTTAAAGTGATTTTTAAAGGCAATTTGCCAGGAAATGAATTATTCTAATATAACTCTTGGATTGAGGGTTAAACGCTATCCCATATACAGGAGAGAACTCTGAATGTCATGTCGCTTTATATGTAAAAAAAGATTTTTAAGGTATATGCTATATGAAATTATTAGTGAGGATTTTTCTCCTTAAATAAGGTGATTTATCAATTTCTCATGGGAAGAGTCAGTTCAGAGTTCTGCATCACGTGAGATGTAAGGAGAACTCACCACTTTTGTGTACTTTTTCCTCTACTTTTCTCCTTGTTATGTTATGAGGAAAAGAGAGGGAAAGGTCAACAACTAACTTTTCCCATCCTATGCGGTCACGTTATGCTGACCTTTCAGAAAAACCACTGTGATAAGGGCTAAGACCAGTTGTTGATAGTCCTGCTTCCCTCATGTTCCATTGTCTGGAAAAGGCATTTTTAGATGAAACTTGTCCTGGTTTTGTTGCTGCAAAGATAGCTTGATTTTAATTGAAACTTAGTTTGAGAAGTCAAAGGAAAGCAACCGTTTCCTGTAATTAAATGTGTTTGTTTAGATCACACTGAGACACAGGCCTTACTTAAACTTTTACTAGTTTTTGCCCCTGATAACTATGAGGGAAAAATGCATTTTAGCATTTTTCCTTCCACAGAATATTCTAGCAAGCTAAGACTCTGAGTTGTTATTTTTGCTAACCTGCCCTCTGGGGGAGGTCTGTATCTTTTTTGGTTATATCACTAGAGCAGTAACGCGTCATGGAAGCTAAGTGTGTGTATGGAGCTGTTCAGGAAATAAGTTCTTGTGCAGAAACTTGGAAGCTGTTTGCAAATTTGGACCAACAATCTTAATACTTGGATCTTAGTTAATTTGGGGAGTCAGTACTTAATACTGATGATTAACGCATTTAATATCAACATAGCAGAGCTGTATCTTCCAAATTTTTCTGTTACGTTATACCGATTCCTAAAAATATTCTCGAGTAGAGCTTTTCTGAGAATTGTCATTTTGTGGTTATTTTTCAACAAATCAAAAGTGTGAATCAGGTCTTCAAAATGTATCCAAAGACTTAACTTCACACTCATTTAACAGGATTTAACTGTACCAATGTTTTTATGGCTAAAATACTAGTAATGAGGAAATTATGGAGTAATTACAGTATTCTTTATTAATCTTGATCCATAACCATTGCTGAACCTAATATTCTTTATTTTTTTTAGGTATAAAAGTTGGGGAAACAACACCTGATAAACTCTTCACATTGATTGAAGTGGAATGTCTAGGTGCATGTGTAAATGCACCGATGGTACAAATAAATGACAACTATTATGTAAGTATTACTTTTTAAGAAACTAGATTGGAGCTACCTGTATCTTCATTCTTTCAGATTCTGAATTTTTGGTCGGTTATTCAAATCCCTGTTGGCAGGGATAACTTAGAACATACTTTACTTTCTCGGCCTCTTCCTGAAACACTTCATCTGTGCAATAATGTATTGATGTCCTGGTCTCTATAAAAACACACATAGTAAATGCTCTCGTTTTCATATTGAGATGATGAGATCATGGATAGAGATTCTCGTGGAAGTGGTGTTTTGGCATATCCGTACAGTAGAATGAGCAGTTTCACAGGTGGCTTTCAGATTGAAAGCCAAAAAAAAGAATGCTTTTTTCCTTTTGGATTTTTTTTAAAACTCTGCATCATCGCCTTTTTGCGGTTACAGTAGTTCTCAGTTTCTCCTTTTCTCATTTAACGAGCAAGTTAAGATGATGTATCATCTGCTAAAAGTCAGCCTGCTTTAATTACCAGGTTTTGCCTTTCCACGCAGTAGCACTAAACCACCTTCCCTAAATAAATGCGTTCAATAGGTGTTCTGCTTTGGGCTTTGTTTCAGAGGTGTGCTTTGTCGTTTGAAGTAATACAGACTGTTTATAATCTGAAAGCACAAACAGCCTGGTTTTGTCATTTAGCAGTATATAATGGAAAAGAAGAAGAAAATGTACAGCATGGGGTTGTATAGACACTGTGGAGAAAGTCCAAAAAGAAGCAGACCATGATGATATAGAGTAAAATGTTATTTCTGTTGTATTTTTCCCCCACAAAGAAAAACTTTTAACCAGTTACATTTTTAAAGGGTTTGCAAGAATGGTAATTTAACAGAAGTCCAAAATGCCGTTAAGTGGGATGTTGAGAGATAAGATTACAAAACACTAACATTACAACGTGATGATTAAAGCTCAAAAACCATGATGCTTGAAAACATCCAATTGCTACTGATAGTCACTTGGGCTATTTTATTTTGTTGCTATTTTATTTTTTGTTGCTATTTTATTTTATTTTTTTCAGTATCTTGAAGCCTGAAGCTCATTGGTAGTGTATACTTCAGTACAGATTTGACATGTTACCAGTGTACCTAATTATATAGAATGTTAATCCGTGTCTAAATGACGGCATGGTGTCTACTACTTTGCCAGACTGTCAGATTTTTGGTACTTCATTTTCTTAAGCAGGAGACCATTGTTTCCTCACCTAGTGTGCCCTTTTTCTCATTTAGGGGCTACTTGGTTCTGGTCAGTGTTAATGGAAAGGCTGAACAGAGTTTACATAGTTCCTCTTCTTCAGAATCTCTCTTTGGGAGTACCACAAGGGAAGTTTCAGTCCTCTTCACAACATCAATCTGTTACCTATATAAAAAAATTTACAATAAGCCAGTAATTTTTGACTTTCTGGCTTAAAAATAGAAATCACTGAAATCCTGCAACATTATTAGGAAGAGACTTCCTAAATATTAGCTGGAAGTGGTTGATTGTGCTGAAGAATTTCCGAGTCCTTGGCTTGAGGCTTAATTCTTGTGTACTCCTGGTTTGATCTATGATGAAAAGAGTGATGGAAAGCACGTTCAAAATTTTCCTTTCTTTGCATTTGTGAAGAATGAAGCAATGGCTGCACCTTGTTCTGGGTGCCTGTTTGTACCCAGTGCTAGGCTCTTCAATTCTTCACATGGAAGTCTTCCCTTACCAGCTACTTTTTCAAAGCCTTACATAGTGGTTTTGGATTACGTGTCACTGATGCTATTCACAGGGATAGTTATTCCTCCTCTTCTACTAAAACCACTATTCCTGATGTAAAAAAAAAATGCTTTTTTCATCTAATGCATGATGCCTTCTGAGCACAGAGAAACATTGGGAGTACTGTTACTGATGTGGTAGCAGTCTTTTGCTAAGCTATCACAGAATGTGTGGGTAGATCGAAGCATTCTTTCCAGTGTATTAGTATCAGATTATTAATCTCAGCAGTATGGATTTTGTTCACAGCTTGTTCCTAGTTCACGCTTGCCTTCATTTATTTTGACTAACCTGAACAGTGTCGACCTGTATGTGTTGCAACCTTCGTAACCAGCTTGCGGAAACCATCTATTAACATAGACTTGCAGTATAGAATTCTTCTGACAGCATTTCATTAACTTCTACATAGAAAAAGAACAATTTGTTTTTTCTGCTTCCGTCTGTTTCTAATGCAGTTTTCACTCCACAATTACTTAGTTTGCTTAACAGCCGTTTAAGTGTTGCTTTTCACTGTCCTTTTAAAAATAGTTCTTTGAATTGTCTGAATTTGTTTTGATTTTTTCCCTTGTTAGAAATTGTTCTTGTACTATAATCAAAAACGTAGTAGCTGTAGCTTAAAGACTTTTTTTTTTCTTTTTAATATCATACTTTTCAAGGGGATTAGTGCTTTGTCTTTTGCACTTCTTATTTTGTGTAAATACAGCATAGTAGTGCTGTATGAGAGTCATAAATTGTAAAAGTTGGTGTTACCCACTGTCACAATCTGGTTATTTTTGAGTTTTGTCCATAGCCATGATTGTGACTGAGAACATGAAAATACTGAGAGAGAATTCTGCTTTGAAAATCAAGTTCTTGTCATTGCAGTCCCTTCCTTTTTTTGGCTTCTCTTTTTTCAGTATAGAATTGGAATCAGAGGCATGCCAGTATATTTGGAAAGCCCGTAACTGTGAATTAGTTTTAAGTTAGTGCAGCTATTAACTGAAAATATACAGTACTGCTAGTGTAATGCTGTCTTAACTTGCTTGATGAGTTCTGAAAGTTTTTCCTGAGGGAAATACTGCAGCCTATGGAAGAGAAAGAAAACTAAAGAATGGAATCAAGAAGCAAAACCTTTGGCATAGTAAGGACAAGGGAACAAGATAATACAGAATTCATGTATTTTTCATTTCATTGTGCTGATACATTTTTTTGATAGTGGCCTGCCTATAAATGTGGAATTTCAATCAAATAGGTATTCAGCAAGCTTTTAAAACCACATTAAAACAGTCAGTTGGAAAGTATGGTCTAGCTTAACGCTATTTTTGAACTTTTAGACTTCTGAATTATGGCTTGCTTGGCTGCCATCAGACCAAAGAATTCATTCATTGAGGAAGTCCAGCCTTTAAATACCATCTAAAACTTATTTTAAAACTATTTTGTGATGCTATCACAATCTGATTTACTTACTATTTTTTAAGAATTGTTCTCCTGTACTGTACCCAGTTTTCTGTCCAAGCTGACACTGTTCTGCAGTCTGTGCAACAGCATACATATAGCGGGAGGGTAAAGATTCAGCTCACTAATACACTAAGGAGTTTGAAACCACAAACCCAAGTGATTGATGACCACAGTGAACATTGTTAGCTTTAACATAATTTCTGCAATTATATGTACATTAGAAATTTTAGTAATAAAATTACATGAGGGTTTTTAATTTTCCTTGTTCTTTAAAACGGTATGTGTATGTCAATAACAGGATGAAAACTACCTGTGCTAGGATCCCTGTTTAGGCGGCCACTCACCTGATGATTGTAAATGCTGCATTGATTGTAAATGCTGCATTTAGCACGATTGCTTTGTACTTTTTTTTAGGAGGATTTGACACCCAAAGATATCGAAGATATAATCGATGAGCTAAAGGCTGGCAAAGTTCCCAAACCTGGCCCAAGGTATGCTATATTTGTATGATAATGTCCAACTACTCAAAAGCTTCTCCTTTTTAACAAAGGAAATTAAATTCCTATTACAACTAGGAGTTCACAGCATGCATTTAGACAGTGTTAGTTAATTTACTGAACAGCATGGTGTGTATTCAGTGCCTTTCTATTTTATTCAAAGCCAGAAAGAACTGAGTAGAGAAGTTTCACGTTCCTGATGACTGACTACAGGACCGTGAATTGGGAAACCAAAATTCTCATTTGGCTCAGTATCTGAAGAAGTGAATGATGGCACCTGTTTTTTTACATGTTGATTTCATGTAAATCAACAACACCTGTTTTGGGGAAAGTTTGTGAAACGTTTATTTCTGAACTTCTCTCACCTGTTATTTCCCATTGTTCTTTGTTAGTCCAAATACACCAATGGGTGTGTGAATGGTGTAATTAATTACTATCATTTGACTGAAGTGTGTTATCTATTCCTATTTTTTTCAGAATAAGAGAACAATGTTAAAAGCTACAGTTTCTGAGTGCAGGGATACATCTCTAGCATGAAACATGACTGATACAATTGGAATATTACCTTTATCATTGGTGGTATCAACATCACTTCTGTTTGGTCTACCTTTAAATAAATGAATAAAAAACCCTAATGGTTATATCTTGCATTTGAATTACGAAGCTGTTTGTTGTTACTTGAATTTGAAAGCCTTTTAATTAAAGGGTGGCATCCCACGTTTCTGAAGGATGAATAAATGAATGAAAAAAAGTGGCTTCAGCCTTGAGGCAGTTTTGTTAAGGTCTTCTATCCAGTGATTAAACATTGGTTATAACAGTACCAGCAATGAATAAATCTGCTGTTGTTTTTCAGGAGTGGACGTTTTTCTTGTGAGCCAGCTGGTGGCCTTACATCTCTGACTGAACCACCAAAAGGACCGGGTTTTGGAGTTCGAGCTGACCTCTAAGGATGCCTCTAAAGATCTTTGTAATATATACTAAACTGTCTGAAAATAATAAAGTAACTTTAAACTACAGTAAAGCCTAATCATGATTCACATTATAGAAAAAAGTGGACAAAAGTGGTTCTGTAGACTGTAAAGTATCTATTTATGATTGTTAATAGATAAAAAGATGCAATTTTAATCTATCACTGAAATTCTTTTAGCTATTTCTGATTAAAGGTTCTTTAAAGAGGCAACAAAACTAACTAAATTTCAAGTTTGGCAAATACCCAAGGAACAAAGTGAAAGCAGATTCTCAAAACTTTACTGCATGTTACTTTTAATTGCAATTAAAAAAAAAAAAAACAGGAAGGGTCCTCCTGTTCTTTAGAAATCTGATTCTTCTAGTTTCTGACTCTTCCAATTATTCCTAATTATTATTATTCTGACTCTTCCTATTCAGGAAGAGCATGAAAACTGTCTTTTTGCCATGTTACAGAAAAGAAAACAAGTAGTAGTAATACTCTACTAAAAGAATGAGCAACAAGAAACCACTTCCTTTACAAATTTATTTAACGCAGCCAAGTTATGCAGTTGGGGGCGGGGAGGGGAGCTAGAGTATACCAGAACAGTTTAATACATGGCTAAGTGTAATACGTGAAACTATGATTCACAGACCCCTCTTAGATATTACTCTTGCGTATCAGCTAATTCTAAGAAAATCTAAAAGTGTGAAATGGAGGTGTTGTTTTATATTAAAAAAAAAATAGTGACTGCTTATTGACAGTTGGCACATGTGCTTGTGAATCTGGAAAATGCATTTTTACAATATAAAAATATTACAAATAATATTCAAAGTTGCTTTAAAATGTTAGGAAAGAATGTGTCAGTCACTGGGACCATATAAAAATCATGGGAATTGTCTGCCTCTTCTAAAGTACGTTGTGGAACTACATACTTATTACAAATGTGATAGACGGAGTTTGTTTTGTTTTGACATTCTGATTAACAGTACTTCCCTAAGCTGTTTCCCCTTTCCTGAGCTAAGTTTTATGTCTACAGCTTTCCCTCATAATCATAATCTTATAGTCTGTTCATGCCCTACCTTCATTTCATAGGCGCTATGATGTAGTTACACCAGTAGTAGCGTGTATATTGCTTGTGTGTGAGACCTGATATCCCCACAACATTACTAAGCTTATACAATACTGAAATTGCATACAAATGGAGAAGTAAATTTGATAAATAGAAATAAAAGTTGTAAGTGGTCACTCAGTAAGCACTAAAAATCTCGCATGCAACTGATACAGGAGATCTGATCTGAGAAACTAGTACATGGATTGAAGATTCCTTAAATGAAAGTTGCTGACTGCTCTTCTAAAAGGTTACTACTGGAGTGTTTGTAATGGTTACACTCCTGTAGCAGGCCAGGTATCCTTCCAGTACTTCCACAGTGACATAACATAAGGAAATAGCTGACTAAATCTTGATACAAAGAGACAATTTTTATATACCAGTCTGTAGATAAAAGCCTTGCTCAAGGATAATGAAGTGGTATTTCACTTCAAGTAAGGTTACCTTGTTGTAGGCCTACTGTGAAAGCAGGCAAGTGTTCTTAAAGTATACACTGAAGAGAAGTGCAAAGTTTTTATGTGGTACAGAGCTATCCTGTGCTAACAATTAGTATTCATGTTTTTGCTTGCAGCTGTGAAACTGGTAGGCTGCACAATTGGATTGAAGGGAAAGGTACTTTTAGCCCTGCTTAGTTTTCTACCTACAATGTTTGGAACTTTTCTTAAAGTATCTAAGAACAAAGCTCTGGGATGCCTGGCTCCTCCCATTCATAAAGGTGGACAGGGCCATTTGTTTGTCTCGTTCCAGTAGTCTCCCTCCCCAGTTCACTCTGTCTTACAAGAAAATGTTTTGATGTCCATCTTGTGGACATCAACACTGTCCAACTGGTGGTGGTTTTTTTCCTTTGGTAAAGATGGAATAAAGTCAGGAGTAATAGGAAACTCCACTAGGTGCCCAATGATGCATTTGATGTTGGAAAGGATTTCCGTGTCCTCTGTGAACTGCTAGAAAAATGTTACCTGGAACCGCTCTGTCAAAAAGGAAGGAGCACTGACATTCAGTTCTGTCTGTACAGTGCATGAAGTGGGCCCACTGACTGACCCAATGGCTGCCTCCCCGAGACTACCATGCGTGCTTTCGCCAGTGTCACATTTTGCAAGTTCGTGGAATAAAGTCCCTATCTTTAGATTTTTTTTTCCTGCAGTTTGAGATTTGCATTCACTCAGTTACTAGATTAAGTTCAGCAGTGACAGAGCTGAACCAGCTGCCGTGCGTGCTTATCTTGCTAAGACCAGTGTAGCTCACACAGCTGATAGTACGAGATGCTTCACTACCGAAGGCAGCTCAAGGCAAGTACTACACAAGTCAGCACAGAACAGCTATGAGGGAACTTTGTAGACATAGTGTGTAAAAAGGAGGGACTCCTGGCGACAAAGGGAAGATGCTAACGTAGGGGTAGCAATCAACAAGTGTTGCTTTTTAGGAGTCCGAACTGTAGTTCTCCCAAGGGGCTTAAGGAAATTAATTTCCTTTAGTTACAGATGTTATTATCAACTCTTAGCATCTGCTGCAGAAGATATGAATTGTTTCCCTGTTATCTCAGCTGCTGTCTGTGAACACCTACCAATGTAGACAGAGGTCCTGGAACTGCATGCTGCTTGTGCTGATGTACAAGGATGGGAACGCAGCGTTACAGCACGGCGCTGCACCTGCAGCCCGTCATGGTTAGAGGGTGAATCATCAGCATCTGCCCTGTAGGGCACTGTGAGAAGAACAAATACTCTGCCTTGGGAAATATTTCTCTCTCCACTCGTGCAGGCAGTCTGTAGCCTGCCTCCTCTTAAACCTGCTCACCACCTCAAGAGATGACCTCTGGAACCAACTGCACGTAAACGAAGGTGAAGTGAACACGGCCCCCTTCGTCACTGGTGCCCGTGCACCTGCTCCTGGGCAGCTGACAGCACGCCAGGTATGCTGATCGAGTCAGATGAGAATGGCAGCAGTTGCTTTGCAGAACAAACGATCTGTACCGTGATTTCTGCAAAAAACTTCTGAAAGCAACTTACAACACGTTTACCTAAACCACGCGATGCGCAGCATGGGAATACTCAAGATGTGTGATGCCGGTCTCTGCTTGTGGTGGACCTTGTCCACAGAATACCTACTCTTCATCAAAATAAGGTATTAAATGTTGCATATGGAACAGAAAAGAGGTTGGCACCCATTTTTTATCCACCTTATTTATTCCAGCATCGCTGACCACTAAAGATGGTGGGCATGAGGAACAGCACGTGCCTTTGTTTCTATTAAGGGGAACACCACAGCACTTTCAATTCTTTTTTTTTAAACATAGAAATGTTTTGTCGTTTTTTTTCTTGCCAAACACCACAGA
This sequence comes from Heteronetta atricapilla, assembly GCA_011075105.1. Taxonomy (NCBI): domain Eukaryota; kingdom Metazoa; phylum Chordata; class Aves; order Anseriformes; family Anatidae; genus Heteronetta; species Heteronetta atricapilla. Next base: position 108,497,557 of record CM021732.1, read on the forward strand.
CTGATTATTCAAGGAAGGGTTATATAGTAAGTCATCCACCAAAACAATTGTCAGCATATTTCTCTTTGAACCGAAGCAAACGCTTCACTTCCCCCATATCCTTTTATTGGGAAGAATTCACATTGCTGACCTGGTGAATAGCGAGGAATCGCTGCTTTCCTCGCAGTTAACAGGTGACAGCAGGGCGGCGGGAGCCCTGTCAGATGCAGGGCTTTGTTCAGCTGCCCCCTCAGGGCTCTGACCCGCCGCCCGCCCGCAGGAGCAGCCTGGGGGTGCCGCCTGAAGCCCCCCCGAGCACAGAACCACACGCACACACGCCGTTAACGCCACGCTGTGTGTTTTCATGAGCACAGGCCGGCCCCTTCTCATCAGTGCCGTGGTTCTGCAGCCCCCCTCCATGACGCCCGGCTCGGCCTGGCCCTCAGCGCCCCCCCCCCCTTCCCTCAGGGCCGGCCCGCGTCCCGCCGCGCATGCGCAGCGCCGGCCGTTAAAACTCACTGCGCCATCACCGCCGGAACCCCCCCCGGGGAGGGGGCGGGGGCGGCGGGAGGAGTGGGCCGCGCCCGCCGGGAACCGGGCCGGGGGAGCCGAGCCGAGCCGGGGGTCGTCCCGTCAGCCTGCCGCCCCGTGCCGACGCTTCCAGAAAGTTCGAGCGGGGCCGGGAGGGAGCGTGCGCGCTGCTCGCCCCTTCCCCTCCCCGCCTCCCTCCTCTGCCGGCGGCGGCGGGGCGCGGCCAATGGCAGCGCGGCGGAGCCCGGCTGAGGGAGGAGGAGGAGGGCGAGGAGGAGGGGGGGGGAGAGCGGCGGGGCGCGGGGCGGGGCGGCAACGGCAGCGGGGGGAGGCAGGGCGGCGGGGCGGCGTTCAAACCCCGCCGACCGACGGACGGACCGACGGACCGAAGGACGGACGGGGGGGCACGGCTGGGAGGCGGCGAGCCGAGCCCCGGGCGGTGGCGGACGGCGGGGAGGCGGCGGGGAGGTAAGGAGCTGGCCGCGGGGGGAGCCATGGCCGCCGCTGTCACCGCCCGCCCGCACGGCGGCTCCCGGGGCAGGCGGGGGGCTCGGCGGCCGCACGCCGGCCCGGCCTCCCCTTCCTCCCCTTCCCCTTCCCTTCCCTCACCGCCCAGCGGCCGCCAGGTGCCGGGCGGCGCAGGTGGCGCTCGGCAACAAAGGAAGGGCGGCGGGGCGGGCACCGGGGGGCTGCGGGGTCGGGGGGCGCCGGGGAGGGGGTTACCGGGGGGCTGGGGGCTCGGGGACGGCGGGCTGACACGAGACGTAGGGATTTCATCCCGTTTTATTCCGTGGCGTGCCATTTTATTCCACCCCCTTCCACGCTATCCCCTCTTATTTTACCTCATTCCACGTTATCCCATTTTATTTCCCCGCATTTTACTTCACCTCATCCCCCGCTATCCCATTTCATCCCACCTCATCCCGTTTTATCCCCCCCCAGATCCCGTCCTTTCCCTTTCCACCTCCCCGCTGCGGCCAGCCGGGTGGCATGTTGGAAGCTGTCACGGCGCTCCGCACCTTTGTGCTGTGGGGTGAGGCGGGGGAGCCGTGTTTGACGCCTGAGGGCCACGCGCTTCACGGGGTTTAAAACAGCGCTCTCGTGAAGGGCGACTTGCGATGCTTGTCGGAACACAAAGCTCTCAGGCAGATGTGGAGCGGGCCAAACGTACTGACGTTCCAGGAAAAAACTGTTTAATCCTGGAGCGGTGGGAAGGGCTGAGATCACCACGTCTAAGAAATCATTAGCGTTCATTAAAATAATTCCCTATTATCAGCGTTTGAGGGGGAGATGCTTCTTGGGTGCCGAAGCGGCAGGCGTGAGTGATTTTCGCTGTGCAAGTGGATGGCAGCCTGCTCACGCCTGTCAGCGAGGTAGGGACGTGGGGAGCTACCACAGGTGCTGTGCGGCTGGGAAGAGGTAAGCGCTCTGTGCTTTCCTCCCTCCCGCTGTAATCCTCTGCCGTGCTTCAGGGGGCAGGAGTCCCTGGAGTAACAGCGCTTTAAAATGATGGGAGGAACCGGTGTTTCACCTGTTGGTATATTCTTTCAGGCTTGTGCAGATGTTGGGCGTCACTTGATTTTCATCATCCTTTAGGTGAAAGCTCAGATTGTCAGCTGGCCCTGTGACGGGATGAGCTGGAGACCTGAATCTCACCCCGTGTGAATTCAGGAGGTCTCTGCGCAACCTTGAGGAGCTGTCTGTTCAGATAAAATTGCAGGGTTTGAGCTACAGCACAGTGCTACGTTGGGAAGGTAGCAGTAAACCCATTCACTCTCCTTTTTCTTGTTTTCCCCCATGTACTTTGACTTCCCTGTTAGGTGTCTTGGAAGCCAAAAAGTCAAGGGGTGCAAGCGTTTCTCTCAGCACCCGGAGGACTGTGGCAGCATTCGTGTGGTGGTGTCAGTGTTTTCTGTCCAGCATGCGAGTCCCTTTTCTGACTTACTGGCTTTTCTCAGATAATTGCTGTGCCTGGCTGGAGAGCAGACAGTGGAAGTCAGAGGGCCTGTGGTTGTTTCACAAAGATGACAGCTGAATCTGAAAGATGTGAGGGTTTCTGCCCTTCCGCTGCCATCTCCTTGTGCGTTCTTCTCCCACCGAGAGAACTAGGCACAATTATTGGTGAGCTCTGAATACTACAGGCAGCAAAACTTATGACAGATGTTGTGTAAGAGAGCAGGCTCAACGCAACGAGCTAAGTTCATTTATGGCTTCTTCTAGCGGGCTTGCATAATAGGTAGCTTCTTTGAGGAAAAGGTCTTTGAGTGAGCAGGCAGAATGACTGCTGGTGTGAAGCATTGAAGTTCATTTGACGTTAGCTGGGGCATACTACTGTGTTACCATTTATGTTAGGATCAAAAGTATAAACTGAAAACAAACAGTGGTTATTGTTACAGGTTTGAACAGCAGGGTATTTGTGCCACCGGAGTCAGTTTAAATTGCTACAAAACCCAGAAACTGTTGCAGCTCCAACTAGGCAGAGGGGTCTGGGATCTAGCTGAAGCACCCGCACCTACAAATGGCTGAGCGTGCAGATACATAAAAATAAATTCCGTTTGTTGACCCGACTCGCCATGTTTGGACAATCTTAGTCTGGTGAAATTGCCTGGAAGATTGGTGCAGTTGATCCTCTGTAAAATTGGAACGAGCTATTGATCACAAAATGTGTAATGATTAACCTGCCGCCGCAATGTTAACATGCACATTCAGAACAACTTAGTTTTGACTTTTTTTTGATCTTATTGATGCCCAGCCCACCTCTTCTTGTTTGGCGTTCTTTTCTTTCGAGTGTTCTGTTGCAGATGGAGCAGTATAAATGTTGATTGGTCATTTAGTCTCCAGACTATATTTTTTAACTGCATCATTAGGCTCCAGTGACAGATGGTATGAAATAAATAGTAGCACAAACTCTATCTTGCATTTTGTGTTATGACACTGAATAGTTTTGTTAGCAGAATAACAGAAGTCAGAGCCTTGCTAATGTACTCTTTTTTTCCTTACCAGTTCGTTATTGTTCCAGAACCTAGAGAAGTCTTGGAAAGTTTCTCTGTAAGCTTGCTGAGCCAGACTTTGTCGCTTATCTGTATGGTTGAGGACTTTTATTGCCACCTTCTGTAAAACCTAAACATTCATTTAGAGAGCCCTTGAGAGTTAGTGTGACTTTGCCTTGGCTTATTTTGGGTTATCTCCCAGGATCTGGTGAAGCTGAAGTCCTTTTATCTGCTGCAAGCGCTTTTTATCTTTTGCAAGCAGCAAATGAAGAAACTCTCCGCATTACATGGGTGTTACTCAGCCTGCTTTCGGTAGCTACAAGGTTGCAAGGTGATTGGTTTCACACAGTTTTATGCTATTGCCAATATTTGAGATGCAGATATGATTTATATTAGAGACAAAAACTGAAATTGCAGACAAAGGAAGACTTAAGATATTTTCTTCCCTGACCCCATCATGTACTCCCCACTTGCAAGTAGCTTGGTGGAGATGGAGAATGTTGGAACCACTTTCTTCTTGTGCTGTCTTGCATTCATCAGACTGGAAAATAAGAGGTAGAAAGCTCTTTGACCCTCCTCTCTGAGCTTCAGAAGGCATTAAGTGCAACAGAAACCAAATCATGTTTTGCAGTTCCAGGAGGGGTGTTGTGAGAGAAATCTTAGAAAGTTCCATCACCTGATGACAGCAGAAATGTGCTTGCTTGCATTAAGACTTTTCCTGTAGATTCTCTTCTCTTTCAGAGCCCTTTGTATCCTAGTTAATAGGTGTCTGACTTTTCAGACTATTCAGGCTCTGATTAGATCGCTTCCCTACCCAGTCTGCAGAAACATCTTTCTCTTGCTTAGATTTGCTTCAGGATCGTATGCAACAAAGAATGCTAACTGAGAGAAATCGACTTTCTGTGGTGCTCTGTACTATTCAGCACTGTGGTAATCTGGGTTCTTACTGCTAGTTTACAGGTCAAGGAAAGGGAAAGTTTGTTCCTTGCTGTTCTCTTGTGAGAGCGCTAATACTAATCTATTCTTCTAATGTGGTCTTGACAACCATATTTATTTTTTTTTTTTTTAAAGAGCTTTATCATGAAAACATCTGGAAATTGAAGGGGCTGGAACGTAAAGAACAAGTTGACTCATTAAAACGTTAATGAGTGCTAATCACAGTACTTACTGTAGTTTTACAGCTCTGAATAGTTATACTTGTATGCAAACATAATTTTTGCTATTTCCTGTTCCAATCCATCTGTTCCACCACTCTCTCTTCTCCCAAAGAACAATCATTTCCATAAAGGGAAAAAAGTATGTTACTTTGTTCTGCTACTTTTGTGATATGTGGTGATGGCCATGAGATGGCAATAAAGACTGTTGGGTATTTTGCACATCTTCACAAAGCAGCCGGGGCAAAAATCCTGTTATCCGTTTGGGGAGCTGCAAGTCTAGTCAGATGCTGGCTTTCCTTTCTGCATCTGCTGTTCTAGGTCTCACTAACAGTAGCGCTCAAGGAAACTATTTACCTATGCTGAATCCTGCTGAAGTCAAAGGGCTATGAATAGGCTTGGGTACTTCACCTGCTTTTAGCCCATGAAAGGCCTTTGGGTGTTTTCAGGTGTTGTTCTTTCTGGGACTGATGCCGGTTAGTCGTGGGTCTTCCTGTTCCTGCCTTGGCAAGTGTCAGAGAAGCTAATGAAGGGTTAAATAGAAAACTGAGGTTCTAGGGATAACGTACAGAGCGAACTTGAAAGCTCTTGGCTTGCAGATCTGTACTAGGTTTCTAAAGGGAATGTAGGTTCCTGTAGAAACTGAACTGGTGATAGATTTGCTTTTCTTAAGCTTGACAAAGTACTGATGTAAAGTAACTGATGTTTCAAGTTTTTCTTCGGTAGGCTGTGTACCAATGGAATAATGTTTCTTAGCCAACAAAGATTTATTTTGTTGCATCTTTAGGGAATAAGCGGCAGATCAGAACTGAAGGTTACAACTCCACTTCTCCATTTGGCTTAAAGGGAGTATCATTATGTTAAATATCTGCACAGGTGCTTCCTTTGAACCCGTAGCTCATCCTAAAAAAGACTCAAGAGGAAGCACCTGTGAACATGCAAGTTTTGCAGACTGGTAGATTAAAAGGGAGGACTAATGGATTTTGCAATAAGTGCCTTCAGCTCCTGACAGAGTACTTGAGCAAGCATGGCTTGCACTTCTTTCCCAGAAGAGGCTTCTTCTTTATAGGATCAAGAATCTCCTTTGTAGAGAATATATATTTTATGTGTGTCTTTATTCTAGATTATCTAGAATAGAGAGGTCCCTTCTGGCACTCTGGAAGCTTATGGATGTCTAATTCTGAGTAAGGAGATGAATTGTTTTTCCATGCAGATGTTTATTTTGACAGCAAGGTATGGGCCTCTGTAAGAATAGGATGCTTCCCAGCGTGTATTCTGCACAGCTGTCTTAATGGTATGATTTAACTTGACTCTGACATCAGTACTCACAAGCTATGCAGGTTTTTCAAGCCACCTGTGTTCTTTCCTGGAATAAATGCTGTCCTGACTGCACAGGCATAAGTTGCTGGAGAATGTGAAAGACTTAAAACCTTTTTGTATGCTGAATGTATCAGCAGGAGGAGAGAAATGCTGGTGGACGTGCTGCCTGCGAGTTAAAGAACATCTGCATTTCTAATTCATGAACAGAGCCGTAGCCTGGCTGCGGTTGGAAGGCGCTTCTGGAGGTCATCTAGTCCGTCCCCCTGCTCGGAGCCTGGCTGGCTGAAGCAGATTGCTCAGAGCCATGACCAGCTGAACCTGGAATTCAGCCTAATAACACACACACAAAAATATTGCTAAGGCTTGTTAGCCTGATGGGGTTCCTTGCTGAAAGCTGGGTAAATTCAAACATTGTCAAGTGATTTTTCTTTCAACTGTGGGATAGAATTATTTTTTTTCAGCTATTGTAGGTAACGTATTTTTCCTGACTGACTTAATTTTTAAAAGTCAGAGGATGCATTCTTCTCGCACTACCTGTGCGTGGTAGTCTTGTAAAGCTGTGGTGCAGTCCCAGTTCAGCTATACAGATCCTCAATGAAGTCTTTTTTTAAAAAAAATTAAGGGACTGATTGCTTGCGTAAATAAGAATTATTTGCAATTCATCTCACTTATTAAAGATGCAGTCTCTACTGTTTTTTTTTTTCTTTTAAAGAGAAGACAGATGCATGTATTTATTCTATGTTGTTTGTGTTGGAACTAAATTGAAGAAAGTCCCTTCCAGTACGTACAACTCGGGCTTAAGCTTGTGAGTGGGAAACTGAAAGTGAAACAACCTTATTTTCTTCTGCGGAAGAAATAGGAAGAGTAACTAGAGCATAGATACTGATAAGCGAATTTCTTCACATATAATCATCTGACTGTTGATAACGTCTGAAAAGGAGTTTAGGATATTTCTGGTCCGGCAGAATTCCTTTCAAGCAACACAAGCATTTTTTCAACCAGTTGTATCTGCACTCTCGTCGTCACCTGCTTTGTTTCTTGCCAGCGCTTCCTTGCGGAGCAGCCAGCCATACGCAGAAACAGCAATCCGCATTTCTTCCGTGAAAAGGGTTAGTCTGGGAGCGGGGAAGTGCGCTGGAGAACAAGGCCACACTGACAAACACCCTTCAGGTTCCTCGTGAGCTCTGGCAGCCGGCCGCAGTGCCTTGCAGGCCCATGTGGAGGAATGCGGGGAATGCCGTAGGGACGGTGTCTGTGGTGCAGCAGGAATGGTGTCCCCTTGTCGCTGCTGCGTGGGAGCCACTCCAGCCCGGCCGAAAGAGGGCTCGGTAGTGGTGGCTTCTGGAAGGCAGGTTTATTGCTGTTTTGGGGAGAGGGAATGCTTTTCTTGGATTGTTTCCGTTCTGTCATTAATGCCAGGAGCTATCCCTGTTCTTTTAAAGGCTGCTTCTTAGATCTCGTCCCTCCCAGTTAGGGGGAGGATGCGTGCCTACCAATATGCATAAAAGGAAGCTTCAACAGAGATCCTTCAGGATCAGGCAGGATGTTCTGCTTCTGAATCACTCCAAGCTATTCTGTGATGTAAATGCCATCTGATCTATGTTACGCAGGTTCCGCGGTTTCAGCCTTAGTATTCTAACCTGCCTCATTTAAAATCATTTTTGTCAGAAAATATTAATTTAAATGCTTTGAATACAGCATTTTTCTTGGATATTAAAAGTAAATTGAGAGAATAAAGAGAGAGTGGTGATAGAACCTATTTATTTTAAGTAGCAAGATAGTACTGGCTTGTTGGTATTGATTCTGCCATTCTTGAACAATCTGGTATACCATTTTGAAACTAGTGTTTTTCCACTTGTGAAAATTGTATTTCTTAAGATTATGGTTTTGCAGGTTGATCTGTAGTGTGTGTGTGTATATGTATATGTGTATATATATATCTAGTCCATGTGCTTCACTATTAAGCAACACAATATCCCTTCAAAGTGTTCTCTGAAGTAATGGATGGTGCTGTAACCCAATGTTGACTTGGTGGGACTTAACTTCTGAATGTAAGTATCTGTAGAACTGTAGGTATAAATCAGAGTACCTATTGTACGGAAACTTCCTTGATGCTGTATATTTCTTTTAGTAGATAACGAAGAAGAGTTGTTGAGTGTCCAGTCCTTTAAAAAGGATGCCTTTTGGGATACTTGGGCTTCAGTATTTTGTATTCTATTGTGAGATGTTAAAGTGGAAGTGAACCAACCAGAGCCTAACATAATAATTTTCTTTTTCTTCCATATTCACTGATCTATGCAAAAAAAAAAAAACAACACAAGGTCATTTTTAGATCTCTTTTCCTCTGTTGCAGTTTGTTTATAATTTCTGGCTCTTGTATGCTGAGCAAGACTAGATTGTTTGGCATAGCACCTACGAGGACATTTGTCAAAATGTTAGTTCTTCTGATTTTCAGTGCTTTGGCAAGATCTAAACAGTAATTAATTCCATGTGAGTTTGGACATCTGATAGCAACAAATAGCTTTTAGTTTTTTCATAACTAAAATGATGTGCAGGGTGACATTTGCAGTGGGAGGATCTCGGAACCTTTTTGAGGCTTAGAATTTTTGAAGAGAGTAAAGGAAGGAAATGGGAGTGTTTTACAAAAGTGAAACGAGTGCTTCTCGTCCATATTTGCATATCCTCTTTTTGTGTACTTCAGTGTCACTTCATGTTATGCTGTGTCAGAAATGCTGTCTGCCATATACTGGGGGAGCATCGATTGCCCTTCTGCTGGTGGAAGAATGGGATCAAGATCTGACTTTTTTTGGGTGGAGACACACTGAATAATGCGGAGGATCGTGAGCTTTCTGGGGTAAATTACAGTTGTGTGGTCAAGGATTCTGCTCCAAGAGGAGTCCTGTTGCAGAGCCTGCAGGAAGTTCTCTACTTCAGGACAAGGTTGCCAGAAGAGGATCCCATGTTGAAGAAATTTGAGTATTGCTTCTAAAAACTAACGTTTTTTCATCTGTTGTGGAAATATTGTAAGATATAGGCTTTTTAGGAGTACTTGATGTGTTTTCCTCACTTGTGGCTGATTGCTTTGAGATTGTTTTACCTTTTTCTTCTAGCAGTGGTGGGGTAGAGGAGCTGCTGACAGAAGCTGAAAGTAGTCACTAGTATGGGTATGGTCTAACCAAGTACAAAGTGCTATGTAACATGAAATCCTCTGAAAAATCAAGTCCTTGATGTATTTTGGGTACAACAGGTTAGAACGCCTGACTTTTAACTTTTCTCTGAACTTAAGTCACCATCTGCAAAATGAAGGAAGCAGAGCATTCTCATCTTCTATCAGTATGATGAAAATAATGTCTGTGAAGGCAGGGGAGCCTAAACCTTCTTAGTTCAAGCTTTAATTTATGGCTAGTAGGTTCTGTGGTGTTGTCCAAGATAAGTTGCCCTTTTGCTAAAGGTTTTGTTTGTTTTTTTTTTTCTAAAAAAACAGTTGGTTCCTTCTCCCTAAGAAGGGGGAAGTGAAGGCAAGCTGAAATAGTGAATACTCATGGTATGAGTGACAAACAGTTTATCTTTCTGTGGAAGCAAATGAAGCCCCTTTCTATGTGTTTCTGGTCAGTGGTTCTTCAGAACTTCATCAGGTTGTCCAAAACTTTGGTACAGCAAAAGAAGCAAGTTTCTTCAAGTGCTACGGCAGTTTGCCTGTGATTACCAGGAGTAAGAGTGATTGCAGAGGGTTGAAGTCCACTTTTTGTATTGAGTGTAACTTGAAACACTCCAGCAGAGGCACTCGGGCTAAAGTAGTGGCTAAGTTTAAAGGGAGTGATTAGCAAGTGAAAATATTGCTCAAGTCCAAAGAAGTATAAATAAAATCAGAGTTGTAAAACTATTTTGCTTTTTTTGTGTTGTTTTTACTTTCAGAAGCAAATCAGTGCCAGTGTGTTGGTTTCATTCTGACAGTTAAGTTATGGAGTTTTAGTTGGTGGGAGGCGAGACATGTCCAGCACTACTGTGCTATGAGTTTCAGTTCTTTTTTTGGTCGGTGTTTATTATAAGTGTAGTCATAAGAAAACATTACAGCTGTCCAAACCAAAGGAGTCATAGGCGTATTTCTAACGATGCGACACGACAGAGGAGCAGTCTCTTGCTCACATACAGCCATTATTGGCTGTACGTGAGCATACAGAGTGATCTATCCACGGTGCCTTTAAAATTCAAGTCAATCCGTGCAACAAATCTCATAGGCATGCTGCTGTGTGGTATTTCAAATCAGTGAATAAGACTTTATAAATTAAATTTGGGGCCAAAATTTTCTCTGTTTCACAATGTGCTGCTTATAACCCTGTTGCATGAATTATAGGCATCTACAGTTGGTCAAGAACAGGAAGGCTTGTAGTTGCCAAGGTCTCTGTTACCAATTTTTTTTCTTGGTCAGGTAATAAACTCAACCTGCTCTTTGTAAAGTAGGAGGGGAGTTGAAAATGTCTGAGTGACCAGGTAACGAAGGGACTTGCGTGACCTTGGGGTATGCCTTCCAACCATAACTTTTATAATTCTGGATTTTTTTGTATTCTTTGGTAAGCATGTGTTTAGTTAAATAAGTTCCTTACTCAGTAAAATTCAATCAGAAAGCAAGGACACAGTTGCATTCTTTAATGAAGTGTATTTGTTAGGAAGAAGGTGACAAGACTAGGTACTACTGTGAGGGCTAAAAATAAATTGGCGAGTGTTGTGAAATGTCTGAAACGTGAAACCGAGCACAGGTAAACTTAGGCTCAAAATGAGGCATTCTGGGTAGGAATCTAGGCAAGTACGACAAGATCCCCGCAAAGATCCTAGTTTTCCTTCCTGAATAGGAAAGAGTTGTATATCCACTCATTTTTTGCTCTTCCTAGTAGAAATTCCTAGACTATTAGGTACATTCTTTATTTTGGTAGGAAGTAGTGGTGAGTTCCAGCTGAAGTACTGGAAAATCTTTCTTGCTGCCTGAGTGTCAGCTGTTTTTTAGGGACTTCATCCTATCCCTGTGTAGTGCAGTCTGGCATGCTGTGAGTAGGTACTTTGGAGTATATTAAAAGCTGTTCTGGAGGTTGAGTAGTTGCTGCGCATTCCTATTTCACTGTGCAAGGACACCTCTGTAAAATGAGGTTCAAATACTGTTTTTCAAAACAAGGATTTGTTGTACAAACCTTCCTATAATATATTTGGATCTCAAGTATCTCTGTATTGCAAAGTAAAATGTAAAAATAGGCTCCTGGAGTCCATTCCATGTATTAGCTGGGGCCTTACGAGTCTCCAAAGTACACACATCCAAGTCTTCTCATGGCATTTTGAAAAGGCAAGTTTGTGTCTATGCTGGCTTTTTTATTATTATTTATTTTTCTTTGGTTTTAATGTATCATCTAAACCTTGGAGGGAGAATTGCTGCAGAGGGAAGGGGGGAAGGCAGTTTTTATGAGGTTGCACAATAGCTGTAGCAAAGCAGTAAAACTGATCTCAGCGTTGCACGTTGTAGCCGCAGTCACCTCAAGCACTGTGCAAGGCTTAAAGGAAAATTCTACTAACAAAGAATTCCCCGTTTTGGGACCAACAGTGTTTTGTCGTATTTTATCGTCAAATGCCACAGAATCTGCCAAATTTGTGACTCATGTCCACACTGGTACTGCGTTTGCACTTAATTCCACAACAGACTGTTGCCTTAGGCACCATTAGTTTGAGAGTGTGTGTCAGATTGCGGTGCTCTTGCCATCATTCTGACGTTGGAATCTGCACGGGCTGAACTGCTGTGGTCATGTGTGAAAGAGCTCGCGAATATTTTCAAAACAAAAACATTCTTGTCGTCTTTCATCTTTAAAAGCCACCACGGGTACCGCTCAGGCGCCATTCTTTGCAACATACTAAACCTGTGTGCTACCTGAAGGCAGTAGGGCTTGTTTGTTGGTTACTGCGGGTACGGTGAGATGCCGTGGAGTGAAGGGCAAAAAGTGCCTGGTAAATGGGTCTGCTCGTTGGATCTGGTATTTTAGTGCACACTACGTACAGGAAGCGATGATGGTAAAATGTGGTCTTAAATAGCGTAAGATGCAAATAGCTTCTTCGCCTTCTGTTACCCAAAATGTGTTTTCCTTTAAGCTTGTAAAGGACAGTGTGCTTCTGGCCTGTAGCAGGAGGTGGGCTTGCCAGTAAGGATGCACTTAAATGTATGATTAGGCCATTCTGGCTGGGTATATTTAACGTATTAACAGTTTTTTGGGGAAAAAATATATATATTACTATAGAGATCTTGCATCAAGCCAGCTTTGACTTTAGCAGCGCGGGAGGTCAGATGTTGAGTAATACTGCTGAGCAGTAACGTGCACAGCACTTTCTAGGGTGCTGCACTCCAGCAGCAGTCTTGGTTGCTAAATGATTGAGAGGAAGGGTGGGTTGGTCGGTTTGTTTGTTTTTGTGATCTGTATAACTTTGTTTTCACAGGATTTTGCACCCGAGACCCAGAACTACTTTTGCTTGAATGAGGCCTTTAGTAGCCCTTCTACTGTTTCCATTGCAAATGCCAAATAAACTAGTGTGGTGATCATAGGCTAGCTGTATTTATGTAGCCCTCTGCAATGAAAACCTTGGTACAAAGGCTAATATTTCTGTGGTTACAGTCACCGTTCACTTAGAAATTACAGAATACCATTTTTCCTAATAGTCTAATGAGACTTTTAAGTAGGTTTACTCTTCAAAGGGCCATTTTTAATGACAGGCTTGCACCTTACTCTGTTGAAGGAGAGAAAGGCTTTGACCATCTTTTGGAAGAATCTTTCATTTTACTGTAATGAGCTGTATTACAGAGCATAATTCAGGGCACCTGTCTGTTTCTTGACAGGTTGATATTGATTTACACCCTCCTTCTGCAAAACTTGCTAATTTTCAGGTGATCAGAGAATAAATATACAAGTTGTGAGAATGTCACAGTATGCCTTTAAGTTAAATTATAACTCTTATCTGGAAGATGTTCTTCCATACACCTTATTTTGGGATCTGAACTTTCTCTACTATGGCAAAGAGATAAGAAGTGTGAGATAAGAGTGGGAAGTGTAACTCCCACTGAAGAAAATGGGCAGGGGAGTGGGATAGGAAGAGACAGAAAAGGACAAATTGTGTGGAACCAGCAGAGCTCTGTCTATAATGCCCCTTCTGGTGCTTTCTTAAAGCAGGCCTGGCTTCCATCTTTTTCTGCATCTTTTCTCCCTGGCCTTCTTCCTGGCTCTGTTCCCAATGCTGTTACTGTGCCTTGACAGTGCTGCCCACATGGTGTTTCTTACAGCATCTGCCTCCTGCTAGCTGTGTTTGTTGGTTCTGATGTGAAGTCCACTTCCAATTACCCCAATGGGGCCTGCTGGGTTTGAAACACTGAACCATACACGAGTTCCCTCCATAAGCTCAGAAGTGCAATGGATATCTGGTCCAGTTCTTGTGGTATTGGAAAATATGCTGTGTGCCCTGGGCAACATCCTGTCCTTTGGTTTCATCTTGATGTTCTCCTGAGACATCAGCAGTGTCTAAGCCTTTGTTTCTCCAAGTGTGTGTTTTTTTTTTTTTTTTTTTTTTTTTTAACATGGCCATGAGAATGCCAATGTTTAGGTATTTCTGGCTTGTGCTCCACATTGTGAGGAAGGAGAGATGACTTGGGTTGATCGCAGGGTCTTCTGTACTCTCCTCCCTCTATTCGTTCTCTCAAGTTTGTCTCCGTTGTTTCCTCATCACATTGCATTCTCTCATTTAGCTCATCTGTGTGGGACACTTCAGATCAAAATACAGCAGTTCTTTTCACAGATGTGGTGCTTAACCTTCTGAGCCAGAAAAGCCCAGCTCTGTACTGCTGGACTTTCCTACCTCTTAGTCTGTGTAGAATCTTGCATGTCCAGACCTGAATGGTTCCTTTGTCCCCAATCCCAACCTCCTGGTCTTGTGCCTCTTACATGTCTCCAACCCCATACCAAAATATCCAATGTAATTCTCTTGTTCCACCTCAAGCCACTCGTTTTCTTCCTGGATGCTGTAGGTGAAAAAGTAGATCCTGATCTCAGATAACACATGCATTACAGTCAGACTGGGAGCTGCGTCGTTTTATAGCTGAGGCTTACGTTTGAGCAACTAGCAGTACAGAGATAATGACTCGTGTAAGGAGAAGGAAAGAAAAGTCAGTGCTGCTACACAACCCATTGTGATATTTCATGTATCATTGGCACTGGTAGCTTTTTTAACCTTTCTTTTGGAAACAAATCACTTCTCAAAGTTGTTTGCTTAAAGATGCTTTTACTGTAAAATAAAATATTTAAGCCATGTGCATTTTCTTGATAAGAAAGGTATGGGAGGGACCAAAAGACGCTGCAGAATATCCAACTTAGTTAAATTAATGTTTTGCTAATATCCATTTTCTTAAACTCTGCTTTTTGCTCTATCTTCTCTTTCAAATTCACAGTTTTCTGTGCATTTTGGTCTTTTGTACTATATCCATTCCTTTTTGCCCAATGCGTGAACCTCAGCTGCCTCTGTTCCCACCAGAATACAGATAACACTGGGCACAGTGGGCCTGGAGCTGCTGATGTGCACATGGGCTGGCTTTCTCTGAGCAGAATGTGGTCTGCTGGCTTTTGCCTCCCTTGCCCTCAGTTCAGTTGCTCTCAGGCTTCCCTTTCTTGTACTCATCCACCAGCTTGCTTTCTTCCTTTCCATAACAGATGTTCAGTGTTGTTGAGATCTAGGTCAGACCAGTCATTTCTAAATAGATTTGCAGGAAAAGTTTGGGGTGTGGGAGGAAGGAGATGTCAAAGAGGATATGTACATCAGTGTCTTGGTTTGAATCAGGAACACACCTGTATACTGACGCTCCCCATCGTCTCTCCTTGCCGCAGTTCAATTTGCTCTATGGAGTACCTGGAAGCTTAATTCCTCTTGGCTAAAGCTAAACTGAGGTGTGTTCAGGAACGTGCTGAATGTGCTCCAGCCTTTGAAGAGCCTTTAGTACATGGGGCTGCACTAGAACTAGTTTGGAGCAAAACTGCTAAGTGTGACTAGTGTAAATTCTGACTTTTTGTTACCAGCTGTTGTACTCCACAGATCTGCTCTCGATGTGCTGCACTTCTTGCTAATGTAGATGCAGCCTTAGCTGTCACTTACATAAGTTTAATTTTAGCAAAACATTCTGAAGTACTCCTGTCAAGTAATTTATAGCAGAAATGTTGTGCAATTGATTCGCTGTTTCCCAGTCTGGAGTAAATCCCTATTGGAAGAGGGTTTTTTTCTTCTACAGATAAGGGAAATACTGAAGAATGAAGGTAATTAAAAAGGTTGCCTTATGCTAGCTCCCCTGTGTTTTTAATTGCAAATGCATTCTAGAGTTCAAGGATAAATTCAGTATCCTGGAAATTAACCCATCTGCTCTTAATCTTACAGAAGTTTGATCTTGTGCTCCACTGGTTTGTTACAGTGGCAGCCAGCTAACCTTCAAGATCAGCTTTACATAAGGGCTACCAAACAAAACCTTCCCGAAGCATCATTTAACTTCTTGCTGTACATGTTAGGGCAAAGACATCCTGCGATAATTAAGCGATGCTTAATTTCTTATAGATTTGCCTTATGGTTGGTTGGCTGGGAGCATGCAAGTCTCAGCTGAAACTTTCCCCCGCAAATGGGGGGAAGAAAGAAAAGTGGTCTATAAAGGCCATTTTGTGTGGATTTTTCTTACATGCAGGATGGTATGAAGCTCATACTGAAACTTTCCCTCAGGGAAAAGTGACAGATAATTATAATTATTCTCTGCCAGCCACCTTTTTCCATGAAGCTTGGAAGTGCTTAATATCTTTTAAACCTGACAGCAAAGAGAAGTTTTAAGCAAAACCATCTCCAGGTTTGAAAGCCATCAGTGAATCATCCATATGCATCGACTTAATCACATGGGCCTCAGTTTCTCAGGAAACTGGGCTGAAAGCAAGAATTTGTACAAAGGGAGTGACCAACAGTGGCAGCGGCTCTGTTGGAGTACTGAGTAAATTCTTGGTTGTTTTTTTTTGTGTGTGCGTGAAGGCGTGCCCTTTCATTACAGCTAGATGTGAGCAGATAAAAATGTAATATGGTAACAAATCTAATATAGTAACTTGTAGGTATTAAGGATTTCATTAACCGTCATTTTCAGTAGTTAGTTGATTATTTTTTCTTTTGTTTTGTTGGTTTACTTAGATTATATTATCATATCTTTTTTATATCACTCTTTGTAGGTCTGTCAAAATGCTTATCTTTGTTACTTTTAATGACAATAGTTTTTTTTTTTTTTTAACTTTAAGTGAAAAATCACTGAGATAAAAGTTTAACATGGTATTTCAAATAATAGGTTATTGACTAATAAATGTACAGGAAAGACATAAAAATACACAGAGCAAGAAGTCAGAGTATCCACTTTTGTTATATGTGGGGAAGTTTCTTTAGCAGGAAGCAGTTCTTACATTTTACTAAAAGCATGAAATGGATCCATCTGTTAGAGGAAAAATACAGTTGTGTCTGTCTGTCAGATGAAGTGACGAAACTGCTTGTTTTGACAATTGTGACAAAGGAGAATATTTTAAATGTAAAGAGTATAACTTTTAATTTAGGGTTCTGCTGATTTGAAACAGGCCATCAAGACTTCCTGGTAAACCAGTAATTGCATTAAGAAACACCCCTGAAGGAAAATCCAAGCAGACACATGGAGGTTTCCCTAGAAGAACTTGCTGATGTTCTACATTTCAGCTGGGAATGGAATGCAAACGTCTCATGAGTTAAAATGGCACTAAACTTGCAGGCAAATGTAAATAAAGTGAGATTAATTTGTCATCTTAGGGTTTTACAGTAGTGTCCACTACATGATCATAGGTTGAGTAGTTTGCTTGTGTTTCTGGACTGTAGTGCTATGTCATGAAAGAAAAAACACCATACTTCTACAAAAGGTACTTTTTTCTGGAATATTTGGGGTATGTGTTTGAAAAGTATTGTACCCTTGGACTGTGAAATAGCAACCTGGTATATAAAACACTTAATGAAAATGCAGTTGTAGTCTGTATCACAGTTGGAATGGTTTAATAACCTGCTTTAGTAACACAGTATGTGATACTAACACCTTGTGATCTCCCGAAGCCCTTCTTTCTTCAAATCATGTTTAGCCTGGGGTCAAGAACCAGATGAGCTCACTTTGGATTTTGGTCATGTGGTGAACAAAATGGGAACACCCTGCCTTCTTCACTCATATTTCTGTCATTATACAACTTGAAAATTGTATTACCTACATCATTTGTGATGTTTATTTAAGGAATACTTCTAGTTTACATTTACTGTGACAGCGTTTCCACCATCCTCTTGCCCTCACATCCTCACAGAATCATAGAATGGCCTGGGTTGGGAGGGACCTCAAAGGGCCCTTGTTTTTACCTTGTCCCAACCCTCCTGCCATAGGCAGGGATGCCACTCACTAGATCAGGTTGCCTAGAGCCTCATCTAACCTGGTCTTGAACACCTCCAGGAATGGGGCATCCGCAACCTCTCTGGGCAACCTGTTCCAGTGCCTCACTACCCTCTGAAGAATTTCTTCCTAACCTCTAATCTAAATTTTCTTTTAGTTTAAAACCATTCCCCCTTTTCCTATCATTATTTACCCAAGTAAAGAGTCCTTCTCCATCCTTTTTTATAAGATCCCTTTAAGTAGCGAAAGGCCACAACGAGCTCACCCTTGAGCCTTCTCTTTTCCAGGCTGAACAGCCTCAGCTCTCTCAGCCCTTCTGTGTAGGAGAGGTGCTCCAGCCCCTTGATCATCCTCATGGCCCTCCTCTGGAATTGCTCTAACAGCCCCACATCCCAGACCTGGACACAGCACTCCAGGTGGGGCCTCACAAGGGCAGAGCAGAGGGGGGCAATCACCTCCCTCCACCTGCTGCCCACCCCTCAGTTGACACAGCCCAGGTTGCAGTTGGCCTTCTGGGCTGCAAGCATGCACTGCTGGCTCATGTTGAGCTTTTTGTCCACCAGAACCCCAAGTCCTTCTCTGTAGGGTTGCTCTTAGTTTTTCTCCCAGTCTGTGCTCATGGCTGGGGTCGCCCTGGCCACCTTGCACTTGTCCTTGCTGAACCTCATTAGGTTTATGTGGGCCCACTTCTCCAGCCTGTCCAGGTCCCTTTGGATGGCATCCCTTCCTTCTGATGTATCAACTGCACTACTCAGCTTGATGTCATCTGCAAACTTGCTGAGGGTACACTTGATCCCAATGGCTATGTCATCGATGAAGACAAATGGTATCGGTCTAAGGACAGACCTCTGTGGTAGGCCACTTGTCACCGGCCTCCACTTGTACTTAGGGCCATCACTTCAAGCCAGCTCCTTATCCACCCAATAGTCCATCCATCAAATCTATCTCTCTCCAATTTGGAGACCAGGATGTCATGTGGGACCATGTCAAAGGCCTTGCAGAAGTCCAGGAAGATGACATTGATTGGTCTTTCTGTGTCAACTGGTACAGTCACTGCATCATAGAAAGCCAACAGGTTGGTCAGGCATGATTTGCCCTTGGTTGAAGCCATGCTGTCTGTCTGGGATCACCTCTTTTTTTTCCTCATATGTATGTATGATACATAGAGTTTACCTTTTGTTCTGTTTTTTAAAAAGCTAACCATGCAGCAAGACCTGAAAGGCCCTGTCAGAAGCCATGCAGCTCATGAAGGAGCAGCTGGTGTTCACGAAATGCGGGTGAATCCGGTGGGGCAGGAGCTGAGGCCCCACAGCAAAACTTCCCGGAGCTGGTGGAGGGGGGCTCCGTGCTGCCAGAGCCACGTGGGGAGTGGGAAGCACTGGAAGAGAAGCAAAGCAGCAGCAGAGGTGGTTTTAGGGAGTCAAGCAGCATTGAGAAAGGAGGGAAAGAAAATGATTGAGTATGCCAAGAGAAATCCTTTGATTGAAATAATGACAGTTTTTGGTTAAAATATAGTTCTTACATGTAGTTGATTGGATTTAAAGTAGTTGTGATCATGATAACCTATCCCGATGTTAACAGGAAGAACATACGGGCCAATTAGTTACATTTTCAAAATAAAGCGATGAATAACAATTTCAGTTTATGAGCATCATTGTTGCTGAAGTTATTTTTTTTTAATATGCACAAAAGCACTTACTTGGGCACAGTTCAACTTGGGAATTGTTGCAACTGAATCTTAGGATCAGAGAGGGTAACTGAGCAAAAGTGTATTTGCCGTGTTTTGTTGCTTTTTGGGGGGGTTGTTATTTTTAAACCCACCGAAACAGAAATGTTTGCTGTTACAGTAGTACTGTGCGTATGGTGTAATCAGCATGGCATTAGCTGTCTGTGAAGATACCAATTCATTGCTTATTTTAGCATTAAGAAATGGTTTTTTTTTCTGTATAATACAGGAAACTAGTTCTAAAGCATTCTCCATTGCCTTGATAGCCTTGTTTTCTTCCTGCAACAACAACAACAAAGGAAAACTAAAAGGCAAATAAACATGCTTCAGCATCAGTTAAAAATGAATGATTATTTCCCATATCAGTGCTGACACTGATAAATCTTACTGACCCCACTTGAAGTCAGGGAGTACACTGCTGTTTCTTGTGACTTGGGCAAAAGTAGATTATTAGGAATTTCACTGTGTTGCATTTTTTATATTGATGTATTAGCCAATACAAGATTCAGGTTATTGTACGTGAGAGTTTCTAATGAAGCTCTTCCTGTTTTTCATAAGCTTGTGGTTAATGTTAAAAGAAAAATACTTCAGTGCAGGGGAAGGGGGAGGGAAGGAGCAGACTTCAGTTTGGTGTTTCCTAATTTTCTGATTTTGGGACTGGGCATTTTGAACTTTTCTTCCTCTCTTGTTCTTCTCTTCCTCTTATGGAAGAATAAGGAAGTAAGATGTTACTTCCTTAGTAGTGTACAACAGTATTCATCTCAACCAAGTATTTTGTAAGAGAATTTCACACAGGTTTAGGTCTTCTGGAGAGAGAAATTTGTTTGAATCTGAAAGCTTTGGATATCAGGACTAGCATGCACTAAAGAGAAAACACCAGTCTCTGCTGCTCTAGTCTGTTAGTTACATTCATCAAACCAAAACAGTGGCCCTGATCCTGTAACAGCGGCAAATTCTCTGCACGATGATCTCCCAAAATCTTAACTGTAAAGCAGCAATAGAAACTTCACAGCTGAAAGAACACCTCGTTGAGCTTTAAAAAAAATATATATATATTACAAGAGTCAGTAAGACTGTGAACATGTACACGTGCCTAGCATGACACGTCAGCTCAAAAAGACAAATACAACATCACAAGCTTTAAAGTGAAGTCAAATGCAGTTTTTATTTTCACATGACCTTTTCATCTCAGACACTTACAGTTACAAGTGTCAGCAAATGGATAAGATCAGCAAATGATTTTGTGATTTTTGGTTATGACAATGTTCTTGCTATAGGCCATGCTTTTGGTCTAGATCTCTTGGTTTTCACCCCGAGCTGGGAATTGGCTTTTGAGTCTCAGCTAAGCCAGAAATCTCTTACTGGATTTGGGGATTTACGGGGAGCCTGAGCATATAGTGCCTTAGCAATGTGCTTTACTTCTAACAAGCTGGAGCAGAGTAAATCAACAGCACACCTTTGGAGACTTGAAGATGATTGCTTGTGAGCTTCCCCAGGTCAAATGCAAGTTCTTGGTACAGACTTCTTTAGGTTTAACTTTCTAATGTCATCTGTCAGGCTTTCTTTTTTAGTCTTTGACTCATTCACTGTAGTGAGCCGAGTTTGCTCTGCTTCTTCTCATCCTGTTTTGGCTCCTGTTTTGACAATTGCCCTAAATGTAGAACATGAAGAGAAATGTTAGCTTTTCTCTATTCCTTGGTTGGTACTTGGAATCGATACCATTTGCAGATTTTCTATCTCAGCTTGCATGCTGTAGTACTTAATGGGTTGTGTAGTAAAAATTCTGGTGTGTTGACAGGATATTTTGGATTTTTAATTTATCATAACTACTTTATTTGTTGTAAGAACCTTTTAGTTCTTAAAAAGATGATAAATGAATAATGCTAAAAATCACTAGACTGTGTACTGCTGGCAGCGTTGGCAATGAAGAGCAGCCTTCTGCTGTGCTCCTGAAATAAGTTTTTAGGATGACCTTGACTTTTACTGTCAGGTATTAAAAATGTTTCACTTGTCTTGAAGTAGAAAAGTGCAACCAAAGGTAACATGGGAAAATCAAAATTCTATTATGTGAAACTGTCATGACGCAAGGTCGGTGTGCCCCAGAGATGAAATACCACAGACAGAGTTCTTTGAGTTTTATATACAAACATCTATAGTGATGGCTTATGTGGTTGATTTGCTAGATAGTGAGAATTAAGGTTTCTACTTCCAGGTCTAACCGTTAAATTTTTTTCATCTAATGTATCTCTTTTTTTTTGCATCTGATGGATAGCACATCACCAAGATTTGACTGCCTTTCTAAAATATTTTAGGTAGACAATATTTCAGTTTCCCTGGCTAGAAAAACAAATTTTTGTTGATAGTGTTGCTGGAAATGGTATTGTGCATCCTCTCAGTCTTATTACTTATAAAACAAAGTGACATAGTGAACAGCAATGAGATGTCAAATACCTGACAGCTCTAAGGCTGCCAAAGAGGTTGGTTAGAAGGATGAGGCAGTTCAGCAGGTGACTTTGTGATTTTCCAATGACACTGTCCCCAGCAGCAGCCATGTTTCTGTTTAGCATTTTGGTTTTCACCCCAGGGTGGAAGCTGTAGGTGGGAAGGGTGCTTGACATCTGCTATTATTGTCAGTCTACTCTTTGGAGTACAATTCAGCTCTGCTACCATCTGCAATAAGAACATTTTTCTTGATATGACACTTTAATTTGTATATTTATATAATATTGGTTTTGCTGTGTTTTGTTTGTTTTTCAGACACACGATGAACCCACTGATACAAGATACAGCTAGCTAAACAGCCATAAAATGCCCAAATTTGCATCTACAAAAACAGTTCAAATAGAAAATTCTGACAGTGATAGCACCATGGTGGAAAAAACAACTGCAAGAAAGGTAATAAAATTATATTTGTGTCCATTTCGTTTTGGTGAAATGAAAAGCATGTTGTATCATGGTTTTTGTTGCTGTAATGGGAAGAAATAAATATGGATCTATATTCTGAAATCTGAACTACAGAGGAAAAACATCTAGTGCAATTTTTCACATGCTTTCACGCCTAAATTAAATTAGGGAACAGAATTTATGCCTTTTGTTATAGCTCACAACTTAGATCAAAAGGAAGCTGGATATGTTAATTTTTTTTAATGCAAGTTAGTGCATAATTTCCATATCTTACATCATATGAAGTCTTCATCCACTCAAAAGAGCAAGGATTCATATTTAATTTAATTTTACAGTGTCTTAGTCTCCGTAACAAACAAATGAAACATTTCTGAAGGCCTGTGATGGCACAGACTAATGAGCACACACAGGTTTCTTAGATTCCGTTATAATCCAGGAACTTGTTCCCTCTGGGAGTACTTGAAAGCCAAATGCTGCAGAGGGGTTGAGAGTAACTCCAGTACAAGTGAATCCACATTAAAAACTGTACAACCCATATTTGAGTGCTGGAAAATAAGTGAGGTCCACTGGTACTCAAACGTGGTCTGTTCATAAATGTGAAGTATCCTATCATTTTATAACTTCTAGAGGCAAGTCATAAATAACACAGTTCTCCGTTTTGTCTGTGTGGTACATTTGTAAAACGGACAGCTACAGTTTAGCTATAATGAATAACGATGGATATAGCTTACAATACGGAATATTATTCTAAGTTGTACATTTCCCTGTGGAGACAGATTGCATTTAGCTCCCAAGTAATGTTTAAAGCTGTCTTCTTTAGAAAAGGAGATGGTGTGTTGTTCATCCTTAGCATTTTGTCGAAGTCTATATTTCCTGGAAGACCACTTGTTGAATAAGTCAAGTAGAGATGAAAAAATAGGAGAAGAATAAAAGATCCAGCATCTGCTTCAAAATGTATGTCTTCCAAAAAGATCTGTATGAAATAATCAACTTTTTAGTCTCGGTTTGTTTTATGGGTTCCAGTAAATTGAGGTTAAAAAGTAGTCATATGGTGAGGTAAAAGTAGTCATATCTGCTAACACTTAGCTGAGAAAGAAGTTAGAGTAAAATGGGGAGAGGAAATTGACTTACAGTAAAGGAATGAAAAAATACATATTTTCCTTCTTCTTCAGCATACAGTCAAGTTAACTGAAATACTGGGAAATTCAACACTGGAAATGAGGGGGGAATCAGTGGGACCTAAAACAGGAGGAATAGAAAGGGTATTGTAATGAAATCTAGTGGAATTCAGTACTGCCTTTTTATGTATTTATTTGTAAATAAGTTAGAGTTTCTAAAGCTTTTAGATGATTTTTAGCTAATAAAAATATTTTCCAGCTTAATAAACTCGCATCTTGTCACTGCAGTATTTCAGGGGAAAAAAAACTTCTGACACCTGAAAATCTTTAAGCAACGGCTGCTCATGCTAGGAAACCACCTCTGTCATTTTTTTTCAAGTTTACTTTTTTCAGATTACTTTCAGATTACCTTCTTCATCCATAAGTTCTGAATTTTACATACAAAGAGCTCTGCAGTCTGAGTTAAAAATAAATAAACTTGTCAAAAGAAGCATTTACTTCTGAGGCCTCTTCCACGCTCCACCTCTGACTCTCCTCTCCCTGTTGCATGCTTCTAGAGTAGAAAAATGATGCTGGTGTCCAGAGTGGCTGGGAAATTTGCAGCCATTGCCAAAGGAGCTGCCTTAGCAGTGGCCCTTAACGCCCAGTTCAGTGTTTGCTGGTTGCCTTGAGATCTTTCTCTGCAGTAATCTCCTATCTCTGATCCCCATAAACTGGTCCCTCTCTGCTACTAACAGTAGCAGTCTGCTGAGCCATTTAACACCCATATCCTGCTATCTCTGCAAAAGTTGGTTAAGCTTGTGAAATGCAGATATATTCTGGCAAAAGAGAGCTGCACAAAGGTAGTAGTTGTTATGAATGAAGTTGGTAATTTTTCCAGGGAACAGAAAGCTGAACATGGTGTCCTTTATTTAAGCACCAGGTAGGGGAGGTAGAAATATGGCAAATTTTCATTTGATTTAAAAGGACTAAATAACTTTCTATTTTTAGTAGTCACATGAAACCCTTCCATTGTTGCTTTGGTTGTGGTGAAAGTTTGTCCTTAGCTGGTTATTCTAACAAGGAAATGCATGTTGTTAAGACTGTATAGTACGCTAATTAGAAACGTGGACAAACATGTTGGGTTGCTCAGTATTTGAGATTAGTTTTCCCAAGTAATCCAGGCTTCACTGGCATCTTAAAGCCCAGGAGGAGGTGGAAGTTTGACCAAGGACATGGCTATGGAAACATAACGGTGGACTAATTACATGGTTAACCTAATGTAATACTGCAAGGAGGTAATGAAGATGCAGGTGTAAAGAATACAAAAGTAAAATTCTTCTTTTAGTGAAGCATTTTCATGCTGAGGTGTCTTGATTAATCTCGAGACACCAATCTGGAGACTTTCTTGTCCACACACTTCTGTCAGTACTGTGTGAGTAACAAGTGACTGTTGAGTGTTCCACGAAGGATGCCACTGTAGTAGTAGTATGAAAAGACCCTGGGGTCTTTGGCATTCAGGTAGTGGCGGTGGTCCTTAGTATAAAAAAATGCATTCTATTTTTCATGCAGCTTTGGCTTTCTTTTCAAATGTTTTGTAGAATAGTGCAGTCAAACCACTTCTGCACTTCTGCACTTCGGCATTGTTCTTACTTCTGTGTCCATTAATACATATTTGTTGGTGCAGAAGTACTTTTGAACTACTTGTAGAGCTTAATTTCTCTGACTAAATGGACAGAAGATAGGTAGTTTAATTATGGGTGTTCCTATATTCAACAGTCCTAAAGTTACTGCTGTTACAAGACTTCATCTTTCATACTTGTTGAGTGAAAGTTGGTATTTACTATGCTGTTCTGACAACCAGTAAATAGCTATGTAAACTAGCTATTTATTTATTTTTAGTTCTTTTGAGAACTTAAGAACGTGCATGGAGTAATGTTTATGTTAATAAAATGAGTTTCTACCATATATGCGTTTCTATTTTGGTTGCTTGCCCTAGGAACATAAAAATTGGTAAGACTGTATAGCAGGTAGATCATTCAGTGTTTGCAAGAGATATTTTATAAACATCAGGAAATTTTAATGTGTCTGAATGAATATCTTAAATGGCTGAATGTCTGGAAGCAAAAGGTAGATCTGTGGTCCAAAGGAGAAATGCATTTTCGCTTTGTAAAAAGTAAATCTCATCTTAGAAGGCTCCAACAATAGTTATTCCCAAAGCCATTTTAGTACCATGCAGAAGATGCTTTAATATGTAATTATTTTTGATAGGCAGAAAAAAAAATACTCATTCTACTGAGGTTTAGCACATCTGCTAGATTATAAATTATATGGCACCGCGTTGTCTCCTTTTGTATATTGTCATTGATTGCAGACATAGGAGAAAATAGAGCTGGAATGGGATATTAAGAGATTGTCCAGGCTGCCATTTGTTAGCCTCCTGAGGCTGTTTCTGTTGAACAGATTACAAATGTCCTCATCGTAGCACACCAGTATGGTTTTGTTGAGGTAGAAGATTCTTCTTGTTACTACACCTCCCAGTGAGGCGTGCACTAAATGTTGCGATGTGCAGCTCCGGTTCATCCATTTGCCACAGAGCACAACAAGCTCTACATGGTTCTTGACAAATCTTGGCCAGAGTTTTTCTTCAAAGCCTTGACTGGTGCAAATTCCACAGTCTCCTGGGGCAGTTGATTTTGGTACTTAACTGTGCTGCCTGGCATGGAGTTAGATGTAAAGTGGAAGGGTAAATTACCCTTACTTGCCTCTTATTGTAGTCTAAAGCCATTAAATGTTCTCTTAAGTCTAGTGGACACGGAGAATATGCAGTGTGTTTTGGTTTTGAGCACTTTTTTTCGGTTTATGGATCTGAACATTATCATGTCTTTATTCAATGTTTTATTCCGTTGGTAGATTTCAGTTTAGGTTAATGAACTTCCTTAGAAAACCCACAGATGTTCTAAATCATAGGCCCCGGAAGGAAAGATGTCAGCTTCATTTTAGTTTGCTATTGTGGATCACACGGAACTAATCCATAGACCTATTCAGGCTGAATTTTGAACCGTGCATGGACCCTGAAAAATATGTTGATGCTGCTATAGGACCAGAAGGAGGTGAAACAGTGGATGCTCACTCTTTAAGCTGAAGTGCATGTTCTAACCCACAGGGCTTGCTACCTCCTCTTGCCTTCCTTTACTTGAAGTTGAATCCAGGAGGCTGTTAATAAGATTTTCTGAATTTTAATGTGGGGTCTTGTGACTGTTCAGTGCTTTTAACAGTTTGAAGAACCTTGTTTTTATCCAGTTATTTTCCTTTTGTTCTGTATTTAAACTATTATCAAATGAAGACTGCTTTACAAATTCTCTAGTAATTATATTTTTAATTTGCTATTGATCTTTGCATCTCCCTCTTGCCCAGTCAGGATACTGTCTGCATATCTCAGTGCATCTCTGCCAGCATTGTCACTGAAAATACTAAAGTGTATTGGGCTTTGTACTAACTTCTCAAACAGCCTGTTCTTTGCATCCTTCAGGTTGGAACGCCAGCCCCTGGTTGTTCATGATGTTCTAAGTGGCTCTTTAGCCTATTTGGTATGCTGCATTACTTGTATGTAGTCACTACCAAATTTCTATTGGATGCTTACTTTAAATGAAGCTTTATCATTTTATATACCATTATATACCATCTTAATATGTTTTGTTTCTCACAAAGTGGGAAACTTGCTTGCTTTCAAAGCAAGTAATTTTACTACAATGAGCATCATGTAAAGAGGTACAAATTTTAGGATACTTCTCATTTGAAAAGGATAAATGCTTATTTCCATAACAGCTAAGGAGCAAAATACTCACTCTAAGATGTGTCTTGTAATTTCTGTGTATTGTGTGCAGCCTGTTCTTCCACTTCATTGTATTTTTGTCTGAAAGTATACATTTTGAGCACTCTCTCCTTTTAAGTAGATGATCATACAAATGAATATTCAGTGATTAACAAAAAAAGTAATATGTCAATCAAATTTCACATAGCGCATATACACAGGAATAAATGCGAAGCTCTCAAATTATTTTAGCAGCTTGTGCATCTTTGAGCACCTACTAATTAGTTTTAGAACTAATCAGTTCTAAAAAAATGTTTCTTTTTAAGGATTTCCAATCGGGAAAGGCTTGTCTTTTTTTCTACAAAACAAAGTTAAACCAGTTATTTGAGTGTTTCTTGTTTACAAATCTTAATTGATCCTTTCTTTTGCGTAGTAAATAATGTCAGATAATATCCTAAAGACAGCAATAAAAATTTAATACCATTCTATCATGTTGTGGGAGGTTCTTATAGGTATGTATGAGAAATAATTGGATTAAGCTGTTTGGGACAAGGAAACAATGCTCCTGATGAGACTGGGGAGAAGTGGAAGACTTTAGCAGAAGGGATCAGAATGAACTTAATGTAGTTTGGGGTCTGTCCTTGTCAATGAATATGTGTGTTTGCAGGTTTTAATGATCAGTTCTGTTAGATTGTTTAGCTTTCTTCAAAGGTAATAACGTTCACATTTTACCTAGCAAGAGCTTAGGGGAATCTTAGGGTTTTTAGATTTTCTTCTTCTAGCATTTAAGGAAAAGGTCTGGGGAGGTGTTTGCTTTCTTTGGGGTTTTGGAGAGGGTTGGTTTTGGTATGTGGGTTCTGTTTTGTGTTTTGGTTTGTTCTGGTTTGGGGGGAGAGATGGGTAAGGGGTGTATTTTTTGCTTTTTTTTCCAGGTTTCCAAACTTGGACTGACTATAGGTTTCTCTGGGGCATCAGCCTGCTACTTCAGGAATTCTCCTTAAATAGACTGATTCCTACCCTTCTTTGTGATTTCCCTGGTACGGACATCTGTTGTCTGAACCATGTAGGGGGGTTGTTCGTAGGTTCTCTCTGTAATCTTTGCTGCCTATTCTCTTGCCAACAGTTTAAACTCAGAGCATCCGTTGATATAATCAAGCTACCCTTCTTACCTGCCTATGTTTTAACATAAAGGATGAGAAAATGCTGTTTCTCTGCATTGGCTCTTGATTGGTATGCAAAGGCGTTGGGCTTTGCAGAGGTTCTCTTAAGCATTCATCTTACTAATGTGCTGTCTTTTCCGTACTTCAAGCTCCTAGATTATCAATAATCGAGCATAAGTTATTATGTCCATACTGTTTTTCTCTGTTTATCGTAAAATGTTTTATAAGCAAAAACTACCAGATTTATGCATCTAAAAATTCCAAATTATTTGTACCTTTTTAAAATGAATTTGATACCAGTTAAATAAAGTTTCTTTATAGATTTTCTACATATAGATATATATAAATATAGATTTTCTACATTTCTACATAAAATTTTGCTTCAGAAGATGATGCACTACACTATTATCCCTGTTGAAATAGATGGGAAGCTCTCTATGAGGGTGGATTTGGGAATGGGGAGGAATCAGGGAAAGGTTCTTGGGGGGGTTGTTATTGTGTTATTGTTCAGTCTGAATTGCAGTGTGGGCTTTTAATATACTGTTAATGTGATTGTTACGCTATAGTCAGGGAAACAAATTGGTGTGGTCATTAAAGGTTCTAGCAAACTCTTGTCCAATTTGTATTGTTCCTCTGATTATTAATCAAGGCTCTAGTAGTAAACAGCAGTTCTACAGTGATGTACCTGGAAGTAAGAAGATTCTCACTTTAGAAGGAAATAAATACTATTGATTATTTTCAGTAAGGTTACTTTAAAAGGTTTTGAATGAGCTACTGTGTAATGATACAAATGCTCACTTGCACGTACACTCTCACATAGCAGTCTTTTCAGTCTGTATACGTTATGAGACTATCCTGCTTTATGCGAAAATTACTTAGTATACTTTTTATTTATATTAGAGCAAGGACAAGATTGCATCCTACAGCAAAACTCCAAAAGTGGATAGGAGTGATGTGGGGAAGGAGATGAAAGAAAAGTCTTCCATGAAACGTAAACTTCCTTTTACTATTAGTCCATCCAGAAATGAAGATCGCAATTCAGACACAGGTAGAGCCTTTTTATTTCCTTAATTACTTATTTGTTGGTAAAATACATCCTATTTTAATTAATTGTATATTATGTTTTTACATTGATTTTTTCCTCTAAAAAGGATACTAAGTATAAACGTTGCTTGCTTGCTTCTGATTGTTGCATCTCAGTCCGATAGGCTTTCATCCTATCAGATGTTACCAAAAGCTCGCATGCCATTGTAGTTTATCTCCATTCTCCAGTTCTTTCCTAACCTCATTCTTTTGCTTCCATAAGTCTTTATTTTCATGGTCATCTCTAGAGGTCCATTTGGTTAAGCAAGTAAACTGATGAAAAGATATGAAAGTGCCTTGATTTGTGGCACAGATCTTGGCCTTTTGTAGCCTGCTGGGGGGAGAGTGGGAAAGATGGGGAGTGCTCTATCCTATATATAAAAGAAATTGCTACGGTTATGGAACTGAACTAGCAATTGAGAACAAACTCCTTTCCGTCTGAGCTCCTTTGATCTGCTCAGGATGCCTTTTCTGCACATGCTGGTAGCTTTTCCTGACATTAGCATATTCTATTACAACTGATTTGAAGACTTCAAAATATCATTCTTAACATGGCTCTTTTCAAATCAAGATGGATGAATCTAAATGTAATTCCAAGAGTGCAGCTAACCAAATTAGGTATATGTAGTAGTCCAGTAACAGTTCTGTTGCCAGCAAGGCAGTATCCAAGCCCTTTGGATGGTCACCAGCAGGTGTGCTCCCCAGATTTCTGACCAGTTCAGTCCTACAGTTTCTCATGTAGTACTCAACGTAATTTTTGTCAGAAAAGTTAATTCTGTTAACAAACTTGCATTTAATTCTAATTACATACATAAGTACATACTTACTTTTAATCCAGGATTGATTTCATGAAGACAATTTGATTCTTGGATGTTACAAACATATTTTTGTTAATGTAGAGAGAATGTGGTATAAAATCCAAATTTGAAATAGTTGCATTGCAAAACAGGACTTTTGGATTTAAAGCTCAGATTTCAGTGTGTTTACAGAATTCTAAATTCATAATACCACTTGATTCTGCAAAGACCATGTATAAATTATATGTATACTCACAGCATTTACTTTGTTGAATATATTGTTTGGTGTTATACCATAACTGTTTTTAGTAGTGGAATTAATTGTATTTAGAAATAGTCTTTAGCACTTATCTAATGTTTTCTGTGTTGGAAATCTTTTGTCATTTCTCACCATCCTCATCAACTTTAATTCGTTGTCACATCTTTTAAGGTAATGTAAAATTTTGTGTTTCTCTTGCTCTAGCATCTGTTGTCGCAGTTGCCACAAACAAGATGGATTACTCTAGCTGTCTAGACAAGCACAGACAGTGCAGTGCATACACTACAAAACCTTTTTAAGTTGTAGCAGAGGGATGATGGAAATGGTTCATGTTGGGGCAAGAAATATTTTACAGAACAATAGAAGGCACATAACTCTTAATTATTTTGTCACAAACATCAATGCTTGTTGTCTGATTCATTGTTGACATGTTGCAAACTTCTATGTGTGTTACTGCTGAGGAAGGAAGGCAAGATAACTATCCTGTTTCGCAGATGAGGAACTTGGTACCTCGGCTTTCCAAAGGCCATAGAGGTTGGAGCATTACTGGGACCGTAACTAAATAAACAACAGCAAAGAACAGTTCTTGTGCTGATTCTGTACCTAACCAACTGGATTAGACCAGTGAGCATTAACCAATTACATTGCTGCCAAGCTACTGAACTGTTACCTCTGACAGAAGTGTCTCCTTGCTGATTAAGTACAGAGAACGGCAAATATTATTTAGGAAGGAAGAAAGTAAGTTTTTGGAGATGACAGAGTAACCAGACACAGAAGTAAGAAGAGGTGATGAAATGCTTCTTGGTATCTAGTAGTACTGGGATGGGGTGGAAATTCTCTTCAGTTTTCTTCTGGTACATGTTGAAAATCTGTAGTAGTCTAGGGAAGATGATCAGAGGTTGTGTACACAATTCACAGTAAGAAAAGTTCAGAAAAAATGTGAAACTACTGCATTCTTCACCGTGTCCGTTATAGTTCCAGATGTATTTTATCCTTTCCTTGTTGTTTTACTTTTAATCAACTTCCAATATATTTTTTCAGACTTAAGTATAGTAAAAATGTTCTCACTAGCTTGCTAAACAGTTTATCTGTAACCAATAAAATACCATTGAGTTTGCTTTCCAAAAGTTTTTAAAGACTTGGCATCTTCTAAAAACGTATCTGGGTGAGCAAAAATCAAGGAATGCCATGAAAAGTAAATTTAGGGTAAAAGTTCTAATTTAATGAACAACTGTTCATAATAAATGGTTTATCTCCAAGACACATGATAGGGTTGCTAGCTGATGATAGAAACCCCATGATAATTGGGTTCCATCCTATTGAGGAAGGTAAATAAGTTACTGGAAAAATGGGAATATCTTATTTTTAGAGCATTACGTCATTGGACTTGTCTCAGTTCTATTTCCAGAATATCCATACATCATCTAAGATTTTGTCTTTTTTTCTTTATTTTTTTTAATCACCTTTATGTGACAACTACTATTTTTTATCCAGTTTCTCACCTTTGGATTGAAATACTGCCTCTTGTGACATGTTTCTCTCACCAGCTTCAGCCTCTCTCCCTACCCCTAAATTCCACCTGTTGCTTCCTCTTCCTGGTATTTTTGGTTTCTTGTGGTATGGTGTTTGGTTTTGTGTTTGGTTGTTTTTATGTTTGTCTTTCTTTTTTTTTCTTTGATTCATTCAAGAAACTATATAAGTGATAATAAACATGAACATCCAAAAGGATGTTAACTTCATTTGTTTTGGAAATGTATTTTAAAAAATTGATTCATACTGAACTGTGTATAAAGTAAATGTTACATCCAGTCAGTTTTGAGAAGTCTGAAAACAAACTGCATTTGTAGTGTCCCGTAAGAGTCTAGAACAATGCTTAGTCCTGCTGTTTATCTAGATTTACATTTGTTTATTAGCTTTTGCCTAAGAAACTGCTGTATTAAATTAATGGAAAATATTTTCATGTCTAGCTTGTAGGTTCCTTTCTTAATAATTTCATACTGGCTAGGACCAAATCCTGTTGCCTACGTGTAGTCATGCAATGCCAGCTGAGATGCCTGCGGTAGCTAAGTCTGCACAGAGCTGACTTATAACATGAGCTGTTATGGGACAACTACAGCACCTGGAATGGCACTATCTGCTGATTTTTAATCAACAGAATCCTATTCTTTATTATTATTATTATTATTGTTGTGCAGGTGTGTGTCCATTATATTGCTATTATTTGTTTGAGCAGATTGTCTTGAGTGTGCTGTCCTGGTTTGGATGCTTTTCCTAAGCTGAAGTCTCTGTTAAGACATCCCCATTCTGTGATCAAGAGCAACCACAAAAAACTAATGTTACATACATGTGTGTGTGTGTGTGTGTGTGTGTGTGTGTGTCAAATTTAATTGCAGTGTAGCTTTAACCTTTATTGAAGTTAATTTCCCATAACCTTATGGAGGATTTTACATATAAGCTTTGCAGAAGACTGGTGGAATTGATGGTGGAAGAGATATTTTTCATAACTTTTTTTAATAAGTTCTCTGATTTGAAGTTTTCCAATCCAAAATCACCATTTGCATGAAAGACCACTTATTTAGAGTACTTAAATAGCATTATTTAAATTTCAGTAATCTAATTGATTTGGTTATTCTTAAATAATCCATTTTTATGGTTATCTGAGTGAGAACACAACAGGCAAGTGCTACTACTTTAAAGGACAAGTTTGTTTGCTTGCTCCACCTTATTAATCTGAAGAAACGAATTTGTGTTTCTCTATATAATTAAATGTAACTGCAGATTGGAAAAGTCTTTTCATTGTGAATTATAGGCATTTTAAGCATAGGCATTTTTTTAATCTTGTTACATAGTTGATTATTCACAAAGAGTAAGAGTTACAACTGCACACCAGTTAGTCACTTTCCTTGGAAATAACATCCTCCATATTTTCTGTTTGTAGTAATATCTTGGTTTTGTTTTCTGACCTCAACAATAACTGCCTTCAACGTAGTCCAAGCACAGTCATTTCTTCTAGCATTTAATAGATATCCAGAGAAAACTGTTCCGTGTGTACCTCATCCTAACACAGTGCATATATGTGTGCTTCCTATAGACAGGCTAGTGGGGCTGTTAAGAGGACTGCTTGGACAACTGCGGTACTATTTGCTGGATTTCAGCTGTTTATCCAAGTTCCTTTACCTATTTTATGAGCCAGAGCCAGGAAAGTAGATGTGTTTTTGTGCATGTGTATATAAGTTTAAGTAAATATCTGCCATTAACTTAATTAATTAAGCATCATGACAGTACCTTAATTTCTCTAACGTGTACCGTATACTGCAAGATCCTTTCATCACGTTCTAGTCTTCCTCTTTAACTGAGTGTAGGAAGCAGCAGTCAATCATGATGTGTTTCCCTTTAAAATAATTTGTCAGATTATCATGATCACAGAAATCTGAGTTACTCTTGTTCTTTTAACTTCATCTGCAGGTTTAATCACCATGACCTGTCTTCCACTGTTGCCAGTAATAAGGAAATGAGTCTCTTGATGTATATCACTTAATGTTTTAGCTTTTGTCGATGCATTTATGTCAAGCAGTTCATATTTTAGCTTCATATGGTACTATTTCCTGTTACAGTTATTCCTTATAATTTGCACTGATAAGATTTTGATGTAGAAGTAGAATTACAACAAGCCCCAAAGTTGGAATTTGCTCTTTTTGCTTTATTTCCTCTATCCACTAAAGTGGTTAATTTACAAAATGGTATACTCTGTTAGTTTGGCATGATTTGTTTGGAGAAATCCTTATGTAATTGTATTTACCAACTTATTTTCCTAAACCACTTAGAAATAAGTTGATCCAGTGTTTGTAACTTATCCAAATCCAAAACAAACAGGTACCTTATCAGTTGTCTTGGGACATTATCTGTAATGCGTATGTTCTCCTAAAATAATTGCTGATGATGTTTTTGCTGCCAGTACATTTTAAAAGCATGAGTGAATTTCATGAGTTTATACCAGAAGAAAGAGCTTAAATGCATTTAGAGCACTGTTTCACATAACTTGACTATTTTAAAACTTTTTCTTAAGTGTTATGTGGAAAACTTACATTGCAAAAGGAAAATATTACAAGGAATGCTGTCCAGATAGATTTAGTTGCATATTATGAAGGCTATTTAATAAAGATAATCAAACATGGATGCATTTGAAGAGTTTGGATTTTAGTTAATAATACGTAATAAATTCCCTAATGTCCTAACTGCTGAAGAATATCAAAAAGTGACAAGGAAGTGAATATGAAAGAAGATATTTGCACCTCATAGACATTGATAACAGAAAATATTCAAAACTAAAAAAAAAAACCCCACACTTTAAAAAAATTGACTTCAACAGTCAATTTTATAAGTGAAATTTTATATGACCTTGATTTCTTAAACTGATATTATCTTTATATCAAGGAAGTTATTACTGTTCAAATTGTATGGACATCAAGCGCACGGCTGTGAAAAGTTTTTGTTTAACACGGGATAAAGAATAATGAAATAGTCAAGGCTTTAGATTGTTAAGTTAGTCTTTTTCCTGCTAAATGAAGTATAGTGTGATGATAGTCTTGGAGCAGTGAAAACAAATAATCTATTGTGCAATAAACTCAACGGGACTTCCCAATCATTTATAAGATTTTTCTGTGGCTTTGTATAACGTCTTTATCAGCAGCTGTAGAGTTGTTTTTCTTGGATCAAAAAAGTCTTTTTTTTTTAGTTTATTTAAACTTTTTTTTTTTTTTTTTTTTGTATGCCCTATTATTTCCCTTTTGATTCCTTCCTCTCATTTGTTCTGTGTTGGTTGTTTTTTTTATCCTCTAGTTTTAAATCTAGAGCATATGCATGAGAGCTGGAGTTGGTGAGAAATTCCTAGCTTCTTCCAGGATGCACTCCAGTAAATGGATTATTAGGTGCACCCGCTGTAGTCCCAAGACACCTTTTTTTGCTTTGTTGTTGATCATACTCATTTTATGTATTGAACTGTTCAGATTCTCTGAAAATCCATACGTAGTCTAACATCAGCTTGGTGAGAGCAATTGGTAGGATCTAGAGATGCTTTGTAAACATTGCACCAGTGAAAAGCCTTGGAAATTTTGGATAGGACTTTGGTGGTGTTTCACAACACTAAACATGATACATGATTGAATTTCACTCATATGCTTAATAGGTATTTCTAATAAAATGATTTTTTTTAAAAAAGCATGAAGATGCCTGGGAAAAATATACCTAATTGTAAACAAACAAACAAACAAACAGACTATCATTTGAATGCATTGTTTTCCCAAGCTGAATATAGTTATAAAATTGTTATGAGTGATTCAGAATGCAAATGGATGTGTTTGTTTTGTTCATTTGTGTGTTGTTTTGGTTTTTTTTCTTTTTTTTTTCTGAAAAAGAATCATAAGTGGTAAATAGCATAACCTAAGAAACAGCAAATCATGCCAGGCAAACGGAAATATGTATTGTTGGAAATACTAAATTAGTCGATGAAGGTTTCAGAGTATGCTCTCCTTGGAGAGAGAACAGCGTAATCGCAGTAAAAGTTGAAAGTACAATTTCCTTATAGGTTTTCTTTAAGTTTTGCTGTATGCAAAATTTGTACAAACAGGGAAGCAGGCTTGATTTAGATATTGTATGTATTTTTAGATGTTCAGAAGTGTGAGTTGCATGCAGTTCAGAAAAATCTCAACAATTACATATGTAAAAGGGATCTCCTAGTTTCCTTTTTAAACATGGATAAATTTGTAGGTTTTATATACATATGTCTGCTCCTTTCCATTCTTAAAACAATCTTATAATTGTTTAGTCTGTAAAAGCATATATTTCTTATTTGGTCATTATGGAATTGAAAATGTGCACTGTTTACATGGCTTTCTGTGCCTTTGGAGCATTACACTACTGGAGCCTTTGTATATAATCAAATCTAGAAGATGAGATTTAGAGAGGGCTAGGAAGGCAGAAAAAGAGTTAAGAGGAAATGAATGAAAGGAGGAGGTGCCCAGAGAGAGGGCTGGAAACAAGTAGAGAATATCAAAAGGTAAAAAAGGTCAGTTTGGGGGGATTAATGAAATGTGGAATGGTACATGCTTAGGAACCTCAGTGGGGCTTAAGCTTCTTACTTGCAATTTTTATTAATTTTTGTTTCTCTGCAGAAAGTTTACAGTGAAGTGAAGTTTGCCTCAGTGGAGTCTTTTGAGATTTTCATCTTTGGCAGATAGCAGACTTTCAAAGAAGCTTTTATCTTACAGGTGCTTTGAGGTTAAAATGTAGGAAAGGAAACTGGAAGATCAATATAATCACAGGAACAGAGATGAAATAAAATCCATCTCATCCCCTCCAACTGTACATTAACTGCACTTTCCACGTTTTTTAATGTGTCCCCAAATACTAAGATTAACTAAAACTGGATGAACAGTGCCTTATCAGATGATAATCAATTACAGTAAGGGTAAGATGCAAGAATGTGCTATGCAAAGAACTACAGTCATCAGTGTGGCAACCGAGCTTATTTTACTAACAGTAACGATCCTCGACCAAATTTTAGCATTTTCATAGAGTCAAACCCAGTTCATCAGTCCAGCATTTTTCCCTTTCTCTTATTACATATTCCTGATTGTAATTTTTAGAACTCAAGCACCAACATAACACAAAGCTTATGGTTTAGCACATCATCCAGTCACAGAGGAGAGAGCAGCCAATAGACATCCTTCCTCCTTCTTGAATCCTTCCCTTATCTCTGTGCTCAGTAGTCCAGTCTGGAGGGTGAATTGGGGTTCCCCATGACTGTAGGGTGCAGAGTAATGTCTGACTGTTTGAAGGCATGTCAGGAACGTGGAAGGCAGGGAATCTTCTCAAAGGAGAGGGTGCAGCAGAATGAACAGAAGCTTGTAATGACCCTGGGCTTCTAGGGAAAGGAACCAAGTACACAGTATTTGCTCAGAATTTTGAAATGTTCTTTCTGTTAATTTGAGTCTATTTTAGAAATCAAGCTGTTCCTTTTTGACAGCATCAAATAGAACTTTTTTTTGCTGCTTTCAAAAATTTTAATTCCAAATAACCAAACATGTTTACTTTCAAGCAGTAACCTTAGGGGCTGAAGGAAAAGGTAGACATTACAGATCTAACACATAATATTAAGCTACTTAGGGAATAGAAAATGCTAAATTTGACAAGAACTTTCTTAAACAAAAAGGACCAAGTATCTGGAAAGCTGAGATAATTACAGGAAGTGAATGGTCTTCACTGTACATAGATGTAAAAAATAATATCTCCAGAAAATACAAGATAGGGAGGTGCATGGAAAATAGTCATAGCAAAAGAAATATGATGCATTGAAAGTTTATACTTGTCTGATACTGAGATCATTAGAGATTGCTCCAGTTAAAAGCAATTTAGTCACTACGTCACAAAGCGGTTGTTTTCTGTTATATTTCAAGGTAAATGCTTGTGTTTGGTTTAGGTAATATTGGTATAGAAAAAATGAAAGAAGAATGTTTGAAAAGGATGGAAGATACAGATCAAAGTTTCCAAGTTACGCAAAAAAAATATTCGTTTTGAAATTTTTTAGTGTAATAAGTTATCTGATTTCAGAGCACACTTAACTGATCTTGAGATCTGTGAGAATTTCTAGGTACTGAATAGCTTTAGAAATTATCTGCTTTTTCAGATGTGTAATTTTAGCTCCTGGTTCAAAATTTGGACTTGGAGTATTAAATAACTTCAGTAGATACTGATAAAACAAGTTATATATGTAAAATATATGAAATAGGTGTATGTTTTGGAAGGGTATGAATTTTGAAGAAGAAACTGCTTTTAAGATGAAGTAACAGAATGAGAGAAGAAATCTTCCATTATCTAACAAACATCAGTATTAACATGTCTTGTCCTAATTTTTAACGTGAGGTCTTGAGAGAAGAGTCTCAAATTTGTATTAGAGGCTGAAGGGAACTAGCTGATCTTAAAGCATTTTTTAAGTATCTGACGTATTTCTCTGAGGTTGAGTCTTACTGCTGTGTGAAACAGGTTTTCTATCTTTCAGAATATTTACTACTCCTTACAGCTCTGAGTACTTTAACTCGGTAGCTTTTAGCCTGTTATAATTAAAAAGGTAACCAAAACAAATACAAGTGCAGCAAATTAGAGATGCAATTTCTGTTTATCTTCTGTCATCAATCACCAGTTCATGTACCTTGAAAAGATGGTTTTATTTCTAGAAATGTTTATAGTAGAATAGCAATTTGAGTCTTATAATGTTAATACTTCCAGAGAAGGAAGGTCCAGAGAAAAAGAAAACGAAGAAGGATGCTGCAAACAAGAAATCAACACCAGTTAGCATTCTTTTTGGTTATCCTCTGTCAGAGCGCAAGCAGATGGCCCTTCTCATGCAGATGACAGCAAGAGACAACAGTCCAGGTGATCTTACATAGCTAATAGTTTTCTTCTTCCTGCCTATTTAATTCTGTCCCCATCAGAATATTCTGAACTGCTGTTTTTCAACACTCCTTGATTTTTATTGAAAGACTTTTGAATTATTAATAATTCTGGTAGAACTCATTTTTTAAAAAAATTATTTATTTTACCTCTCAGACACTGTTCCATGCACTTATCTAAACTAAAATGCTACTTTTTTATGGAGTTTAAGTACTGTTTTGATGTCTCTCTTTTGGAGTTTGGAGTTGGATTTTCATTTAGTAGGAAAATGAATCAACTTATTAGGATTTAAAGGGGGAGGGACTTGCTTTAATGGGAGATACCTTGTTTTTAACTCAGAACTTCAAATTATCCTTGTTCCAGCTATATTTAAAAAAAGTCTTGTTTTTAGAAATGTGGTTTTGTTTGTAAAAATGTGTTTTGATAAAATCTGCATTTTTAAAAATGTATGTCTGCATTTATTTAAGAATTTGGTGTTGGTTAGCGGTGTCCTGCTGTGTTTAAAGCTAAATCTATGTAGAGAAAGGCAAGACAATTTCATGGCAAGAGGAAGTATCATTTAAAATACTCATCAGACTCTCAAATAATTTAGGAGGAAAAAGGGATATTCTTTATTCTCTCATGCTGGGGAAGTCTACCTCATATATAAAAACACTGGAGGCTCTGTCTTGTGGGTGTGTGTTCTTTGAGAAATTAAACCTAAGGAATCATGAGGATGAAAATAACCAGACTGATAGTTTGTTAGCTCCCTGTCATGTGTTACTAAAGTTGCATTATATTTTTTGAAATTTTTCTGAGGAAACTTTAATAGTAGTTCACTGCCCATCTCCCCACTCCCTAAAATAGTTGTGTTGGCACAGCTAAGTGCAGGGTACAACTGTCTATTCTTGAAAACTACTTTAAAAATAGTAAGACTTTGTAAAGCACCATTTTTATATTGCAAATAGACATTGTGTTGATACATGTAAAGTGTCAAACACACCCTTTAATTATTCGCTGATAATTATCATCTTTGAATACAAGCATTATGATGGAGTAAAAATACTGCTACATAACTTGTAATGACCATTTAAAAACTTATTTTGTAGATTCCAACTTAAATCATTCCTTACAAACACCAGCACAGAAGAAAACTCCAAGTTCTTCTTCAAGACAAAAAGACAAAGTTAACAAGAGAAATGAACGAGGGGAAACTCCTTTACATATGGCAGCAATTAGAGGGGATGTTAAACAAGTTAAAGAGCTGATCAGTTTAGGTGCAAATGTGAATGTAAAAGATTTTGCAGGTAAGTTGATACATACTTGCTTAACTGTATGAAGTCAGCATTAATACTGAAGTTTTTAACAGTTTTAAGTTCACTTCATGCTATATATAAATGAAAAAGTATACCTTAAAATTACTTGGAGGTTTTCAAATCTTTTTTTTTTTTTCCTGTTAGCAACAGTTGGGCTTAGACACTAGTACATAGTATCTTATTTCATAGACTCATATCACAGAGTGGTTTGTGTTAGAAGGGACCTTAAAGACCATCCAGTTCCAACCCCCCTGCATCCACATCTTCTCTGGGCAACCTGTTCCAGTGCCTCACCACCCTCTGAATCAAGAATTTCTTCCTAACTTCTATTCTAAATCTTCTCTCTTTGGTTTAAAGCCATTGCCCTTTGTCCTGTCATTTCTGCCTGAGCAAGAAGTTGCTCTTCATCTTTTTTATAAGCCCCCTTAAAGTGTTGAAAGGCTGTAATGAGGTTTCCCGGAGCCTTCCCCAGGCTGATCATCCCCAGCTCTCTCAGTCTGTCTTCACAGGAGAGGTGCTCCAGCCCTCTGATCATCCTCGTGGCCCTCCTCTGGACCCATTCTAACAGCCCCACAACCTTCTTGTGCTGGGGGCTCCGGACCTGGATGCAGGACTCCAAGTGAGGCCTCACAGGGGCAGGGCGGGGGGACAATCACCTCCCTCCACCTGCTGGCAAAGAATTATACAAGGCGAAGTCTGTAACTGATGATGGGATTGTAGGCTATGTGAGGTAGCACTGCAATGTATATTGTCTTACTGAGACAGCTAGTATGCCCCAAAGCAGACAGATGTTGTGTAGCTTATGCTTGCCATAGAGGCTTGCTAGTTTAATATTAGTTTTGGTAGTTAGCTTTTGGTTTTGCTTACTCCCAGCCTGCTCACTTGGGGGTGAAGTGGGGAGAGGGGAAGAAGACCTTAACTCTGCAAGCACTGCTCATCAGTAGCCAAAATGCCAGTGTGTTATCAACACGGTTTACCCACAAATGGACAGCACCATATGGGTTGCTATGAAAGAAGTTAACTTTTTACCTTTGTCCTAGGCAGACCCAGTACAGATACTTAACTGGTTTTAAAAGTAGATGGAAATATGAGGAGAATGGTTGAGAACTGGTTCCAGGAATCGATTGGGAGCAAGTCATTAAAGGCTTCATTCAGAAGCCTGGATGA
The DNA here is from genome assembly GCA_011075105.1 of Heteronetta atricapilla. NCBI lineage: Eukaryota > Metazoa > Chordata > Aves > Anseriformes > Anatidae > Heteronetta > Heteronetta atricapilla. Next base: position 108,538,754 of record CM021732.1, read on the forward strand.
GGTGTTTGGGATCAAATGAGATAATTTCCATTGGTAATCCAAAGTGAGAAGCAGAGGTGGCTGAGCTTCAAAATGCTGTGCAAAGGAAGAAGTCAAGAAGAGGGGGAGGATTTGAGAAGTGAGTCATGATTGGACAAAAAGTAAGAATTTAGGATGCAGTGAAGTTTAGAGCATTAGAGTTTTTTAGCTAAGAAGTTGGCAGAACTAAAGGAGGAGAAAAATTAGTAATGGAGGAAGCAACCGTGCTTGTGGAGTATCTGCCAGAACAATACGGCTATGTGAGAACAGGAGTAAAGGAAACAGATGTTGAGAGCAAGCCAGGGCTAGCGTTGGCATGCTGGACGTTTTGATAGGATAGAAAGGCAAAGCAGTAAAACACAGAGAATAACGAATTATGGAGAAAATTAAGTATGTCATTGGTAGAGGGTAGAAGGCAGGGATCAAAGCGCTGCAAGCAGAATAGTGTTTCCACTGTGGGTGAGTGGGAAAGGGGCAGATGACAAGAAAATGGAAAGAAGAAGGTGGTAGCAAGGCAGTGCTGGAAGTGAATGACCCATGTGATGATGGGAGAAAAAAAAAATTACAAAGGATAGGAAGTTTTTTGCTACAGAATAAGTTAGAAGTTGCCATTTTTTTGGTGGTGGTAGTTATTTTGTTTTTTTGCTGTTGCTGTCATTTTTATTTTTATTTTTTTAAAAGTGGAAGGTCAGAAGTTCAGTAAGAGCTGAAGATGAGGAATTTCCTTAGTGAAGTATTGGAAAAATCATGGGTTTCTGAATAGAGGTACAAGACCATTACTTAGGAAATGTGGAGTACTAGTGAGTAAACTCTTCCAGACCTGCACCGGTTATTTAAGACAAGTTGAATCTCTTTACAGAGCTGGTCTTTGGAAAGTCATCAAAATAGCCTGGAAGTTCAGGATAGCTATGAAATGGGTTGGGTTGGGAAGAGGAGATTGAGATGTGGAATGTAGTATGTGTGGGTTTGGGTTTCTCATCATCTTCACTTGAGGCTCTGCTGAAAAAAAAAGACCAATGAACTTGAGATAATCAATATGAAATCAAAATTGCTAAGAAGGACTAATATTCTAAGAAATATCTGGAGGAAGTTCTCTGCCAGTATTTGTTAACAGCTTGCTATCTTGACTAATAGTTGCTGAATGTTATCAGTGGTACTTGGTACATGTTCAATGACTCTAAATGTACACTGGTTGTGGCAATTTCCATATTTTCCAATAGTATGATTGTTAATCTGTTTCTATATTAAATTATGTTATTCATATACACCTAATAATGCAATCAAACGTGTACTAGTAAAAGAATTTCTAACATGTTTAGTCTGGGAATGTTATGCCAGGTTTTTCATTTATTTGATTACTGATTTCTCTGTTTAGTGTAATCATGGTGAAATTAGTAACTTATTGCTGTGAGGGCCAGGGCTGGTAAAGCATGTATTCATTAGACAGATGGCATTACCTTCCTCTGAACTGGTATATGAATGTATATTGAAATGTTTCAAGGCCATGGATTGATAGTACAAGGAAAAACAAACAAATAAAAAAATAAAACAACTTTGACCTTTCCAACTTACATTGACCACTCTTTATTATAGGTTGGACGCCACTGCATGAAGCTTGTAATGTTGGTTACTATGATGTTGCTAAAGTCCTGATAGCGGCAGGAGCTGACGTGAACACGCAGGGCTTGGATGATGATACTCCACTTCATGATTCTGCTAGTAGTGGGCATAGAAATGTGAGTATGCTGTGAGAGCAGGGAAAGTATCTAAGTTGTTTGTAATACTCAGTCATTACAACAAATACTAACTGTCCAGATTGGTCTCATAGGGTTTTGTAATTCTGCTTCTGCTGTTTTGGGGAAGTCTTAAATTTTTTTTGTTTTGCTTTATTTCATCTTGCTCTTCACTCTAATGCTATTGCAAGATGTCTTGTACTAGTATCTGCTTCTTAAATATTTAAATTTTCACATTATTTAAAATAAATACACATTTTAATGAATTTAAAAACTTCTGCTCTATAGAATTCTCAATAAGAAAATGTCTCCAAACTCTCTCATATAATATTTATATTTTGTGTTTATTATAGAATATATAATCTGTATTGTACAGTATAATAATTGATAATGTATATTGTGATATTATTATATGCATGATTGTGTTATTCATATATACAATAATCTGTGAAATTTCTGCTAAGTGTTTAGTAATAGTTTCTTAACGGGTATCAAAATGGATGTGGTCTTGAGATGGAGTGCCCATAGAATTGTAGTAGAGTTTTGGAGAACAGGATGTCTTGCTTAACTGGTCTTGGTATATATATCTGTGACCATCTCAGTAACATGTATCAGAAAAGTTAAAAGTTTCTTGTAAACCTGTCACTGTCTGCGGGATTTCCTCATTCTTAGCATGTAGGATGAAAAAATAGTAACTGATACAGGATACTGTCATGAAAATGCAGTGGCCTTGTTAACACTTTTTTAACATTTTAACACTTCTGCCCATGATGACAGACATTGGTGATTTCACAGTATGGTAACAGTGGGGTATGAGGAGTAGTTTGTTCCTCCAACGATACTTAGATCTCTAACAGGGCTTTTCTGAAATGCTATGCAAACCAATAATACTGCTACTTGAGAAACCTTTCCTGTTTGTTAAATAGTTAAATGTTATACTTAAATGCTATAAAACTTGGAGCAAGGAGGTGAACTGAGTGCGCAGGATTAGAGAACTTGGTAGGTGAGGAACCAGGTAAATTGTATGAAGAGATGCCAGAACAGTGAGAAAAATGTCAATGTTGCTTTTCTTTATGATGATACTGTATCAGTGTGATCATGGACAACTTTCTTTAGTCTTCCCCATAAGCTCTTTTAACAAGCATATGGGAAGCTTGGATTTTACATTTTAGTTGTTGAAGTCTTGCTTTGTGGTATCAACTTCATAGGCAGGAGTTTGGAATTATGTGTCACATTATGTGCCTTTTTTTCCCCATGGAAGATTTTTATGCTGGTGAATTAGTGTTGTGGAAAACCTAAAAGTTCTTTTATTTAATGCTGTAGATTGTGAAGTTGTTGCTTCGACATGGTGGAAATCCATTTCAAGCCAATAAGCACGGGGAGAGACCTGTTGATGTCGCTGAAACTGAAGAGCTGGAAATGCTGTTGAAAAGAGAAGTGCCTATCTCTGATGATGAGGACAGCTGCTCAGGTAAAAGTAGACATTTCACTGCACACTTAAAGTGCATACTCAATTCATCTGAATTTAGGTGTTTTTGATCTTTTGCATAGTGTTAGCTAGGAAGAATTGCTGTAAGTAGCAAGTGCAATTTTTAAGGTTGTTTTCTACTTTAAGTTTTAGAACTGATTTTCAATTTTTTCTATTGAACTGATTTCTCCATATTTTTTTCTTATCCCTGTCTCTCTTCATTAATCCCTTTCCACCCTCCAAATCAACCTTACCTCAGAATGCTGGTTTTATCAGAGAAAAAATATAGAGAAAATACCATATTTGCTAGTATAAAAGGATGTTCCTGAGAGGTCTCCTTGGGGAAAAATATCCCCCAAAGTCACTTCATATCCTCAGCGGAAGAATTGTGATCTAAGAGATACATATATAAGGAGAAGGAAGAAAGAAGCAGCAACTGCTTTATAGGAAAAGGGTAAAGGGAAGGCACAAACAATTTGCAAAGAATGATTAGAGCTAAAGACAGGAGGAGGATGACATGTACATATTAGAGATGGGGAGGGGAGAATAAAAAATTGATAGTGTGAACTAGTAATATATTCTGGACGCTGAAGATAATACAGAAAATAATAATGGCTTCAAGGTTCTATTTCATTGGTACTGTGTAGAATACAAAGCAGCTGGGAAGCTTCCTGGCAAGATATACTTCTTAACCATGGCTTAGTGGCAGTTGTTTCACAGAGGATGCTGCTGGAAACAAGGAGGAATTTTGCAGCAGAATGTATTTTTTACTTCTTTCAAAATTCTAATGCATTGAAACTGCTTCATTGTTTTCCTTACACTATTATTTCAAACTCTTCTGTTGCTTCTTATTTGGTATGTAAATTCTCTAGTCATAGTACTGAATGTCACTGAATCCTCTTCCTTTTAAATAAACAAGTGGATAGATTCAGCTGGAGAGGCTTGGCTTGGGACCTTATCTGGAAGGAGCAATGCATCCAGAAAGATATCTAAAAGATTTTTGAGTTCTAAATTTTCATGTGATCAGTTGATTATAGCACTGCATATGCTGTGTAAAAATTAACTTGAGGAGCAGTTGAGAGATTTATGCTCCTGACTTGCCAGTCAGGACCCCCAGGACATCATACTTGCTTCACATTGTGCGCTCGTATAGCAGAGACCAGTTGTAGAGAATTATAGCATAGCCTACTTTAGGCTGTCTACATCACGTGTTTAAAGATTCATAAGGGAATTTCTTTACACCAGCAGCTCTTTGTCTTTTAAGAATTAAACTCATCTACTGTTGAAACAAAGTACTTTGACTTAAATAGTTCATGTGGAGGAGAATGTGGTTTAGTTGTTAGAGAGCATAAGAGTTGATGAATTCCTTTAGGAATGAATCATCACTAAAGGATGCTCTTGAGAAAAAGGTTTTGCAGGCACTGCACATAATAGATGAGATTTGCTAAATTTAAAGAGTTGCTTGTATTAGATTGGGATATGAATGGTAATCAGTGTCTTTATGTACCTGGGTGACACCCGTGAAGTGCGAGGAGCTAATGGGTTTCTCTCAATTTTGCTTAAAAAGCCTAATTCTAGTAAGGTGTGTTATGTATTTTGAGGGTGTTTTCTTCTTTCAGTTATTAAGCACTTTGACTGATGTCTTGTTTCACTACCCTTTTGTTCATAGGGTAGACCTCTTAGGGATACAAATGAAGATTAAAGTAAGAGTAACGCTTTTATAAGATGTACAGAAACTCATGAGCCTGGCATGAGTTCTGTTGCTAAAAATTCAGTATGTCTGTCACTCTGTCTTTAATCTATTTTTTCCAAATTTACTTGGAAAAATTCATAATCTTCTAGAAAAAAAACACTAAGAATCTTGCTTCATACAAAAAAGTTAATGGATTTAAGAGCACGTTTAAAGATATTTGAGGATATTGGTAGGAACTATGTGATATAAAACATCTGTATGCTTTGGTTTGGTTTCTGTGAGGATCAATTATTATGTGGTAAGAACAGCAGCAGTGTTGGTCGCTTTTTGAACAGACCATGTTCCTAATGATATTCTTTTTATATTTTTTTTATAAAATTTCCATTTTGGTCCTGATCTAAAGTAGAAAAATATCCAATTAACATTCAACTAATTTCTGTTTTTCTCAATCTAGAATCTGAAGAAGCTCCATCTGTAAATCCTTCAAGTGTAGAGGGGAATGTTGATTCAGAAGTAGAGAAAGACTCTGTAGCCAACGAAACCAAGCAAATGGTCCCTAGTAAGGCACCACTTCCATCTGCTCATGATGAGTATGAGTTTAAAGATGATGATGAAGATGAAATGAAAAAAATGATTGATGACAGACATATTCTTAGAAAAGATGTAAGGAAAGAGGATGAAACTGAAGTTGAAAAGAACAGCTTATTTGTGAAACAAGAAAAAGTTGTCCTTTCAAAATCACTTAAAAACAAGAAACAAAAACCATCTAGAGTTTTGTATTCAAGTTCCGAAAGTTCAGATGAAGAAATACTTCAGGACAAGAAGATAGTCTCTCCTTGCTCTATTTCAGAGACATCGAATTCTGATGTAAGAGTGAAGAAGGAATATATTGTTCCAAATGAACACAAACAAAAGGGCAAAGTTAAAAGGAAAGTAAAAAATCAGAGTAAAAATAAAGAGAATCAGGAACTAAAGCAAGAAAAAGAAAATGCTAGAGTAACAAATATAGCTGCTTCTGTCTTAGATTCTTTAGATAAAACTAGAGAGGAGGAAACGTTTAAGAAGTCTTTCAGCCCAAAAGAAGATTCTTCTTTACACCTATTTCACATTACTGCTGGCAAATCTCCTAAGCATGCCTGTGGATTAAGTGAAAAGCAAGCAACAGCGTTAAAGCAAGAAAACACCAAAACTTGCTTATCACCAGGAGGCTCTGAAATAACATTGCAGTCCGAATTAGTTCGGTATGATCACAACACTGATTCTGATTATCTAGTAGAAAGTTCTAGTGGCAAATCTTGCAAGCATAAAGAAAAAAGCAAGCATCATCAGAAAGATTTTCAGTTAGAATTTGGTGAAAAATCTAGTCCTAAAATTAAAGATGAAGATAATAGCCCAACATTTGAGAACTCAGAGTATACCCTGAGAAAGATTGACAAGGAAGGTAAAGCATTTAAAAAGCATAAATTAAAGCACAAAGAAAGAGAAAAGGACAAGCACAAGAAGGAGCAGGATGGAGAAAAGGAAAAACATAAACACAAAGATAAAGAAGTCCAAAGAAGTATTGAGTTTGACAGAGAATTTTGGAAAGAGAACTTTTTCAAAAGTGATGAAACAGATGATACGCAGTTAAATATAGAACACGAATCTCTTTCTTCAGACAGAAAATCGAAGTTGGAAAAAGCTGTGGCAAAAGAAGACAAGTTAGTTAAGGAGAGACAGTTCCACAAGGAGAGAAATGCTAGAGAGGAGAGAGAGAAAGAGAAGAGCAAAAAGGAAAATGAGAGGTTTCCTAAAGATGAAAAAATAAAAGATACAAAAGAAGAAAAGGAAATTATGCTTGCAGATAAAGAAATGGAATTGTTCTGCCTAAGTGTTAAAGATGAGATGATCAGCATGCACTTAATAGAAAAAGAAACAGATACTGAAAAGCAAGAAAAGAATTTAAAGGAAAATAAAGAAAGGACTGAAAAGCGAACCTCAGCCAAAGAAAAAGATGCTGAAAAGATGGAAAGAAAAAATGCAGAAAAAGAGAAAAAAATAAAACACGAATACAAGACTGAGAAAGCAGAAGTAAATGAAAATGTAGAGAAAGGAAAGGAAAAGCCCAATTTCCAGCAAGCAGAAAGATGCCATAAGGAAAATGATAAAATAAAAAGCACAGCTACTCTTAAAAAAATTGATGACAAAGAAAAAAATAAAGAAAAGGCTGATAAGAAGCATGACAAAGAAAAAGTTGATAAAGAAAGACATTTGGCTGACAGCAAAGAAAAACACTGCATTGAAAGAAAAGTGAAACAGTCTGAAAAAGAATCTGAATATACTAAGTCAGAAAAAAATAGAACTAAAGAAAAAGAAAAGGAACCTGAAAAAAAAGACAAATCCAAAGACAAAGAGAGCTCAGCAGCAGCAAACTCAAAACACATGCAAGAAGAAAGAAGATGTAGTATTACAGAAGGTAACAAAACAATGCATGACAAATTGTCATCTTTGAAAGAAAAAGCAAAAGATGATTTGTTGAAAACTCCAGACGGTAGAGAGAAAGATAAAAAAGATAAAGACATAGACAGATACAAAGAGAGAGACAAACATAAAGATAAACTGCATCAAAGTAGTTTACATAAACTAAAACTTGAACATGAGAAACTCAAGCCTAAACCATCTCCTGCACCAAAGGATGCTCGGCCTAAAGAGAAAAGATTAGTCAATGATGATTTAATGCAAACTAGTTTTGAAAGAATGCTTAGCCTTAAAGATCTGGAAATAGAGCAGTGGCATAGAAAACATAAAGAAAAAATAAAACAGAAAGAGAAGGAACGTTTAAGAAACCGCACTTGTTTAGAACTCAACAAGATAAAAGAAAAACCAAAACACTCATTAGCTGAAGCGAAAAACAAAGAACTGACTCGTTCGAAAAGTTCAGAGTTGCCAGATGTTTGCATGAAGGAAAAACAGCAGAAAGAAGCTACAAGTAGTAGGTCACAATCAGTAGATACAAGAAATGTAAACGTTATAAAGCCTTTGTTGGTTTTAGATAATTTAAACAAATCCCCCAAATCAGAAAGTGAAAAGATGGGCCTGAGCTCCAGATCGGTGTCCATGGTTTCAGTTGCAAGCTCTGAGGATTCTTGCCATACCACAGTAACTACCCCGAGGCCTGTAATTGAATATGATTCAGATGTCGTGCTAGAAGGTTCTGAATCCCAAATGTCTTTTTCACAATCGCCATTTTTGGCAAGTGCCAAATCACCAGCCCTCCTTGAAAGAGAGACCGATGGTATTACAGAGTTGCCAGATCGGATTAAGCCGCCTTTTGCAAACAGGCTCCCGCCAGCATACATTAGATCGGCGTCTGTTGAAGATGCCAAACTGGTTTTAAATGAGTGTAGACCTGTTGTAGAGGTTCGAAGATGCAGCATGCCTGCTGCTGTTTCTGAACACACCAGACAGCCTCGAATATCAGATGAAAATAACCAGAACGCTCAGCTGTCAATTCAGACATACACTAGCACTTCTCCTAAACCAGAACTACCATGTAGCATGCCCGAAAGAGATTTTCAAAGCAGTGTGTCTGGTTTGCAATCATCTCCAGCTGGAACTGTTAGCAACAAGCAGGTAACAGTGGGTACGAGTACCATTAAAAATGTTGTTCAGATGAGTCCTTCAGAAGAACGCAATACGCATTTAGAGCCATGTAGTCAAAGTGGTGTGACTCAGCAAACCAAACCGTGGGATGTGCCTTTTGACAGACTTAATTCATTACACAATGAGTATAACAGCTCAGGTTATGGTGTATCAGAGCAAGATACTAATAATGTTATAGCAATGCACAGTTCTGAAAACAGGACTTTAAAAGAACAAAAAGTATCTGAATTTTTGCCTCAGCATGCTGAAATCAAGGGAAATTCCACTTCTCAAGAATCTGTACTGTTTTTTCCTTCACAGTCGCCTTGTTCTTTACCTATTCAGCCACTCCCAGATATGTCTAAACACATTTCTTTACCGGGCAATAGCAGTCAAGATTCATTATTTGTACAACAACAAACTCTAGTTCAAGCTGCATCTTCTGCTTTGAGCACAGATGGTAGTAGTACCAGAGAGATGGAAAATAGTTGCTTCCCTTCAAACAGTAAGAAGCCTGATGCACCTATTGCTGTATATTCTGAGAGCTCTGTGAAGCCTACTTCACAGAGCTGCGAAAGGGTGAATGATTTACCTGTGGTATTATTAGAAAAAGATATTCCTGAATGTGATGGCAGTTCACAATTAAATGTAAATTTGTATGCATTCAATAAAGTTGTCTGCAAGAATGCTCAGATTGAAGTGGATGGTAACACAGCAGATATTGCAGACGTTAGAAATGAAAAGGGACAGCAAGAAAATTTGGTTTCAGTACATGTTGTTAATAATAAAGCTGACACTGATCTCTGTGAACTGAGTTCAGGAATGTCAGGAATTGTGAACGAATCAGCTAATAAAAAACCCTGCACTGAAGACAGAGATGATGTGTTGACAGATGATCCACCACAGTACCCTTTATCCAACTTGGAAAATAGTTCACAACAGACTATACAGGAAGAGGTGCATAAATACAGCCAAATAGTTAAACTAGAAGAAGAAATCGCTGAGGATCAAAAGGTGGAACAGCAAGAAGTACCTCAAAGAATCACGAGGAATAGAGCAAATTTGCTTGCAAACCAGGGCAAGCAGAATCCTGTCAGCTGCATGCAGACATTAGAAAAAGAGACTGAATCATCAGCATCTCTGAAAGGAAGGATTAGATTAACTGAAGATGATGATGCTCAGGTACATCATCCACGAAAAAGAAAGGTGTCTCGTGTGCCTCAGCCTGTGCAAGTGAATCCTTCTTTACTGCAAGCTAAAGAGAAAACCCAGCAGTCACTGGCAGCTATTGTTGATTCTTTGAAACTTGAAGAGATTCAGCCATACAGTTCTGAGAGAGCAAATCCATATTTTGAATACTTGCACATAAGAAAAAAGATAGAAGAGAAGCGTAAATTACTGTGCAGTGTTATTCCTCAGGCACCTCAATATTACGATGAATATGTGACCTTCAATGGATCATATCTACTGGACGGCAATCCCTTGAGCAAGATATGCATTCCAACTGTAAGTAACGTGGTCTTTAATTATGCAGTACAAGGAAAGGCATGTTTTGGTTTTATTTTTGTAACTTGCATGTTTTTCCTTACTTGCTTCTGAATACGTGTGCTGAAAATACGCTGAAATATGTCAAATTAACATTGACTAGTAATGTCATATTTAAAAGCCCCATTTGGTGGAAATACAAACAATAGTGTCAAAGTCATTACAATACAAACCATCATGTATGAAATCTGTAAGAGGCAAACAAATATATTTCAAAATGTTTACCACTGTAGAAGCTACCATTTTAAAAGCAAGTTGTAAAGTCAGTTGTTCAGAGCTTCTCCAAATTTCTGCTGTAAATAATCTGGTTAAAATTAATTATTCAAAGGTGTTTGTTTGTTTGTTTTTAATTTGGAGATGGGGTGGAAGTGCAGTGCTTTAAGATATTAAGTCCATTACTAAAGTAGGGGAGTGCCTGCTAGCTATTGCTGTTTCTCCTGAATACTTGCAAAAACAGCAAATGTAATTTGCTGTGCCCCAGCTTTTGTTATCCATCAACTTAAAGTGTTTTGAATTTTGCTTCATGTGAAGTATTTTTCCTTCTCATTGAAGACCATCCATAGTTCAGGGCCACTTGTTTAGTTCTAAGCTCTTCATGGTTCTGGCATGGGCATATTCCTTATGACAGCTGTGAAAGAGGCCTGTAATTTGGGACTCTTGTGTGCAAGGCAGCACAGAATTGCCTCAAGTGCAGTTAATATCCCTGTTTGCTGTGGAGGTGCCCCTCAAGGTATCTGACAATAACGTGGAATGCTGGGCTCTACTTTGAAGTCAGCATAATCCTGGTAGCGTTCAACTAGAACTTCCTTTCCTAGCTCCTCAGCAGACCTGATTCTGTGTGTGCGTTGTTTTGGGTGGGGGGAAAAGGGTGGAGGGGGGGCTAACCGCCTTCAAGTATTGTTACTCCTGGGAATAGAAGGTGGTTTTGTAGTTTTCCATCTGTTATCTGATGCTCTTTAACTGTCTGGGTGCCCACACTTAAACTTGTTGAATTCTGAGATAAAGCATACTAGCTTAAACGCATTTGAATGGTTTAAGTTGACACACTTAATAGCTGAAATAGGCTGATACTGTGTATTTGATTTCCCAGAATAGTTGTTCAGCTGACATACAGTAGCTTGATAATGTCAGAATATAGTAGTATTTGCTTGTGTGCCCATTATTTATGGTGTGTCAAGTTAAGGAGAATTCTGAGTTTAGGAGGAATGAGGAGAATATCCTAATCCTCTAATGGCAAAAATGCCTGAGCTTCTTTGTATATATGAAATCTCATGTGCACAATCTAAGTACCCAGTCTTCAGTCTCTATTTCTGAATGGCATAGTGTTACCATGTTGGTTCAGTGAAGATAACTTGCTCCTACTTGAGATGCTGTATAGCTTTTTCCAACCTAGTTGAAGATTATTTGTAATTAAGCAATGAACACAAATTTAATACGTAAAAGTAAATTTTAAAGTTTGTGCTTGCTTCATTCCAGATGTGTAGTCGTAATCTCCATGTAAGCTGTCTCCTCTCATTTTGTCCGCTGTGCCCTCCATCTTCCTGAGGGAGTATGTGTATACTCTAACCTTGAGTTCTGCCTCATCTGACGGTGACCACAGTTCTTTGAAATTAGGAAACTCTTTATAATCTGATGAAAGATGTGGGTAAAATGACCATTTTATTTGGTCTGTAAGTGAACTAACTAGAATGCATCATGAGCTTTGCTACAACATAGCAGGCCTTTCTTGGCCTAGAAATCTTTCTAAGTAGCTGTTGCAGCTTCAAGAGTATATCTTTATCACCAGAGGAAAAGATTTATTTTTTATAGCATGTACTTGACTAGCAGCTGCTGTTTCCAAGCTACAACTTAGTGTTCTGGCATCAAACTTCAGTGTTTAATTTGGGATATTTGGAAAGTGAAGAAACGTAGCTTACATTTTTCCATGACCCATCTTCTACCTGGGCAACAGAGCTCATTTCCCGGTCATAAATGGCACTAGAAGAAAGGGAGGGTGATGACTTGGTATTTAAGAACAACCTCATTCTTTCTTCCTGTCTCTTGATGTGTATAATGGGGATTCTGTAGTTCATGAGGATAAATTTAGGTGGTTGTGTAGCCCAATTTCTTGGGTAAGTTATGTCCAGTAAATATCACAGATGAACACATGCCCCCCATTCTCATGGCTTTTAATTACTTTTAAAAGTAATTTACTTTCTTTTTAACAGGTTGACAAAAATTTGAATTGCATACTTAAAGGATAGCAGTTACTGATTTTTATCTGAGTTAGATTTCTGTGTTTCTTCACCTCAAGCATTAAGAACAGGTGAAGCTTTTTATTTCCTGATGTTAGGAACATAAGGAAAAATGCTGAAGATATTTTAAGCATTTTAATTTTGTTTCGTTGTCTAGAATGCTTCTTTTGTTTAATTACTGTCACTTGTATAAATAGACAATTTTGATTAAAATGTCTTTTTCTTTCCAGAAAATTGATACCATTTACAACTTACTAGTTGTTCAGATTTAACTTGTTTGCAGAGCTTGTTTGCGTATCTAACTTCATAGTTTGTCACCACTGAAAGTCACAATAACAATAGTTCTTATTAAGATACCATAAAGAGGAATATTTCTAAACTTAAGATCATTTCATGCTCAGAAACTACTATTTTTTAATGTATTGCATTCACTGTCCAGTAACATGAAAATAAGGACTATGCCTTATGCCTTAGGCTCTCGACAATTGTGGAATATTAATCACAGAATCAGAAATTGGTTGTGGTTGTCAGGGCCCTCTGGAGTCTCCCTGCCAAGTCCCCTGCCCCAGCGGGGCCACCCAGAGCAGGGTGCCCAGCACCACGTCCAGGCAGCTTCTGAAGGTCTCCATGAGGAGACCCCACGGCCTCTCTGGGCAGCCTGTGCCAGTGCTCGGCCACCCGCACAGCACATAAGTGCGGCCTGATGCTCAGAAGAAGCCTCCTGGGCTCCTTGTCCTGTTTCTGGGCAACACTGAAAAGAGCCTGAATCCATCCTCATTGCACCCTTTGGATATTTATACACAATGAGATCTCCCCCAGGCCTCCTCTTCTCCATGCTGAACAGTCCCAGCTCTCTCAGCCCTTCCACACAGGAGAGGTACTCCAGGAACTTCATTGTGTTCGTGGCCCTGCGTAGGGATCTCTCCAGTGTGTCCATGTCTCTCTTGTACTGGTGGGCCTAGAACTGGACCCAGCACCCAGGCATGGCCTCACCAGTACTGCTGGCTGTACTTTTCCTAATGCGGCCCAGTACACCCATAGCCTTCTTAGCAGCAAGGGCATACAAGATCATGCTCAACTTGGTATCCATCAGGACTCCTCCGTTCTTTTTGGTTAGGCTGCTTCCCAGCTGGGTGCCCCAGCATATGCTGGCGCTTGGGGTTGTGCCTGTCCATGTGCAGGACTTGGCTCTTCCCCTTGTTGTTCCTCATGAGGTTCCTGACAGCCCATTTCTCCAGCTTGTCCAGGTCCCTCTGGATGGCAGCACAACCCACTGCTGTATCAGCCACTCCTCCCAGTTTTGAGTCATCTGCACGTGTTGTTATGCATGATATGCATAGTGTAATGTGCAACAGTAAAATGACCCTTCTGTTGGGATTGTTCTTATATTTTTCCTTAGGTGATTCCTTGTTAACCTGATTCCTGCCTCACTCATCCATAGACTACAGGAAGGCAGATACTTGTTCTTAAAGTATTACTGTATTTTAGGTATCACTGTATGAATGTCTACATGAAGACAATATATTTAGCTCTGAGACTCTGAATAGTTTGTGTAACATACTGTTCTCTGCGTTGGAATTTTAATGATACACTGTTGTTTATCTGATGAACTTCAAACATCCTGTAGGTGGGAACCAGGAGACGGTGTGTTTAGGTTTGATTTCCACTACCTTGTTTATATACTGTAATTTATGACCCATATCAGCTAAGGCTGTAATGATAGTCACATGCGAATTGTGGCTTCCCTCTTACCAGTGCAAATACGAAGGATAAAATAGGTGATAACGGGTTTGTTCTAAACAGAAGGAAACAAATCTGAATCTTCTATGACTAAATTTAAATTGTACTTAGCTCTGTTGCCCTACGTCAGTGTGTTCGGTGGGGTTCAGCCACCTTTATCTGTACTGCCTCCTGAGAAGAGGTGCCAAGGTTATTCATTTCCAGCTTTCCCTGGCTATCTAGCAGATAACGTTTCTAATAGAAGGGATTCTGTCCAGTCTCCCTGGCATTGCTGTAGAAACTTAAGTGGTAAAAGCTAATTTTAGTGATGTTACCAGAAGCTTGCTTCCTAAATAAATGAAATGTAACAGCAACAGAGCAGGCCAGTTGGCAAGGAGAGACAGAGATGGGGAGGGATGTATGCAAATAATCTTGGAAATTTTGTGTTTATGTTAATCTGCTAGCTGAAGTGCTGCTCTTTCTTGTAGCAGCCAGAAATGAGAACTGAAGGTTTATAGAGTGAAGAGCTTTTATTCCAGTGGCAGTCGTTACAAAGGATGCAAAGCATGCAAGAAACTTTCGTAAGTTATTTCCATGTGTGGAAGGTGTTGCAGGTGTGTCTTGATCCCTAGCTGTGACCAAACAAAACCGTTCAGGTGGCTGCCTGCTAGCACTGTGGGGCAAAGAGGTGAAGGGCTGGATGCTGTCCGGATTCTCTTGGTAGTTGCTCAGCCTAGGATTAGAGAACGTGTGAGAAGGCAGGGGTCATCTGTCCACCAGTGTTCTGTACGGAGCCTGGGCCCCTTAAGAAACTAGTCCGATCATTTATTTGGGTTATACAACAAACTGAGGTCACTTCTTCCTTGTGGCATCCTGTTTCATGCTCTGTTCTGGCAGCGCCAGCATATGTGGTCATCTTTTCCCTCCACACTTCTTGTTGTCTTCTTACCAGCGGTGTCTCTGAGCAGAGGATCAGTGAGATTCCTCTGGCTGTCCTCATGTTCCCTTGAAACCTTTTACTTCAGTTTCCTTTGAGGCCAGTAAGTTCATTTCCTTTGTCCAAATCCAGCATCAGGTCACACTCTGGGATTTCCAGTAGGTGGTGTCAGACTACTGGAATTCAGATTGCGGAGTTTGGGGATCTGAGGCTTTCTTCCAGTCTCTCCAAGGGGGAGGGGAAGGGGGGAATTATCTGGAGGGATTACAGGAAACAAATTCAGTCCTGTGCTAAGTTTATGTTTTGGAAGACAAAGTAAGGCTTACTCGAGTCGAGTGTTTATAAATTTATCCAGAGGCTGTAGTACTCTCTGGGACCCTAACCATCTCTTGTTGCTTTTCGTACTGCTAGTAGTGTTTGCAGAGAGTTGCTGTGAGGGTGTTCAGGGTTCAACCTTTGTTGGAAGGCCACAACTATTGCAATTTAGAAGCCCTCAATCTGGGGGCGCGGTTCTTCCAGCATGGTTGGATCTCTAGAATGTACATTTATTCCTACAAGGAAATAAAATTTTGGTTTTGAAACAGAATCAAGACATGGTTGTTAATCAACATCCAGAGTTGCAAAAGAAATCTGTCAGCAAGGGCTAAACTTTAGTGCCTTCAGTGCCTTTTGATTTACAGTTTTAGGGTGCCACCTGCTGCTTGAAATGACTTTATTGTGCCATGGCTTTTAGTGAGACTGGCTACTGAAAACTTGCTGGCTACTAGGTGCCATGAAACTTCCATTTTCTTTTTAAATATTAGTTAGAAAATATATATGTTGCCAATCAGTAATCTAATAAAACAATTCTGGGATCTGAAAAACACTTTTATAAAAGCTGTTGTGCAATAGCAGCTTCACAGAGCCAGAGTTTTCTTATATATTTAAATAAAGTGCATACAATTTCACTGTCTAAATAATCCCGTCCTTCCCAGTTATTTTCTACCATGTTGCAAAATTACATGGTAAGTGAATTTAAAATAAAAACATTTGTTAATACAATTTTAAATTGTTCAGCTGATATGGATGCTTGTCAACTCTGAAGTTTTTGTTTCTGGATAAATTAGCTGCATAAAATCAACATTTATAGATGGATTATTTATTTTGCTTGTGCTGTGTGCTTTTCTATTAACAAAAGCTCTGAGCTTTCTGAGACATCTTTTCATTTTTAGTGGTATTAACTAGATGTAGTATGATTATGAGCATCTTGTCTTGTTTTACTGAGACATGGAGTTGCATGTAATTTTATACTACATAATAACCTGAAGAATACACCACAATTAGTTAACCAATGTTATTTAATTCCAAAAACATTGGTTAACTTCCAGTTGGGGGAAAAATAGTCCTGAAATAATCTTCCAAATAATAAATCGCTTTGTTACTGGAGTGTATAGATGCAAGATTGACACTCACAATGCAACATGTAACTAGAAACAACCATGTTTTCATGATGTATTTCTTATTTTTTCATAGTTGAGGGATCTGCACTGTAGCACAAAAATACTTATGTCTGTGTGTATGTGTTACTATAGGTACAAAACTGAGTATTATACCTGTAGGTATTTATTCCAGCTGTGGTTTCTGGTTCTCTCTTATACCTGTTGTTTACTATAACAGGCTCAAAAAAAATGTGAAATGTTTTGAATGTAGCCAGTCAGTAACAGCATAGGTATCTGGCTCACACGAGTCGATTTTTTTAGGATTAAACTTTTCAAAACAAAACCAAAACAACCTTACTTGAATTACTGAAGGGAGAAAACATCTTTCCAGCCACTGCCTAGGGATCTAGTGTACTTATGTGCTTGCTTGTGTTCTGCCTGATACTAAGGTTAGGAATACAGTTGGTTATCTTTTGTGCCATGCAAAGCGCCAATGATACTGTTATAGATAGGCCCAGTATTTTTTTTAAGGCAGTCCTTATTCTTCTTACATTTGGCTAGGCAGTTTTTAACTTTTTTTCAAAATGAACAACGGTACATAAAAAAGTCTTTAAAATTGAAATAAGGTTGTATGTTGCGGATCTTCTAATGTACAGGTCTTTTAAAGAAAGGTTACATGCTTACAATGAGAGGTTAAAAGCATTCAGTGGTTTGAAATGCCATTTCAGTCAGGTTCATTAACTTCATGGCAAAGAAACCTTAAAACCTTTTATTGCAAATGGATTGATGTCATATAATTAATGGAATGTACAGAACTCATATTTTCCCTTTTAAAAAAAAAAAAAAACTAACCTTGTGTTTTTTTAGTAAATGCTCAAGTCATACAGGCAATGTTAAACGTATATTAAATATGTACTATTTATGAAAATTTTTCCATAGATTACACCACCTCCCTCACTATCAGACCCTCTTAAGGAACTGTTTAAACAACAGGAGGTCGTAAGGATGAAACTACGCTTACAGCACAGTATTGAAAGGGTAAGAATAAAGTAGTGTGGTTTTTTTTTATTAATTTATTATTTTCCAACCTCAGGGTTTTTCTTTTCAGTGGATACAATATTTTTCTCAATTTAACAATGTTTTAGAACTAAACTGCCTTCTAATCAAATCTATGACTAGGAGCAACTTGTAAATACATAAATAAATAAAACTAATTCAGTATTATGTGATAGTTTGGACAACTGTTACCAGAATACTCAAATCTGTAAGACAGCAGCTTTTTCCCCTTAACTGCTCTAAGATGCTGTCTCAGATTTTTCCCTAGGGACAGCAGGGAGGGGAAAGCAAGATGTAGCCTCTAGTTTTGAAGGCTAATAATCATAGTAAACTTCAGAACTAAAATCATTCAGTTAAAAGAATTTAAGCAACAGTAAATTCTGTATTGGTAGAAGACATTGTTAGAATCATAGAATGGTGTGGGTTGGAAGCTACCTTAAATATCACCTCATTCCAAACCCCCTGCCATGGGCAGGAACACCTCCCCCCAGACCAGGTTGCCCAAAGCCCCGTCCAGCCTGGCCTTGAACACCTCCAGGGATGGGGCATCCACAGCTTCTCTGGCAGCCTGTGCCAGGGCCTCACCACCCTTGAGTGAAGAATTTCTTCCTTATATCTAACCTAAACCTGCCCTCTTTTAGTTTAAAGCCATTACTCCTTGTTCTATCACTACACTCCCTGACAAAGAGTCCCTCCCCAGCTTTCCTGTAGGCCCCCTTTAGGTCACTGGAAGGCCACAATGAAGTCTCCCTGGAGCCTTCTCTTCTCCAGGCTGAACGACCCCAGCTGTCTAATAACTGTCTAAAATTATTTTAGAACACCACGTGTAGGCTTCACTGAACTTGAACACAGAAATTGAGACAATATCCCTAGTTTAAGTATATTCTTTGTATTGTCTAGGCAGCCTACGTTTAGATGTCTGGTCAGTATTGTGGGCCACACTGCTTGTGGACACAGGCAGGGCCCCTTTTTCATGCAGACTGCACATTAAGGGTTTCCACATAGTTTACACAAGCAGCTGGATCATTAAAACACAATGTAGTGTTTTTGATTATGCTAATTTAAATGCAGATTAGCAAACCAGTCGAGTTATTTCCTGAACTAAGACAAGAAATGTTGTCTAGCTATGAATTGATGTAGTTCTGCATGTTGTTTTATTAATTAAGAACAACAACAACAAAATAAAACAAAAAATCTGCAAAGGATATTGCTTGGCCTTTGTACCTGACTTGACAAGTATGTGTAAAATTCTTCATACGGTCAAGATTTGCAAACCTATATCTCAGTCCTGTGCCTCAGCCTTTCATCCTTCTCCTTCATCAGCTACAACTTGCTTCATCAGCACTGAGTGGAAAATCTGGGCATAGCATTCACGCAGCAGTGGAGGAGGAGGGAATGTTTTCATTTCTGAGATGCAGGGAACTTTCTTTGCATCAGTAAACTGGAATTTTGGAATTGATTGGATTAAAAAGTCACCCCTTTTCCTGTCAGTCCATTTCTCACATCTCTCAAAAGCCTTAAAGAGAAATGTTTAAATGCATAGACATTTTTATGAATCCAACTGAAATACTTACGTGGTAATACATTTAATAATAATTTATTTCTATGGTTCTTCAATTAGGAAAAGCTTATTGTTTCTAATGAGCAAGAAGTTCTACGTGTTCATTATCGAGCAGCAAGAACTCTAGCTAATCAAACACTACCATTCAGTGCCTGCACTGTTCTGCTGGATGCCGAGGTGTATAACGTGCCTCTGGATGCTCAGGTAAAGAGACACATTTCAGATTTTCAAACAAAAAATCTTTCTAGTCTGACTCAAATTGAGTGTTTGCAGAGAATTCCGTTCCCATACTGAAGTTATCATTGATTTGCTTGGGATCAAGACTTTGCATGTTGTAGGTTATTTCGATGAGGCCTCATATCGCACACCACGTCAGGCGTGCAATAACAAGAGGGCACAGGTATGTGCACTGGTTTTCTTGATTTTCTGTTTTGTACTGTGTCTGGTTTTCTTTCACCTCCAGAAATGATGTGAAAGATAAAATAGGAACATGACTGCTGTTTTTTTTTTTTTTATGAAGTCAAATTTAAATTGTAAATAGAAGCTATTTTGGAAGCTCACAAATACATCTTAAGCAAAACAACAAAATGTCAGAAAATAAGATTACTACATCACAGTTCTCTGGACTAGTGACAAATTAATGTGTGAGACTGGTTTCAAAGACTTGGAAATGTTTTGCGGAGACACTTGTGTAAGGTTTTCTTCTTCTCTGTAAGGCAGGCATTAGAACTGTTCTATATGGGAAAAAAAAAAAGACCAAAGACTAACAGTGAAATGGTGAACACTACAAGATATAAGTCGGGTATTTTTTTTCAGAATGACCTCAAGCTCCATATTACACGCTCCATGTTGTTTACACGTTTGGTGTTAGTATTTAGTTTCTGGTTAAACGATAAGATGAGCAATATGCTTTTAATCTCCGTATCTTGTATGAGCTACCACTCACAAGTTTACCACAGCCATGTTTCTAAGGGAACATGGTTTGTTCTGTGAATGGCTCTACTAACAGGAGTGAAAACTGCATTCAGTACCTGTTTTGGTGACTGAGAAGCATGTAATGCAAGGAAGAAATTGGCTTTTACAGAGGTAATAAAAGTTGTGATGTACTGAATGGTGGGCATTTTTAAATGAAACACCTACACTTCTGACATGTGGGATTTTACTTGAGGCCTGGAACCCCTTACACATTTATTACAGGTTTCAACGTTTCCTCAATCTGTGTCATTACATTTTTTCCATCTTTAAAAAATGAGCTGTGGACAAGAAGGTGATTCAGCAGAAAACAGCAGTTTTATGGAGGCTGTATTTTTCTCCCATTTTAAGCCTTATACTGACAAATTTTTAAGTCATCATCGTCAAAAGAGAACTTTCTCTTTTCCTAACAGTCAAAATACAGTCATTGTTAGTTCTGAAGTTCAGAATCCTTTTTTGCCCCAATTCAGAGGCTGTTACTGTTATTGCTTAGGACTTGAGATGCATTCGAGTTCTACATATACCTACATTTTTTATTATTAACATTTTACAATTGATTTTAAATACAAAGATTCTATATTTGAATTACGTAAGACAAAATGGATCTTTAGAGGTGAAGTTTTTTCACCATGTTGCTGCTGTTTTGACTGTCTTTATACAGTAGTAGTAGCAGTAAAATGCCTCTCCTTACCTCTGTGCTAATTTTTCTTAAACAATGAAAATACTGCACATAATGTTCACCAAAGTATTAAATATATTTTTAATTATCGTTGAAGACAATGTGTGAAACTGCAAGCTTGAAATTGACATGTTAATTCAAATCTTCATGGGAAGAATATAAACAGATAAGAAATCATTCCCTTGTAATTCATTCTGATGCTTTCCTGCTATCCTTCTAGCAACTTTTTTGTTCTATGATTAAGAAACATTTTCTAACTCAACTTTTACTTGAGCAAATGGTTGGGAAAGATTTGTAAGCAAAGATCTGGTTTATTTTGTAGGAATATGACTGTCTGGGAACTGTGTCTGTGGGACTTCTTGGTGTTTCAGGGCTTGCTTTTACAGCTGCTAATCTCATGCAGACCTTGAGAACTATTCCTTGTAGTCATATGCACAGACCAAAGATGGGAGAGGAAAAAGGCCTAAGTTTGTGGAGAACAAACTGTTAGCTGAGTACAGCTCACCTGAACCAGTTCGGGACCACAAGACCAGTGCTGCTGAGGGCTCTTTGTGTTCTAGTCAGCTTTCCCTTGAGGAACATCTGAAATCTCAGACAGCTGTTTTCTGGGGATCTCAGTGTCTGCATTTTTTCCTCTGTTCTTGCCCCTTACTGCAGTTCATGTACTCTTGCAAAAGAGGTGGCTGTCTTTTCTTAAAATGTAACAGGAGCTTGT
Organism: Heteronetta atricapilla; assembly: GCA_011075105.1. Taxonomy (NCBI): domain Eukaryota; kingdom Metazoa; phylum Chordata; class Aves; order Anseriformes; family Anatidae; genus Heteronetta; species Heteronetta atricapilla. The sequence continues at coordinate 108,560,123 of CM021732.1, forward strand.
GCTATTTAGTGATTATTATTTAAATGTTAAATTGACATAGTCTGGCTTTCAGACTATCTATACAGTATCTAGTTTCTTACAATGGATGAATGTGATATTCCAGATTCTTATGAAATAGTTTTTTAAAAAGTATCGAGAGATTTCATTGGGCAGGACAAATAAGACTGTTTTAATTCCCTTTTGTAGATTTTTGTGGCAGCTTTTTGTTTTAAATTGCTTTTGAATACTTGTGCAGCCAGTTAAGTCAGATTGCTCAAGTTTTCCTTGATTAATGTTTTGTTTTTCCCCTAGGGGACACTGATTTAATTTGTTACTGAATTTTCAAAGGAACAAAACGAGATAGCAATTTTTGTGGAAGATCTGCCTTGTACTGATTAAGACTTTAAGGCATAAATCTTGAAGCCTCCTACTCAAATTTTAAAGATGGAGGAAGGCTTTAGCTTGGAGGAATCTGGGAATAACCATTTTTAGTGAGGAACTGGCTCACAGTGAGAGTGGTGGTCAACATACTTGCTCACATATACATACGAGCCTTGATTCACTGACTTGGAGTTTATTCTTCATCTGGAGCGTTGTTCATGAAGGTCCCACAAAGTATGCTTTCATGTTTTTAAAGCGTGTCTAAGATGAATTATCAAGTAACTTACCATTTGGTTTTGTTTGTTTGTTTTTGGCAGGCTGATGACAGCAAAACATCAGTGAGGGATCGATTTAATGCAAGACAGTTTATGTCATGGTTACAGGACGTTGACGATAAGTTTGACAAATTAAAGGTATACATCTCATCTCTCTGTATCTTCGCGGGGGAAAAGTGCCTCTAATGTCACTGCAAAGATGAGATTAATCAGTATATTAAGAAACCATAGATTTGTGTATATATTTGCAAAATCATAAGTTATTGTAAATGTGTTAAGGGCAACATGAATGAAGGTCTAGTAATATTAAACAAAAAATACCTTTGCAGCTATATAACTTAACAGAATAATCTGTGACTTATTAAATATGTAGTGGGGCAGTTATTATCACCAAAGAGTCTCCTAGATCTCTTTTCTATTCTGCAAATTTTGTTGCAATATGTTGTTTGTTTTTTTTTTCAAATATTGAAATATCTTCTTTCTAACTTCAAAACAGACGTGCCTTTTGATGAGGCAGCAGCATGAAGCAGCAGCTTTAAACGCAGTACAAAGACTGGAGTGGCAGCTTAAACTGCAAGAACTTGATCCTGCTACTTACAAATCTATCAGCATTTATGAAATTCAAGAGTTTTATGTTCCTCTTGTTGATGTTAATGACGACTTTGAATTGACACCAATATGACAACTAGTATCTTCTGGCTCTTGCCATGGAAAACTAGAGACTGAGGTGCAGTGATACACCGGGTTTTGTTTATTTGTTTAAGACAGGGCACTTAATTCTGTGGAATACTGCCTTTCTTAATAATTCACGTATTCCTTCAGAAAAACATTGTGTGGGGTCTTGTGTGGGGTCTTGTTCGCAATACAGAAGACGGACGCTAATTTTGAAGTCAGTTTCCCAGTAAATACCATTATCTGTATTTTAGAAGTGCTTACAGCTTTAGAGCTTATTGCTGAAAAAGACGATGAAATGTGGTGAGTTAACAGCGCTGGAAGCTGTTAATAACAAAAACAGCCACCAAAAAAAAAAAAAGGATACCTGAAATCTGCTTTAAAGCTTTGTATAATGAAATTTCAGTAGCAGTTGAACTCCCACAGAAAAATGATGAAAAAGCCTGTGGAAGACAATATATGACTTGGAGGAAAATAGTCTATTAATCTTATTATATTTTGTAAATTACTGTACAATTTTCTTTTTGGAAAAAAAAAGATGTAATATTGTCTTCATTTTTAAATAATTTATTTTATACATATTGTGCAAATGTAAATAGTCTTGTAATTAATGTTCAAACCTGTATAATATAGATATTTTAACTGTAAAACTGTTTTTGTCTAATGTTTTATTGGACCAAAGTTGTTGTTTTTATTAAGTGTAGTGTGTTCCTGGTTGGCAGTTCTTTTTAATATGGCATGTGTTTGAGTTGAGCTGATTGTTTCATCACCATAACTGTAAAAGAATTGAAACTGAACTGTATTGCATGCTTCACAGAACTCGTAACTCCTTTACTTCAGTAACTGATACCTAAACAATTGTAGCATTTACAAAAAACATATTTCATATTAGTCTGCTGTTGTAATGCCATACCTATGACTTACTATACTGAAAATATTTTTGTGTAAAACAAAAACAACAAAAACGCAACAAAAAAAAAATCTCTTATATGGTGGTCTCGTAATAGAGCCTATTTTTTCCAACAAAATGCCTTTGAATGAAAATTCTTAAATTGTATATTGTCTATTTTAATAATCTATGGAAGGATATGTAAATATTTGTAAATACAATGTTTAATAAATTTTATTGGTCATGTTACTAGTTGGAATTTCTTCTTACTATTGTAACATTTGATTATTATGAAATGTTATTCCTGTTATGGGATGTTTGTTGGGAGGCTCACCCAAAAACAAAATTTTATGCTTTTTTTTTTTAATCCTTAGAACCGTGAGTAGTTAGTTAATTATTTACTACGAGAAGGTTATAGATATTCATGAAAAAGATTTGTTTCAGTCTGGTCCATAAATTATTCAAGAATGCTTGGGATCTGGTGTCTGTGAAATTCATTTTGAAAGAAATGGGGCCTATGCAAGAGAGGCAGTTACCTGGAAAAGAGATTACGGTACTTGGTTTGAACTGATTTTTAAATACCAGGTGAAGGAGTGACTCCTTATGTCCGGGTACCTTTTTTGTGATGGAGAGCAAACTGAGCATTGAATAAGAGACTACACGGACAGCAGACTCCTTCCTGTATGCACATCCGTGCCAGTTCAAGTCAAGAATAAAGTAACAGTAACTCAAGCACAGTGAAACTGGATTAAGCATACATTCATATGTAATTCCTGCCCTGTATTTTTTTTTCCTGACTTCTAATTTGCTAGGTATTGGAGGAAGGAGTTGTTTGTGCTTTTATATGGAACTGTCTACCTGATCTCACAGAGAATTGAAAGCAGACTAAGGAAAATGCAAACACGGTATTATTCTGAAAGTCAAATTTTCACAGCTGCTTTCAGATGAGTTTTTAAAATAATACAGAAATCTGGGTTGTTACCTGCTTAAAAAGACAGGAAAAAGGGATAAAGCTGCAACTAGTAAATGGGCGTGAGTTTATTTCCATGAGATTACTCATGGAGTAATGAAAAGAAAACGAACAGACCTGGAAATGCGAAAACCTAATACAGATTTCTTGGAGTATGGGATGTGAATGCATCACGAAGAGCAGAGAAGCTGCTCTTCATGGTTGTGGGAGCATTGGGTGTGTTAGGCAAGGAGAGGGTGACAAGGGCACTCGGTTTGGAGGTGATGGGGTGGATGTGCAGTTAGGATGGAGGAATTGAGCAGAGCTGCGGCTCGCACAACCAGCGAGCAGATCCAGCAGGGCTGAGCAGGGGCAAGGCTTCAAGCTGTTTAGTGTTTGTGCTCTGGGAGTATCAGCATGTTCTTGGATTAATTAAAATTATTTTGACAGTGTACCTTATAAGGAGATCCGAAGATGGATGTTTCTCAGGCATAGCCAGTGTTTCCTTGACAAGGAGAGATGCCTTGCCAGTATCAGTGTCACACAACAGATTTTTTTTTGCCTTGCCCAAAGTGTAGCCTCAAGCATTGCAGTCCCACGGACAACACTCTCCCACCTTCTCCGGTTTGAATCCAGATTGCGTTTCAGCCCTGTTTTTTCAGGTTCACACTGCAGGACGACACCCAGTGCATGCTTCCATCATTTCCACCCAGCGGTGCGAGTCAGGAGGGCTGAGGTGAAACACGGCATCACCTTGCTGGGGAGAAGGCCGCATTTCCCTCCAAAGGGTCTGGCTGCCTCCTGGAAGCCTACGGGCTGCTGGGGGTTTCTGGGCTCCTCCTGGGTTTTCCTTCCAGGGACCCAGCTTGGTCTCTTGAGACTGGGCACCTGGGTGGATAAAGCATGGCCACATGGGCATTTTGGGGATCCTGGCGAGGCTGGTGCAATGCCCCTTTACTCCAGGATTATTTACGAGAAGGAAACAGCGGTCGGTGCAGGACTTCACAGCTTTATTTCTCTCTCCCCGAGGGCTGACCATCTGCCCTCAGCCCCTCCAGGTCACCTCACGGCCCTGCAGAACCCTCATCCCCCCTGCCCCTCTCCTCCACCACCTGCTCGCCCCCGTCGCCGCGCCGGGCTGCCCCTAGCGGCTGTTCCGAGCCCGGATCCCGGCCTCTTTGTTCCTCCGAGCCCCCCAAAAACCCCACCCCGGCGCCCCCCGGCTGCCCCCCAGCCCCAAAACCCGCCCCGGCCGCGCTCGGAGGGCGGGTCCCGGCGGCTCCCCGAGGCGGGGCCGCCCGCGGCCGAGCGAGGGCCGGGCCGGGCCGGGCCGATCCGCGCCGTCCTTGCCGGAGCCGCCGCCGCTGGAGCGCGGGGGCTGCCCCC
>CM021732.1:108565053-108707817 GCA_011075105.1 Heteronetta atricapilla
GGGGCTGCCCCCGGCCCGCGGCGCCGCCGAGCGGTGAGGGGAGCCCCGGGGCCCGGGGGAAGGGGGCTGCGGGGCCGGGGGGGCTCGGGGCGAAGCCGGGGGAGCCGAGCGGGGCCTTCCCCGGCCGCCGGAGGGAGGCGGCCCGGCCCGGCCCGGCGCCCCGCTCGCTTCGTTTTTTTCCCCTTTAAGAACAAAGCGGCCTCGCCGAGAGCCCAGCGCGTCCCGGTCCCGGCTTTTTGGGGGGGGTTTGTCCTTTTATTCGGGTTTGGCTCGCTGCTGCTCCGCTCCGGCCACCTGCAGCGCCTCGGGGAGCGCCGCGCTGCGAAGCCTCCGGGACCGGCTCCGTCGGGTTCGGGGCTTTTTAGCGCTGTTTAACGTGGTTGGTTTTTTTTTTTTTTTTTTTTGTAGCCCCAAAATAAAATAAGCGCTTCGTGCGTGCTCCGGGAGCCGGCCCGGGTGGCGGCTGTCAGCGTGGAAACAGGCAGCGGAATCGGGGGTGACACCAGCTTGGCTCTCGTGTGGTGTCCCGGGGTTATCTGCCTGCTGTGTCGGTGTCCCTGCTGGGATTTCTCCTACAAGGGTTTCTTTTTTTTTTCATTGTCACTGCTTACGGGGTGCACAGCGAGCTCGGGGCTGTTCACCTCAGCCTCACCGCGGCTGCAGCCTAAAGGTGCCGCAGCAGAAAGCTCCGGATACAGAAGTTGGATCTGGGGGAGGAGGGGTCTGACCTCCCTTACAATGCCAAAAGTGCCATTTTTTTTTTTTTCCTTTCTTTTAAGGAACTGCAAGGGGGAAAGGAAGCGGGATTTAACCGTCGGCTCCAGCAGCCCTTCGAGCCGCCCGTTTCCATCTCGGCGCATCCCGCCCGGCCGCAGGCACCATGAGGCCCCGGCACGTTGCGGCGCCCACGGCCACCGTCCTGCTGCTGCTGCTCCTGCTGTGGGCTCAGCCGTCCGCCGGCTGCAACAAGGCCCTGTGCGCCAGCGATGTCAGTAAATGCCTCATACAGGTAGGGGCTGCCTCGCCTCCGCTCGCCTTTGGGCGCGGGAAGCCCTTCGGGAGCCGTCTCTCGGAGAGGCGCAGCGATAGAAGTGGCTGGGGTTTGGTGTTAAGTGAGGGGCTGGGGTTCTGTGCGTCTGTAGCTGATGCCTCTGTATCATATGGTCTGCGTGGACGATGAAAAGGTGCTTAAAAACACCCCTGAGAGTTAAAAGCTCCCCTGAGCCAACCTGCCTCAGGGCCCTGGGGTGCCTTTGGAAGAGCTTTCTGACCAGGAAGGGCCTCTGGCCGCTAAGGGCAGCGAGCCATTCGGAGCCAACTAAAAATGGACTTGTGAGTTGAACTTGGGGGCAGTGGCTGTTAAACGTGAGTCCAGCCTTCGTGTGGTCAGTTCCAGCTTCTTTAAACTGTTTCTTAGTGCCTCTTTGTAGACTGGGAAAGGAAAAGCAGAGAGCGCAGATACCGTGTGCTAGTAAGTCATACAGTAAATGCACAATTACAGTCTGAAAAACGATGCGGAGGTGGCATGAAGCATTTCCATGTGCACTTCATTCTGTGTAAATGTTATTTATCTGGTTTATGAATAAAAACAGTTGCCAGACTCACAAGTGCACCCAGCAGAATGAAGACTGGCTGTAGGCTGAACCACCTTCTTTATGGCTTCTGCACTGCCATCACTTAAAATTAATAATAAAAATGCTGCTTCTCCTAGCTCAGCCATTGTCTACAGAGTTGTTGAATGTGTGGGCGAGAGAGGAGCTTTTGCCTTTTCCTTCTTGAAGACCGTGCTGCTGTTTGTGTAGATACCCTGGGTGCCGTGGCAAACCGCTGCACGTGCGGGTTCCTTCCCCTACATTTTTTTGTGTCACCTCCAGGCTTGAAGCCTGTCCAAAGTGAGGTGCCAGTCATGTGGGAGGCACTCAGCTAGCAAGTGCAGAGGTACGGATTTGTTGATCCATATTCAGGGGAAGGCTGTCGGCCCAGATGAAGGGGGAGATGGGGAGGGTTTGTAGCCTGCCTCAGCTGGGTCCTGCTGCCCATCAAAGCACAGAGCTCTCCATCCCAAGTCCTCGTGTACCTGTATGGGAGGCGGGCTCGAGAGCCACCATACCTGATGGTCGGGAGCCTGAGCGCCTGTGACAAGGCAGTAGTGCGGCTCTGCTCACCATGGAGGCACTCTCCCTTGCTTGGCGTAGGTGATGTGAAGTCCCCTCTTCATTTCCCCCACAATTAAAGCCACGTGTGGTTCCCCAAGACCCAGAGCGCTTGGACTCCGATGCCCGTTCTTGCTGCCTGCCCCGCCGCGTCCTGTGGCCGGGCCTGACGTGCCAGTCCGTGCTCCACCCCGTGCTCATTCCCTGCTCGTTCCGCTCATTTCTTGGGTGGGCGCGCAAGTAGAGCACGTTGGCGATTTTTCCCCCGCTCTAAACCCTTCAGGAGGAACCTGAACTCCCAGGGCTGCTGCCCTGAGCCTGTTCGCTCGACCGTCGCATCGCGCGTTTCCCTGTCCTGTTTTTACAACCCGCCCGGCCTGGCACGATGCACGGCTTGCAGCCTGGAGGTGACCCGGGGAGCGAGCAGGACGGGGCGTTTGTCATCTGCAGCTGCAGGCAGGCAGGATGCGAGGCTGCCTGGGTGAGCGGCGCGGGGAGGCAGAGGACCTGCGCCCTGAAAAGCATACGGTTAACGTAAATATTTTCTGCCCGCGTTGCTAGAAGTCAGTGCAGTCCTTGCGGCCACTCCTCGTGAGCTGCTCTGCCTAAGGGTGGTCCCTACGTAAATATTTATTTTGTGAGATCCAGAACGGAGCATGAGATCAACCACTCGCACGCATTCGGCTTGCGGCTTGAGGGCCCTGGCTTCGCTGGTGCTTTCGCGTTGTGCTTTCCTGTTTGCTGTAAGCAGAGATCTGCAAGAAAATAGCTCGGGGCACCTCTCCGCATCAGCTCGGCCTTCGCAGAAATTCTGTGGCTCCCTGCAGTTGGTGGGGGAGCTGCGGGTGGGACCCAGGAGCGTGGGCAGGGAGGGACCACAAAATCGGTTCCCTCCAAGGCTTTGGATGCAGCTCCTCCTTGTGCCCCAGCGACTGGGGGTCGGGGTTAGGATTAGGGTTGGGGTTAGGGTTAGGATTCGGGTGGCCGTTGCCTCGCTTCCCAGGTAGGCAGCTGCCCCTGGCCGTGCCCCACGCCTGCATTCCGGGATTTTGCGGATCCCTTTGGTTAATGAAGCGCTGCATGGAGCGCGAGGCTCTGCCCCTTCGTTCTGCTTAAAATCTCCCTTCCTCTGGTCTTTGCCTCCTGGGAATCCCAGGCACAAACTCCTCAGCGTTTCCGAGACGTTTTGTTTTGCCCCGTGGTATGAAATAAACACCCCGTTTTAACTTTGGGGCTGACGTATCTAAAACTTGCTGCTGGCCTGCGTCCGGCAGCCATAGTACGTAACACAGTTGGGTTAACAACATTATTCCGGCTGCTTTGCTTCCAGGAGATTTGCTGTTATTAACTGTTCTAGGAAAAAAAAACCCACAACATTAGCTCTTTTTCTTTCGCTCCCCCCTCCAGTTTGCAGAGAGGTTGCCAATGCCTTCAGGTCCTGTTTCTCACCGCGCCGGGAAAACAGTCTCTGTCACTTCAGGAAAGCTTTGAAAAAATGCAGATGTTAAATCCCTCGTAAAAAAAAAATAAAAAAATAAAAATCTTTTCTTTGCTCTCCGGAGCAGAAATATCTTGGTTGTACAAACATGTCTGCTTCCTAGCCAGCGCCGTATTTTTAGACCGGGAGGCTTATTTCTTGCCCAGCAAAATACATTCTCCGGTGCACCTTCGGTAGCTGGGCCTGGGAGGCTGCCAGCTTCGCTCATGAGTAATGCTTTCTTCCACTGACGCCTCGCCACCCCCAGCTATCAAGAGGGAGCGTTCCTCGCTCGGCTCCGCTTCACCCACGTCCCATGCAAGCATTCTTTTCAAAAGATGTATCCTGTGCGGGTGTCCAGCGGGGATGAGTCAGTCGGAAGAACTCAGGAGCGGTTTAAGGAAACCGTCTACGTGCAAAAAACGCACGTATGGAAAAACACACACGGCGACTGCCCGCAGGAGACGGGCCAGCGCGGGGAGCGGCGGGACAGTGTGGAAGACCAGCGTGGCTGCTCCTTCTTCCGTCTCCCTCCTCCAGAGTTAACACAAAGAACAAAGCCAAAATTAAACTTTAAATCGTGGCGTTCGTAAGCCCTCCCTATAAAAAGAATTTCTGTAAGGTCCATACACATGTAGACACCAAGAAGATTTCTTGCTATTGCAAGTGCAGAATTTAAGGTTACACTTAGTTCTGTAAGAGGACTCTTCTCTTAGACTCTCACCGTGCAGTCTGTAGAGCTGAAACAGCTTGAATTTGGTGAATTTTCTGGCTTTCCTTACGTTACGTTGAATGGTTTGTGGAGAATAACCTCCTCCCACGCACCAGCTCGTTGCTGCTGCAATGTCTCCAATAAGTGTGAGGTTGTTTGCCCGGTTTTGTTGTTGAAGAGCAAATACATAGGTTTTATTTTAATGTTAATACACATTAATTCTGCTCTCTGGCCAGTGTAACAGTACCTTCCTCATGGCTCTTTTTAAAAGTTGCTCTGTTCAGGCTCTTTCATTCTGGAGGCTGACACAATCTGTTTACTGAACTGTAAGATAAATATTTGAGAAATGCGTCATTCATTCACATAAGCCATCTCTCGAAGGCTGTGGCGTCTCCGCTTGTGGAAAACTTTGTGTATCTCCTTAATGAGCCTGTTTTTCATCTTTCGCCTGGAAACAGCGTAGTAATAGGTGGCACGAATAAACTTTGAGAATGAAGGAGCGAGAAGCCGTGGTAGTTTTCCACTCGGTAAATAAAATAAGGCTTAAGACTGCGTATCGCAGAAACCCAAGCCCGGGGGTTGTCGTCCGCTAGCCACGGTCTTTTGGCCGAACTGGAACTGCTGCTACGTGCTCGTGAGCTAGAGGAAGTGCACCGCCTGGTTTTTAGATTTCCTTCTATGTCTAGGATGTTTCCACGCACGCCTTCAGCGGGACTGCTGAGCCTCTGCCTTCAGGTTTGGGCAATGCAAAAAAGGGGGTTGTCTTCTTGCTCCCGTGCCTTTGCGATGAAAGCAAAACACATCCGCACACCGTTGCACTTCCTGGACACTACTGAAGTCTGCAAAGTGCCCAGGGTGTCGCTCTGCGGGTAGGAGGCGAAGGTTGTTTCCTTCAGAGCAAAAAGTGAATCAGCTGGACCCGGGATAAAAGTTCACATGCGGTCACTGATACTGCAGATGGAGAGCAACGTGCAGCAAGCATCCAAAGGGACACCAAAAGGTTTTGTCCAGCTGACTTAACCGAGTTAGTTCCTCCTAGAATCCACGGATAGGTGCGATGGAAGACACTGCACGTCTTCTAAGTATGCGTGTGCTGCTTACAGTAACTTCCTATTTTAGCTAAATTACAACTTCTGCACACTCTTTATATATAAAGAAACATCCTTCTTGGAATTTCCTCTGGAAATGGGAAAAGCGTTCCAAGAACTCGTAGATTCAGGCACACAGAAGCAAGCACAGCTTTCCCATGAGCAGGATTTTTTCCCTTTTAAACGCTTGTTAGCTGACTTCAGATCTGTGTTCAGAATTTAATCGTAAAAAAAAAACAAACTCACGAAAGATCCTTCTGTAAACTCCGATTGCTTCTTTGGCTACAAGTGTTTTACCGTTTACTCACTCTATTAGTGTCCTGAGCAATTTTAGTACGGTAGTTCAAGCTGTGGCTGGAGGAAGAACTGCTCTGCCCTGCTGGCACGTTACGTCTGGGTTTGCTGCGGTGTAACACGTTCATGTTGTTTTCAGGAGCTGTGTCAGTGCCGCCCAGGGGAAGGGAACTGCTCCTGCTGTAAGGAGTGCATGCTCTGCCTCGGCACGCTTTGGGATGAGTGCTGTGACTGCGTTGGTAAGTTCGCATTTGTTGGGGGTATTTTATTTTTTTTCCAAAAACCGCTTGCTCCTGCCATGTGTTGAGCTCACAGTCTTATCACAGAAGTGGCAGGTCAGGACAGAATCTGTGCTTTAACCATCTCTGCGGGTACTGCGTGGGTTAGGGTGGGTAAACCAGAACACCGGGAGGCCGTATCTGCTCTGTGGGGTGGGGCGTGGGGGTGGTCCGGCATTTGCTGGGTTAGCATCATCACTGACTGTTAGTTTTGCCTCTAAAACACAGCCTTTTTTTCAATTTGGCATCCCACTGAAACCACGCAGCACCTGCTTCGTGGGGTTGGACACTACGGAGGTTTCTAACTGTGAAGTGGACTGGCAGGTACCACACAGGGACAATTTTAGCTTTGAGTTCCCCTGTGAATCCTTGGGATTCGTCGTAAATGTGCACGGCCCAACTCTTCCATCGCTCTTCTGTTTGCAAAAAAAGCTCTTTCTGGAAGGTGAGAGAGAGGCATCACGGTAGCAGATGTCAGCCCTGACAAGAACAGCATTATTGCTAACAGATCGTGTTCAGAGCCCCAAGGTTTCTGCACGTGAATGCTGCCCCTGCTGAAGGAGGGTATGTTCTTGTTCTGCCTCGTGTTTGAAACGTGCTGACAGCTTCACCCTTCTGTGGTTGCTGGAAGTCTCCCTCTCCTGCCATTCACAGTCCATCTGGCTCCCAGCAGAGGGATGCATCCTGGCTGCTGTACCTGCTCGCAGCTTCTCTGGCTGGCTGGTTCTCTGGTTCTCCTCTGAGTGCATGAGGATGGTTAGCTTCAAAGTGCTCTTTTTCACTACTGTTCTTTGTTCCTCCTGTTCATGTGGTTCATTCTCCTGTTCATTCTATCACAATGCAAATATGACAAAATCGCTTCTCACTTGGTTCTCACTGGCTTATTTTTGCTTTTTCGTCCTGCAGGAAGCAGCAGTGTAGCACACTCCCATCCTTACCTCCTGGTCCCCAGTGGCTTAAAGTATTTTCAGCCCCTGCACCTGTGCTGGTTATAAATTTAGAAGGAGGCCTTGAGTTTGGTTTTTCCATTTGGGCTGAAGACTTTTAATGGGCTCGCTAAAAAGTGATATATATTCTTTTTTTCCCCATCTCCTTTGCCTTTTCAACGTCTTCTTGCTTTTTGTAGTGCAATACTGAAGTTCACTGCGGTCACGCTCAGTCCTGAGGGTGGGGAGGAGAGGAGGTGCTTTCCCTCCTCCAGGACAATGCATTATCTGCTGTAGGAAGCACAGCTCAGCACGCAGAGGTACTTCAGGAGGAGGAAGAACCTTGCTGTTGGGATTGTGAAGAAATAAAAGTCTACACATGGGGATTTTTTTTTTTCTAAACCCGCAGGTTACTCCCTGTTCTGCTGTAGTTTCCCGCAGTGTTATCCAGGAGAGAAGTTAGCAAGGTTTTAGTTTCAGTTTCCCATCGCTGGGAAAGCCAAAACATCTCCTGATGGTTCTGCTGGTGCCTCAGTGCTTGTTGGCTGTGTGATGTGGTCCTGCTCAGAAGGAACTACGCTTCTCTTTGATGTGGAGTGGGGGTGAAAGATTTCCCTGGCATTCTTGCTTCCCTTGTTTCAACAGTCCGTTTCTGCAGCTGGTCAGGAACTTGGATTTTCAGTAACGATCTGTAGTAAGAGAGTTGGGTAAGAGGAAGGCAGGAAAGAAAGGAAAGTACCTAAAGTAGCAGGAATATTTTATGTGTGTTTTTTTTTTACAGTCGAACACGTCTGCATTTCCTTCCGTTACAAGAGACCTGGCTCTAGCATAGTGTCTTAGTAATGTTTTAAAATCTACTTACCATATTTTGTCATAAATCATTGCCTTCCAAAGCAGTAATGTGGACATGTTTGTTCCTTACCAGTTGCTCATCAGTTAAGCTTTTATTTTCATTTTTACCAAAGCTACTGTACTGTAATTACTCTTTAGAATACTGTAACAAGCAGCAAGAGGAAGGATCTTTGTGGAATGAGCAATTACCAGTGGTACGAGCAGTGGTTTCTTGGTTCATTATAAGATAGTATCTTCATATTGGATTGATACACACACAAACTGTATGTGTTCTGCAATCATTCGATAAACATTCTTTCTGCATTTTTGCCTTTTTTTCCCCCCATCTGTCCTTATCGGTGAAATCCACCTTCAAATCTAACTTGACAGAGGTGCCTTCTGGAAAAGCTCAGCGGTTTCCATTTCACAACAATGTCTCTTGATGTGTCTGTGCCACGTTGATACCTTCCTAACTACGTTTTAGGTGGGCTTTCCTTATTACAAGTTTATTGTGAATATTCCAAGGGTTCACTAAAAGGTAACAATGCAGTGGTATAAATTCTTAGTTAAAGTAACCCAGCGTTCTTTGGAGGAGAGGCTTTTCTTCTTCTGGCCAGTACTGGGCTCACCTTTCTACAGGAGTTGCCTATCAGGTGCTGCTTCTGTTACTAGGCGCTGGTCATGCTGACTGCATGCCAGAGGTTTGTCAGACCTCATGCTGAAATTGTCATGGGCAAGCTTTACTCTTTGTTCATTACAGAAATACGCCAACCTAAACTGAAAAGATTGTGGTTTTGTGTAAAGTTCTAGTTAAACATGATTTCTGACGCTGGACTCCTGACGGGTCTCGGGGGCAAGAGGTGCTTTTCTGAACGTTTGGGGCAGATAGACTTCACACATCTACGTCCCATATGGCTTTGAAAGAAGAGTATTTAAGGACTGGTTTGCTCTGCAGCTGTAGCTGCCTAAAACTGTATCTGTGAAACTACCCAAAATGATATCCAGATGTACGTGAGGAAAATAGATTTCTCTGTCTCTTGCCAGGTGACTTCTGATGGTATTTTATGGCTTCTGGGTTTAAACGCCTCTGCAGATAAAACTTCTCCGTCTTGGAGGCTTCAGTGTTGTGATGAGATGAAAGTACCCTGCAGTTTCATTGCTGGTAATAAACAGCAGTGTTTAAATGGTTAATGAAAATCTGGCCCCTGCATTGCACATCACAAAACCTTTTTGTAGGAACTGCCAAAGAGGATTACAGTAGTGGACAATAGGCTTCAAAAAAGATTCCCCAGGAGATGGAGAAAAATGTGGAAGAGGTAGCAAGGAAATAAACATTTTTGCCTGTAGCGATCCCTCCAACGAAGCAGAGAAGCCAGGTACACCTCAGCTGTGTCTAAGCAGGTAAAGTAATTCAGACTCCTGCTCTCTCCTGATACTGATCTTTGCACCCCTGGCAGGTGACTCGTAAGATCTAATACGCTGCTGAGGCAAATGAGATCGAATACTTGAATTGTGATCAAAAGTTTCGTGTACCTCAGGACTTGTCAAGAGATTACTATCTTGGTTCAGTCGGAAGCTTCCATTCCAGATTGGTGCTGGTATCGATTACGCCGCGCTTTGTCTCCTTTCCCAGGGGAAACAAACCTTCCGCTGAGCTCTTCGTGTTCTGATGTGTAATGCCGTAGCACAGAAAGAGAGGTGAAAAAGAGGCTTTTCTTTTCTCCTGGATCTCACAGGTTGCAGGTGTGTTTTGTGGAGCTCCGCAGAGATCTGAAACCTGCCGATGTTGAAAGCCAGCCCTCTGCTGTCTTTGATCGCGCTTCTGCCATTAAGACCGGGATATACATAAAAGGGCTCTGTTCTGCTTACTAAAAAATAAATCAAAAAATCCTAAATATTCCCGTGTGTTCCAAGGGAGTTTTGTGTAACTCACTGTCTGGTTCCTCTGCAGGTATGTGCAACCCTCGCAATTACAGTGACACGCCGCCAACGTCCAAGAGCACTGTAGAGGAGTTGCACGAACCGATTCCTTCGCTTTTCCGGGCGCTCACAGAAGGGGATACCCAGCTGAACTGGAATATCGTTTCCTTCCCCGTTGCAGAAGAACTGTCGCATCACGAGAACCTAGTTTCCTTTTTAGAAACAGTGAACCAGCCACAGCATCAGAACGTCTCTGTTCCGAGCAACAACGTCCACGCACCTTACTCTAGTGACAAAGGTAATGAGCAGAGGGTCTGAATTCCTGGTGCTTCCTCTGGTCTCTTCCAGGAGCTTTCTCAGTGCATCTTCTGTGCTTCTCTGTGCTAGCTTCTTCTTTCCCCACATAAACTACCTGAAAAGTTCAGGCTAATTCTGAGTGTGACATAACAAAAAGGAGTGAAGCAGAAGTGTTGAGGAACCTGGAAAATGCTGTTAAAATGACCGAGGATCTTAGGAGACGCTGAACAATGTGAGTTTGTCACCCCTATAGTTCCTCCTGTGGCATGAGGCAGTTTGTTCAGATAATTTCAGGGGCACCAGCAGGGTGTGTCCTTTGAAGCAGATAGCTGTAGCTCGGGACAGGACAGACCCAAATGGAACCCACATCTCTGTGTCGGTGCAACGGTAGGCGACTGAAATGCATGGCTTCAGAGGTATGAGAAAGCAACGTGCCATAAACCACGGCACCCAGGGTGGGTGTTTACTTCTTCGGTCTGAGCTGGCATAACTCGAGCTCTGGCCTGTGGAAAATCCAGCATTAATAGTAAACCTGAGTAAAATTAGCAACTGCTGCTAATTAGTAAATGACTACTTAGGTTGGGGAGGGATTTGACAGACAGTTCTAAAAATAAGTACTTTGGGGGTAGCAGGCTTTCAACATAAGGACTTATTGCCCTTATTTTATAGATATGTATATGTAATTATATTTATTTTATATATACTTGTAATATACATTTCCACCTTCAGTTTGGAGGACATGCTCTAGAGTGTTGTATGCTGGGTGAGGGGGTAAAAGATGAGAAGTTTGTGGTATGACAAAAGCGGGATAAGAAAAATTCTCAGTGCTTCCCAGTTTCTATACTAAACCTGAAATACTCTTTCATGCAAATCATTACATCAGACTTAAAAGAATCTCATAAACAGTTCTCGGTAAGATTGCTGCTTTACAGGGGAAAAGAGCATCTGATTTGTTTTATTATAGTGTAATTAATGCTTTGCTTCCTTCCCAACACACGCTTTAAGCATTAGTAACCCCATATGTCGCTGTTGTGATGGCTCTTTTATCCTGTCAAGGCAAGATACCCTAATTGATGGACACACTGCTTTTCCATGCCATCGTGAACCTTTGACCTAGTTATGTTTCTGAGCAGGACTGCTATTGATTAAAAGGAACTGTAATGGCAACTTTTCTAACTTCCTTTGGTTAAGGCACGTTAGAAAAATAAATTAATTCCAGAACCGGGAAGCCAGATGGTCAGAAAACATCTCATTTATGTGTCTTTGACGTTATTAAAATGCTTGGTCACCATTATGAGAGCGATGCAGAAAGCCACGTTAAATGGCAAGCCACAAAAAGCCATGTGTGCAAACACTACAGTATTTAAGGATGTAAATTAGACTTGGAAAAAAAATGTGCTTGGAACAATCTTGAATATAGCCCACTGTACTTAGGTAGAGCAGCCCGCATGGCCGTTCCCCGACAGTCCTTTCCTGCCGTACCAACAGGACGGGCTAATGATAGCTTTGGATTAAACTTGGAATTTGAATTGCATCTCAAGGGTGTGGAGGAGTTCTGAGTTTAACAACACGGACAAATACATAACTGCAATTTTTTCGTAGTCAAAAGTCTCCTTCATTTCATTTGCTAAGGACCTATTAGAGATTAGGCTGAGAGAGCTTTCACTGGAATGATGACATTCCAAAACCAACAGTTATATTTGGAAATAGCTACCAAGTACCACCAGTTGTCGGGCTTTAGTAGACACTTAGAAGAGAAATAAACGTCAGAGCCATTTCTGTAATCTCTGGCTATGCCTCCTCCATCTTAGGGATCAGTGAAGAACTGGAAAAGGTAGAAAATGGCTTTCAATACCCTCTACTTTTAAATATGTAACCCTGTTGAGGAGTCATGCTACGGTTTGCTTCTAAAAACACTGATGAGTCCAGCTGTAAGAACAAGAGGTGGAAAGAAAAATTGGCTGCTGGCCCTGGTCAGTTGGTGTTTGGTGTGGTGGAAGCAAGGACACGCGGGCAATTGCATCTGGTGTGTTGGACGTTACGCCAGCCATGCGGTGGCATTGTTTCTAAAACTTTTTGGATGAGCTTACTGGGGAAGCACTGACTAAAAGGTGGAGGGGTAGGAGGTGAAGTGCCAAAGAGCCTGGTTGGCAAATAGAGGGAGCGGAGTCTGCTGGCTGCTTCCCGTACGAAGTTCAGGCCCATAATCATGTTGCTGTGGTTTAACAAGCCAGCGTGTGCGAGAAGAACCACTGTAACAGAGGATGGGGCTGTGTGCACGTACGGCTGCGAGCTCGGTCGCAGTAAATACAAATTTAGCCTGCAGCAGAAGAAACTGAAGACCGCCTCTGCGCCCTTTCCTTCTTGCCAGACATGCTGCTAGTCCTAATGGCAGATCTTGCAGATGGAGATGTCTTTCAGATGGCAGTTGTCTTTAAGGCCATGACATTCAGGGCTTTGAAAAAACACTCCTGTGAGCAGGAACGCAGATGCTTTATGTTTTCTTCGTAGTGCTGTGCCTCACTATTTTGGGCTGCTTCTGCGGATCCTTGCGTGCTTCGCTCCAGCACGGTGCGCTGGCAGCAGCCCCTCTCTTTTGTTGCCTGTAAAGGGAGAGATGAAGATTTTGGTAAGGGGACAGTAGGCTGTGTGTTGCCCTATGGAAAACATCCCCAAATTTGGAGAGGCTCAGCCTATAAATACCCCTTTGCCGCTGCGACGCAGCTCTGATTTTAATTTCAGCCCGCCCTCACGCCGGGATCGGCGTGAAGCTGCTCTGGGCCGCCAGACTTGCTATATGCAGCCCTGGGCGGGTGCCAGGAAAAGCAGCGCTGGCTTTTTGGGAACCAAAGGCCTTTGTGCCTGACGGTGGGAAGCCACCAAGCCCCGGGAAGAGGAGGAGGAGGAGGAGAAGGGCTGCGGATCAGCGCCGAGGGGAACGCAGCGGGACGTAAAGCATCCCTGCCCTGCCCCGGCCTACCGCGGCCACCACGTCGAGCTTCCCCATTATTATCCTAACGAGTGTCTTCCCTCTCCTCCGGTGAACTGTCTCTGCCTGCCACAGCACATGGAGCTCTTCATATCGGTGGTTTCAGGTGTTTGAGCCACTACTCGCAGTGGTTGTTAATCTGGGTTACACTTGTGCTTTATTCGTGTTCCTTTTCGCTTTGCTTTTAGCTGATACCCTCAGAGCTCCGAGCAGCGAGTTCAGATGTTTGAACAAGCTGAAGTGCTGCAGACGATGACAGGATGTTGGCAAGAGGGAGAGGGGGAAGTCAGATAATCTTTTGGCAGCTGATGAAACAAAATCTGCTTTGTAGTTTGAGGGTTTCCGACTTAAACTGCTCGGTGACACGGCGCACGGCGTCAGCTCTGGGCTCAGGCTTCCCGCAAGTGCCAGCCAGGTAGAGGAGGTCTGGCAGTCCCATAAAGGGCATCTGCCTCTGTAGGTGCGCCGAGAAGATGCTAAAAAAATGCTTCTTTTCTTGTTTGATGACTTCTAACATACGATATGGCTGCCTGAGAGAGTTACCCCCTCTTCAGCCAACGAACAGACAGCTTAACTTGAATCGCACTTCCGATTTCAAAGGTGGCATACGGGGACCTGTAGTTAAGTGGGAAGGTTTCTCAAGTCTCCTCATCTTGTAGGTAAGTTTTTTTTTCCTTAACTTAGAAGAAGAGGACTGTTTTCTAAATGCCTCCATAGTTTACTGGTACAGATCTCATACCAAGAGCATTGTAGCAAAGACTGACAGAAACACGAGTCCATTTCTCCCGGTCGTTTTGAATTTAAGCTTGCTTCTGCATTGTTTCTCCCACACAACCTTCATTTGGGGTGAACTGGGGGTAGAGGAGGTGAAAAAACCAATGTTCTGAGGAAAAAAAAAGAGCAAGGTAGCTGGCGGTCTCCTGCCGCTGTCCTTCCCCTTCCCCATCCATCTGTAACTGATCGCCCTTCCCGTGTGAAAATTGACAAAATGCTAATGAAAGAGCTGTTAATGCAGTAAGTAGCATCCTTTTTATCTACGCCGAGGGAGTCAGCAATGCCCGCGTAATTAGGTTTGCGAAACAATTTAAATACTTTCCCAGATCCCCACTGAGCCAGCAGTTTGGCTTGGTTGTATTTATTTTTTTTACGACCCTGTTTCTGTAGCCTGTAAAGAGGGATTTCATGCTTCGGTGTCGTTGATTTTTGCACCCTAAAAATTACGGACTTGAGCTTTTTTTTAAAAGGTTGTTCCACTGCTGTTTAGCCACGAGTGGCTGTGCCTTCTGCAGCTAGTCCGTAGATTAGGGTCAGTCAGGTGGAGGTGGCATCTCAAAAGCTGATTTCGCAGCAAAGAGATTTGGATAATGCCCTTGGTAATATGCATTAAGTTTTGGTGAGCCCTGACGTGGTCAGGTGGTTGGACTCGGAGATCTTTGTAGGTCCTTTCCTACTGAACTATTCTAATCCCAGCTAATCCTGGAAGATTTAGGATCACCTCTAGCAGAAGCTCTGTGCCTCCATTTGATGGCTGAGCACCTCCTATGAGCAGTGAGGGGGACAGAAACGGGGATGCCCTGGTGTCCTGGGACCCGTGGGTGTATGTGGGTGCCTGCCAGGCTTTGTTTTCAGGGGTTGTAGAAAGAGAAGTGCCCAGAACAGGACTTAGACAGCCATAGTGTTTTTTGTTGACATTCCCAGCGGTACTTCAAGTTCTCCAAGATTTCTCGAATAACTGCAGCTTTACTCACAGCACAGCTTTCCTGGGAGCCGAAAACTGCCTCAGCTATGGCTCTGCACTTCCTCCTCAAGACTCCTAATGCCTCTCACATTGTGTGTGGTGTCTGCAAGAAGTTTGTCAGTTCAGAGCCTGAACAAAGAAGTCAGTACTCTCTTGTTTCCAGTGGGCTGGCAGCGTAAGTTCTGTGGTTAACAGCTGCATCGCTCCCAGCGTCCTTTGGTTGCTTCCCCTTTTCCATATCTCCAAAATCAGTATAAAAATAGAAAAACAGCAACGAAACCTACACGGTCTGATTTATTACCTCTGTTTGGATTACATTTTCCTAATCCACCTTGGGACGTAGGCCAGTACATGTCTTCTGGATCCACACACCTTAAGTAGAAATAGGCTAGCAAGCCTCCTGACGGTCCCAGCTCACAAATCCATACACTGGGGGTAGATGTGGTGCAGTCAAGATCCTTTGGAGGATGAAGAGTTACCTGTGGTGTAATCACACGCTCAGCAGAGAAAAAAGGTGGAGGGATCTATCAGCTGGGGGAACTGGAAGCCGGCAGTGGAGGGGTGGTTTTGTTTTGTAGCTGTGGTAAAAGCCTCAGCTCCGGTTTTGGGTTACAACACCAAACTCCGTGGCCTTTCAAGTAACTGCATGGATGTTAGAACAACAAAGGCAGTGCTTAGACAAAAAGGCAGAGAGGATTTCCTAATCTTCGTAGTAAAACTGGTGCTGCTTAAAATAATAATTAAAAAAGTGTGCTGCTTCAAGCTGAGGAAAATGGGACTCTGTAGCTCTAGACGCATTGACTTAAGGTGGTGTAAGAATACTGTTGAATCGTGGGGACGAGGAGAAAATGTTTATACTTAAATGAGTGGGGTTTGATGTTTTAAAAATAACTGCTCTAAAACTTAAGTAGTTTGTGATAATATATAACTGCTAGCAATGGTAACAGTGGTATCCTAGTGCTAAAGATTGTACCCCCAGAGGACACGTGCTTGTTTGTTATTTTGGCATAACTCATCCTAGCAGACAACAGGCTGAGTTGTAGACACTGAGAACTTAAAATTGATAGATCTTACTCACCTAGGGTCTCTGCCTCTTCTCTCTGCTTTCCCTATCACCTTTTTTTTTCCTTTATGCCTCACAGTCATGATGATTTGCACTCCTGTTTCAAAAGCCGTATGTGTAATTAATTTTTAACTGACCTTTTTAAGTACTGTAAGACCTTTAAAACCATTTTTCCCTTTCTTGGTTTAGAGCACATGTGTACTGTGGTGTATTTTGACGACTGCATGTCAATACATCAGTGCAAGATCTCTTGCGAGTCCATGGGAGCATCCAAATACCGATGGTTTCACAACGCCTGCTGCGAGTGCATTGGGCCAGAATGTATCGACTACGGCAGCAAGACAGTAAAATGTATGAACTGTATGTTTTGAAGCAGGAAAATGGAAATACAGTCACATGGAGGCCAAAGTAATCCCTCTCAGTTCAGAGCTGGGGATTGGAAAACACTGCCTTGTGGTGGAGTGCCTACTGGTTGCAATGAAATGTAGCTGGTTGAAAAAAAAAAAGATGTATAAAGTTTGAAACTTTTTTTTTAAATTCAAGCAAGGCTAACTTGTAGATGTTTCAACATTATGTTTTAAGTTTATTTTTCTTTGTTTCTGTTTGAATGGTACAGCCATGCTCATCCTTGCTGTTCTGATTGTTTTCCTCTGATTTGAAGCTATTGACTGTCTTGGTTTTCGGAATGTAATACTATAGCTAGTAGTTTAGAGTAGGGAAACCTTAAGAATATGGCAACGAGATTCCCACCATCCAAGTTCAACAAATAATTAAATGGATACTGAGTTGAAGAGGGAGAGTTGTTCTTTAGGTTTTTGGTTTGGTTTTGGCCTTTGTTTTTGTTTTCAAACTTTATTACCCTCCATTTTCTGAGCGTAGCCTTCTATCGTGAAAATGGTATTTGAGGAAAAAGGAAAAGTAATGCTTTCCCTTCAAATTCAAAATGTGGGCTGCCACGGATAAAATCCTGACTTCTTAGAAGGGCTGCCCAACAAAACACTGTAGGGGACACTTCTACAAGTTTTGTTTGCCCTGCACTTTTTGGTACATTGGGAACAGAAAAAAAATCTCTTCAGTCTTTTCTTGAATATGAAAATAAGGCTGTTAGGTGCAGTTACATCTCCCCCTTTTTGCATTGTTCTCTAGGGTCTCTTAGTTTCTGAACATCCAGTGCGGTAAAGGGAACATGAAAGTTTATTATGAATTTAATGACTAAATGAATAAAGAATGAAACGGCATGAACTAGGAGGTGCTACGGTTGATCAGTTGGCAGCAGACATGTTCACGTTTAGTTTGCTCTGAATATTTTTTCCAAAACTTAATTCTTTTTTTTTTTCCCATGAGGTGTTGTCATTGAAGATGTCCTCAAAGGCAAAGTTAGGGTGTTCTGAGTACAGAACCTTGTCCACGTCTGTAAGAAAGGATTTTAATATGTTGACAGCTACATGGTGATTGTTATGACCCAAGGAAGTGTCCACTGATAATGGTACTAAGTACAGCAATGAAGTGTGTGAGTAGTTAAGGATCAGCTTCTGCTATTTATAACGGTGTGTTTTTTAACTCCTTGGTTTTTTAATGCAGATATGCATATATCTATATGCACACACAAAGAATTTGACTAGTCGCGTTTCTCTCACTAACCTCAGTCTAGAGGGATTAAACTGTTTTCTAGTCACACCCGTGTATCTGTACCATGTACAAATGAAAGCAGTCATTTTACATTTATTTCACTGACAGGTTGCCTGAGTGTTTTTTTTCATTTTCATACAGCTCTTTCAACAAGACAGTACATAAATACTCTTGTGAAGTAACGTTACTTTCTTCAGTCTCTTTTTCAGCTGTAAAGAAGTACTTGAAAGATGAATATTTGTTTTGAACTAGTAGATAATGGAGTACCTGCATACTTTAAACAGGCAATTAAGTGATAAAAAGTCATAGATGTGAATAGAAGAACCTAGCTTGTAATGAAGGAGTTGATCTTTGCATATTTGACAATTCATGTTATCTTTTCTTTTTGTTAATTTTCTTAAAATGAATGGAGAGAGAGAATATGTTAGGAGTTGCTGTGCCTGCTTCTGGCTGGAGGATGATGCGTTGTTCTGCACCAAGACAGAAAGCATGTAGTAAGCATTCCTGCAGGTCACTAGCACGTTTAAGACTTCACAATGTTAAATTATTTGAAACACTATCGTAGTTCAGAATCTTCCTTAAAAAAAAAAAAAAAAAAACAAACAGGGCTGATGTTTCTGGGTAGGCATCTGCTGTCGTGGATCCGTGACACCGACTCCACTCACATCACCAGAATTTCACTGTGCGGTCAAGTCAAAGGAGTAGCGAGGGCGGAGGGGACTTGCCTAGCGTGTGTCCGGGAAACACTGGGGGAACAGCATAAAATTGTAAATACATTTGTCTGTGTAATGGCCTGAGAGTAGGTAGTGAGGATGCACACTTTCTGGGGCTTGCCTTATTTTTTGTAATTCTTAATGCTGTCTAGAGTTTGCTGTAAGCATTGCGTGTATGCTAATGCCATACAGCAATAGCAAATGTATTTTATTACGATGAGTGTTTTAAGAGGTATTTTAATAAAAAGACATTACTGTTTCATGTGTTCTCATGATTTCATCAAGGCAAATGGTACCAGGAAGCAGAGTATAAAAGTTACTAATCTAAATGAGTGGAATAGCACAGAGAATTAACTCTCCTATTTTTCCCTATTTCCCTATTGTCCCTTCTTAGTCATTGTAGTTTAGCCTGGCAGGGTTAACCTTGATCCCCCTCTTTCCCTGCCTTTGTCCTTCTCCTACAAATCCCATAGTACGTCATCCATGATCTCAAAACACATTTCCTGTACATCCCACGAGGAGTCCCGTACCCCTGCAGGCAGCCGCTCCCCTGTAAGCTCTGGAGAACCTCTCCCATCGCTCGCAGTGACGGGACTCTCACGGCCCATGGGCTGTGGTGGGACAGCCCTGGAGTGGTCGTGTCTCCAGGTACCCTGTCGGGATTCCCCAACCCAGACATTTGCCAATGCTGGTGCTAGGATGTGTTTGTGGCACAACGTTTCACCAAGTAGTACATCATTAAGATTTGTGCTGCTTGCGTAGCAAATTGCAAGGAACAAAGCAGATCACTTTCAAACAAATCCGAGAGGTAAGGCTGCCAAGATCCAAGGTTCTTTATACCCTTCTCATGCTTAAGTATTTTTAAATTTATTTCTTATTGCAACGACCTTAAAATAGTGTACCTCTGTAACTCTCAAGGGAGTTGTACAGGCACCCTCTTTGAGGGTTTTGAGAGAGCATTTTTCATCACCCCCTCTCCCCATTAAAACTAAGTCGTGGTGCAGTCAGGACTGGGAGGAAGAGAGGCCGTGGGGAGCGCAGGCCCTTCATTCAAGTTCTGCCAGTTTGTCTTCACCTTTGAAGGAATGGGTGTTTCATGACGATACCAAGTTCAGCTTTCAATTCAATTATGTGGTTAGTCAAGGAAGGAAGATTGATGGTTTCTGCACTAAAATGAGTGCGCTTGCTTTGGCATTTGGTCATGAAATGGAATTGATTTCTGGAAGTTATCTGGTACTTTCCACTGTATGCAAAGCTCTTTTAGTTGTGTAAGCAAAAATGACTTCACAGCGCTTGATTTCCTGGGGAGTTCATCCATGGTACCAGCAGATCCAACCACATAGCGCGGGTGCCAGTGAACCACTGAACATGCTTTAACTATTAAGCTGATCATATTTGGCAGGAGCCATCTTGTTCAAAGGAGCATTATTTTTAACTAACTGTGGACAAACTCAGAACCTGAGGTATTTGGATGGCTTCTGAGGGGCTACTTTAGACTGACAATCAGAAGTAATTATCTTTCACTAATAAACAGACAACCCCAACCACCGAGCTGGCTTTCTTGAAGTAGTATTGTAACAGAGAAAATGGCAGGGAATTACTTATTTACACAGCTGTGCTTTTTTTCTCCACTTTTTCTTCTGACAAAAATGCCTTCTGTATCTCCATTATTATTTCATTACACATAAGAGGCTCAGGTGCAGCAGCAAGACAAATTTCAAAGCAGAGAGCTTGCCATCTTTGCTTGACTTTGTCCTTAAAACATTACGAGTTTAGGAGGAGTAAATGCAGGGTGTGTAGGGTAAGAACTTGCCTCTGTCTGTGTAAGCCTGTGTAAGCAGGCTTCAGACCACAATGAGTTTTGTAAAGTCAGAAGTCAGCCAAATGTATTTCCCATGGCAGGAAATTGGTATTCTAAGCTCTGCTCACAATCTCTTGTTTGTCTTCATCAAAAACTGGGAGAGGATTCATTCCGTGTTCATTAGCTGATGGGCCCATTGTGTGTGAACTTGTGTTGGCAACAGCCGCTGATAATGCTTATTCTTCAGAGCTGAGAGCCTCTGGCGACTGTCCCTTCGAGTGGAGACCCTACCAGGCAATGGTCTCAAATGACTTCGGATGTTACTGAAGTAACCTCCCTCTCTCTTCTGCTGCCAGAAGTAATACAGCCTTTGCCCGACAGAACCCCCCCAAACATTAGCTGCGATGTTAAGTTAAATAAACCAGAAAGTACTTGCTGTTAAACTATTTCTTCGGGAAGGGAGGAGGTAAATTGGAAGTTGCGTGGTTATGTAATATGTTGTGGAGACAATATCTCCATGCTCCAACACTAATCGGAGTGTTTACAAGCCTCCCCTTTGTATTTCCCACTGAATAGCACGCATTCCTGAGGGGGACCTTTTACATTACCACAGAAGGTTGCACAAAGAGCCCATTTGACAGGGACTAAGAAGCATTGAATCTCAAGTGAATAAATGAAGCAGGTGGCACACTGCCACTGTATTAATGTGTCCACTAGCTCCGGGATTACGGCTGAGGCTGTGGGAATGAACCGGAGCGCTTCTTACTGAGACAAATTCCCTTGTTGGCTAGGAATCCTGAAAAGGATTCAAGATCCGCAGGTGCTTAACGTAACAGAAACTCCTATTAGGAGACAAAGAATGTAGAATTCCTTTGAACATCCCTGTAAACAGGATGCGCCGTGAGCTGGAGATGGTTCTTGGCGCAGATCGCCCCCAGAGCGCCTCTCCATTATCTCACGTCCAGCCGAACGGCGAAGACAGGCTGGTAACGGCTCAAGTTACTGGATTACGAACTGTAAGACACGAGGTGAAGCCCAGGTAGGCGGCTCCTCCCTTCCGAGCTGTGGCACTGCCACCCAGGAAGAGGACAAGGTGCGAGCACCCCCGGTGCTGCGTTGGGCTGTGCTCGGTGCTTGTGCCGTTACAGACGTTAAAGGGCTTTAAATCACACAGGGTTCAGTCGTGTGCTGCTGTAACCGTTACTAACGGACACGTTTATTTGTGGAACTGCTCAAAAAGGCGGTGGGGCTGCGGCTGTTGCCGGCGGTTTGAGCCAACCCAAGGCACCGACCCAGCTCCCCCCTCAGCACCGCCGGGCCCCTCACCCGCAGCGCGGCGGTTACGGGACGTTGGGCATGAGGGGACCACGAAGCCAGCTGGGAGTTGTAGTCCGTCGGCCGGAAGCCGCTCCACCACTCCTTCCGGCATTCGTTTCGCTAGAACTACAACACCCATCATGCACCGCGCGCGGGACCACCACCCCTCATCCCCCTACACGGCGCGTGCGCAGCTCCCTCCCTCCCCGCTCCCTTCTCCACTCCCCGCAACCCCCTCCCGGAGTAAGGGGGAGGTTCCCCGCGCATGCGCGCGGCGGCGGGAGCCGCTGCCCCGAGCGGCGGCGGCGGCGCGAGGGCGGCGGCGCGTGCGCGGTGGGCGAGCTCGCGCCGCTCCTCAGCCGTCCTTGCGGGCCGGGGCCGGGCAGGGCCGGGGCAGGGCCGGGATGGGCGCCGCAGGCGGAGCCGCTGCGCCGGCGAGCGGGACCCCGACGGTCAGTGCCCGCGGGGGGAGCCCCGCTAACGCCGGTAACCCCGCCGAGGAAGCCGCTTCCGGGGCTGGGGGGGGGGAGTAACGGGCGGCGCGAGCACCCCCGGCCGTTAACGGCTGCTGGGGGCGGGGGGGCAGCGCCCTCAGACGCGCGCCTCATGAGGGGTCCCCGGGAAGGAGGGGGGTCGGCCTCGGGCCCCGGGGGGTTGGGGGGCTGTGGTGGCTGCTGGCTGCCTTCATATGGGGTCGGGGATGCAAAGGGGGGTGCCCTGGGTGCTGCTCCGTGCCCCGGCTGGGGTCAGGGTTCCCTGTGGGGGGCTGTGGGAGCCTGACAGGGCAGCTCTCGGAGTGCTTGTGTGTGGTGAAACTACACTGGGTGTTTGTAGGGTATCTGTCCCTGAAAGTGTTGTGTGTCCCCCCCTTGTTGTCCTTGGGTTGGTGGTCATCTTAACGAGGAGTAATAATAGGCTAAGGCCTTTTTGGAAGTCGCGTAAAAGAGGTGGATTTGTGTAAATCTTTTCGTTCCAGCACAGGAAGTCAGCTGTAACAGCATCCTTATACCCGTTTCTCACCTGGAAAGTGAGGTTGGAACCAGTTGGTCGTTAAGTGCCCTTCCAACCCAAGCGCAACCCAAGCCTTTCAGTGACCAGCTCACCGTGGCTCTGCGCCTGTGGTGCACCCTTCTGAGGGTGCTAGTAAGGCTCTGGGGGATATGATCCCAGGTTGTAATGATTCACATTCATGAGTGAGCTTAAAACAACTGGGGAGAGGTCCCTTTGAATAAATTTTTTATATTGTTACACACAGTTGCTGATGAAACATGGTGTATGCTTCCTTCAGATCATTTTAGCATAGTCCTGTACTGTCAGTGCAACACGTGCTCTTGAGGGGCTCTCTTCTGTAGAGAAGTGAAATGGGAAAAAAAAAAAAGCTTGCAAACTGTCCTGGGGTTTGAGTGTTTGCTACTTGGAGGTGCTTGGAATTTAGCAAACAGCTCTGCTGCAGTGCCCAGGTAACTAGGTCAGAAAGAGGCTATTTATTAAGGAGAAGCAGGGAGCTTGGAGTTGTCTGTGCTAAGGATCTCATTTCTAACTTTGGGAAGATCGGTTGTGTTCTTTAATCTTACTGTATATGAAACAGAAGGTAGGAGTAGCTGCCTCAAAGGTCTACCACCATGTCATTTTGGCATTATTCTGTCATGAATGAAGGTGCTTTGGGGGGCAGAGTGGGTGTTATTTTTCTCAAAAAGTAACGATTTTGCTGTAGAAGCCCTTGTGTGATTATATCTATACAGAGGAAAGGTTGCTTCTATAGGGTGCCATGTTTCCATTTCTTCATGTGTGTGCCCGTACTGGAATACGTTGTCTTGGCATTGCAGTGACTGCCTGCTCGCCTCAGAGCTGCGTGGCTCAGCTGCACAGGGGCAGGTGAAGCTAAACTGGTGCACGTATGCACCTAGCACTTTGGGGTTCTGATCTCACGTGTACCTTTTAGGCACTTCCCTAAAATGTTTCGGCTGTGTTTTCTTACAGCAAGGCTTTGAATGTTTTTTTCGGCACACGCTGCTATTTCTGACAAGCTATTTCAGAGAAAAAAGGGAAGATGCTGTTGTCTAGCAATAAATACCAACAAATGCAAATTTAGGTTCTTTCTGTAAAGCTTGGTGTCATGTAGCTGGCCTCAAAATGTCAAAATACAGCATAGTATGACATTTATCTCCATTTAATTGTATGTTTGGTATAATCTGCTAAGCTTTTCTCCGAACTAGCGCATCTGATTATTTTGAATCAGTGAATGACTCACAACCCTTAAAAATAGTCATGGTTTGCCATATGTCAGCTTCAGATTTTCACCTAAAGAATTTGTCAGCTTTCTTCAACTCACCAGTGTCTTGCGGACCATAAAGTGCAGATTGTTGCTTTAAAAACCCAAGCCAACAACAACAAAATGAACCGAGCGTGTCGTTGGGCTGCGAGTAGCCTGCAGGAGCTTAGGCGTGTGGTGGTGAGAGGTGAGCACCGCTCAGGTAGCGATTGTCTTCTGCCTGCCGTGGCAGAAGCCAGCAGGGTGAGGATGCAGGTGGACTTGTAGCAGGAGGAAGGGGGTTTTCCTGCCCGCCCTTGGGCCATCCCTCACCTTCTGGTCTCAACATCAGCAGTACTAACAGGTGAAGCCGAGTGAGTACGGTGCAGTGACAGAGCCATTGACATTGGCGGGAAGGAAGGAGTCTTGCCTTTGACGTTGAGTGGCAGCAGGTAACCTGTACAAACTCCTCCAGGTTTCTCTTCAGGCTGCAGAATAAAAGGGGTGGCAGCTTTCCCGGGGCAGTGCTCCGGGGAGGGGTGTACAAGTGCCTTGGGACGGGTGGGGAGCCAGTGCAGAGCGCTCAGCTGGAAGGTGTCCAAAGGAACGAGAGATTGCTCTCTTTTGTTAGGCAGAGATAGTGTACCAGGAAGCATCCTTGGTTTAGGCTCTACAAATAACGTATCGTGACAGTTTTGAACTAGCACGGAAGAATTTGTGAAAAAGATGAATAAAGAGTAGAGTGGCTTCAGAGGGCAGTGCAATTTATGAGGGAGGTGAAAACCACACTTAACATCTAAACAAAACAGGTCTTACAAAAAGCTTTGGGGAGATGTAATAGGAGTTCTAGGTGTCATTTGTTATTCCTCGTGAATTGAAAAAGCAGCAGCTTTGTTTTTTATCTATGAATTCCAAGTATGCGTGCCAGACAGATCTGACAGATCTACTAATTCAAAAACACGAGATCGCAATGTTCAGGAGCGATCAGCTCACAGCCAGCAGTGTTGCCTTTGGTACGTAAGTAAGATGTATCTAAATAGAAAATGTGGTTGTTTTCTTTTTTTCCTCTCATAGCTGTAATACCAGGCAAAGAAAAATACAGATAATAAACAGTTATCTTCTTGAGCAAGTCCCAGTTTCTTCTAGAAGCAGCTTGACGTAAGATCCTGAATAAAAAATAGCAAATAATTGCCTAATGGGTACAGAATTTTAAAATAATAAAGAAGTAAATAATGAATAAAGAAACTGGCCCTCACCGTTTGCTTAAACAGTAATAATATCAGTCTGAATAATTAGAACAGTTCAGATGATTGTGGTATGTAACCCAGTTAGCATTAGCGTTGGTAGAGAAAATGTTTAGTTTTAAATAATCAAATAAAACAGTCTTCTATGTACAGAATTAATCATGTCATTGTTATTATGATAATACTTTAAAGAAGTGATTTAAGTCACTTCATCATCATTGGTGCACCCTGAATCATTAATAGTTTGTTATCTGTCAGTTTCCTTCAAGTGCTAGGAAAATATGTAAATCTTAAGCAATTGATTTGGCTGTAAAATTTCTTAAAAAGGAGGATTAGAGTTCTTGGTATGACTTCGTGGGCAGTCCCTAGCTCGCTCGCATCCAGACTGCTGTCTTCCCTGGAGGAAACGAGGAATGGCTGAATGATTTCTGCCCGCTGTAAACCAGCACCAAGAACGAAGCTGGGGAAGACCTCACCTAAGTGTGTAGAGATGCACGACTTCAGCTTCTGGGGGAGAGGTGTCCTTGTACAAGTATCTGCTGCCCTCTACTTCAGTGCAATGGAAGGGGCAGCTTTCTCATTTCCACATTGCCTTCTTTATTCTCCTTGTTCACAAGGAGCTGAGCTTTTTCAGACCGGCTGGTTTGGTCTCTGGCGGCATACAGGGGAAGAAAGGGATGAGCACTGGCGGCTTTCATGAGGAGGGGTGGGGCCAGGGGGCTGATGCAGAGGAAGAGTGCGGAGCAGGCGCAACTTTGGACCAAACTGAAAATGATTTTAAGCCAAATAAATCAGGTCTCATGTTGCTGCTTTGTACATTTGATAGTAGTTAGTGAAACACTACTCTCAATTCATGTAGCTATGAAACAAATGTATTTTATCTGTATATTTTTGTCCTCCATAGTCTGAAAAAATTCACATTTCTGTGTATATGATCTAGATTAAGTCAGTAACAAGATTCAGTTCCTGTTTTACAGCTTTGATGGCTTCCCTTGGCTTTTGTATTAAGAATAACTGAGCTTCTTGCTAGGAAAAAGACATCTGGCAGGAAGGATCTTCTGGGACTGAACATCGAGCTGTGGTGCAACCATAGCTTGAGCTGGAAAAATGGTTTTTAAAGCCACCGTATATGATAGCAGTACTGTGAACTTGACACCTCTGGAAAAAGAGCTATCACACTGACAAAAATTGCAGCTTGCCTTTTTCACAAAAATTTTAGTAAGATTTTTGCAAGAACATCACTTCTCTTTAAAACCATACCTAACTTTTCAAAATGGGAGTTGTACCTCAGATTAGAAGCTGCAATTTTAATGATTCTTTTTAATAATAACTTGTGAAACTTAATATTTAACTTACCCTGGTAATTAGGCTTATTGCTCTCTCCACGTTTCTAGCCTGTCCAGGTGCACTTTAAACATGAATTCACATCACCAGCCACGGAGCAACATTTTTTCACTGGTTTTTATTAGCAAGAGGTACGCTGAATGCAAAATGCAAATTCCAAAGACAAACGTGCCAGCAACAAAACTCTCTTACTCTGTCCTATTAGTGTTTTTCTACCCTGTTACTATGGAATTGCATGATTATTTTTTCCTCTATCCAATACACTGCTTTCACTTACGCTAGTAAATTCAATATTCAGTAATGGTGCCGGATATAACATAGTAAATTTGCAGATATTTTACTGTAATTATAGCTTTAATATTGTGAATGAACTGTTACATAAAAGCATAATACCAGAAAGCATAACACCAGTCTGTATAAAGCCTAAAATATCTTCTTTTTTAAAAAAAATTGAATTTGAAAAAAAATATTTTCTGACACCCTCCTCTTTCAATTTTCACTTGAGGCTTCTTCAGAAATGATGCTGTTTTTTCAGACAGTATAAAGAGCTTTTCATATTTGATGGGGTATTTTAATTGACTGAATGGACTAGAAATGTAAGACAGCTCATCTTAAATGACAAGATTTTTCACAGGTCATGCTTCTGAAGTTTTAATCCTGAAATTTTGGTTTGCACTTCTCCAAAACGTATTTAACTCATGTGATCAAGTGGGTTTTTTTATGTCTTGTGCTGAAAATGAGTTTAAAAGAACCGAAACTCGGCTTCCCAGGTGAAGGAGGAAGTGATGAATATATGCAGTTCGGATTTTGTTGTCCAGATGCCTCAGTGCATCAATGTGACTGTCACATGTAGGCGTAGATTGAAATCAAGTTCTACAACAGAGATAATTATAAAGAACTAATTTTCTGGCAACGACTCTTGCAAACTTATCTTTGAATGTGCCAAAATCCTCTACCAAAAAGAAAAAAGAGAAGTTGCATCTGTTGTTCCCTTCAGCAGTCCTTTTATATGCTGACAGTTTTGTGATGACCTGGCCTACCTTTCTCTCTCATGGTTCAGCTTTGTTTTGGTCACTAGTTCTTTCACAAGTAAGTTTTTTACATGCTATTTAAGTCAGGCTTTGAAAGCATCTAACAGATACACAACTACATGTCGATGAAGCTTGTAGTTAGTGTGTGTCATTAAGGCAGTCAGTTACAGATCTGTTTGTCACAGGTAATTTACATTAGGTATCTTTTAATCCTAAATAGTGAGGATTTTACCGCTCTTAAAAATGCCTTATACCAGGTGAGGCAGTTTATTTTCTCTTTGAGGCAGGGGGAGGACGATGACGCTGTTTTGGCCTGTGTATACCAGGGCTTCCATTAAAGCACCTACGCTAATTTTATTGGAAGTAACCTGACTCTTGTTGAGTAGGCAGGGCTACGCAGCCGGTGCGGGAAGGGCGCTCGGACCTTGTTTTGTGCTGTGCTGTGCGATAATGAACTTCTTGGCCAGAGCTGGGATGTACCCTGTTTTAGCGACTGCTTGTGTTGCTGCTCTGTTCGTTTCTATTATATTCAGTAATCAAGTTGAAAACAGCAACTGTTGTGCACTTTGTGGGATAATGTTTTAGTTTTTGTTTTTAATGATACTGTAAAGCTGGTTTTAGTTGAAGCTTGTTTTATCATACTCTAAAGCTGGTTTTATCAAATGCGTGTGAATTTAACCTGAAATTCTAAAGATGCCTCGATGTTTTTGTAGAAAGCTGATTTTTCGTATGCCTTTTCTTGTAAGGCTGCCTGGCTATGAAGACTTGGGGGTATTGCAGGGTAAGGCTACCTTACTAAGGCTTTACTGTTTGAGCAGTGGGAAGTGTGGCCGATGCTGCTTCCCTCTGGAGCGCAGCCCCTGCCCTGGGGCTGTTGGCTGCACGCAGGCACCACGGAGCCCAGCTGCTGCCCCACACGGCGGGATGCCACACCTCGGCCCGGACCTGCTGGGGAGCGCCAGCAGTGCTCAGGGCACTTTGCAACATCTCCGCCCTGGAGGTGGTGATGTTAATCAGAAGTAACCATCTGCTTATACACAGCAATCTGAGCTTATACATATTTAAATCGACTTTCCTCTTGGGCGGTGGGCGAATCTGGGGCAGAGGTGCAAAACAGAATTCATCAGTCCCGATTCTAGATAGGATAGTGAACAAAATAACAAAACTTAAAAGTTTACATAAAGCCTAAATAATTCACGTGGTCTTGATGAAGAATGGGAATATGCCTGAAAAGAGGAGATCATGTGGTCCTGTTCTTTGTGGAGAAACTACTAAACCGAACTAATTAAAAAAGATCATTTACAGATAGGACCTGTATGAAAGGCATCGGCCTCTACTTCAGCAGGTTGTGCTCCTGTAGATGTAACGTGGCTCGATGAAACAATTGCTTTGTTGGCATGATTCAATGCAGATCTCCAAATGAGATGAACTGTACCAGGAAAAAAAAAATGTTTTGGTGGATAAAACTGCTTAAAAAGAGGGTTTTGCTGTGCTGGGAATGCAGAAAGATCTCAAACTATCCATTACAGTTAGGTTGGGAAAACATTTGAATGCAACCCAGTCGGTAGTGGATATGGGGGTAATACAATGCCTGGTGGAGGCAGGATGGGAGATTTTTTGTTAACTTTGGTGTCTGGGTCAGGAGCCACTGGTGTTACCTTGCTACTACACAGGACTCTTTATCTGCAACATCTTTGAGTTCGGCTGAGACACAAAATTAGGAAATAGTTAAAAAATGGTCAGAGAAGCTGTTATACAACCAGTTTCTCTGCATCAGTATCTTTCTTTGCTTTTCCTCTCTGCTGCTACAGAATGAGCAACCACCACAGTTCTTTTTTAATATTCACCAAAAGTTGGATGTGATTTGCTTGAATTATATTGGATCAGGGTGAAAAAAATCATCTATAGAAACTGATCATCTGTGTCATGTCACATTTTGAAGGCATCCAAGTAAAGCTGTTTTTAGTTTCTCATTAGGTTATGTAGTTGTCAGTTCAAGTGACAGCTTGTAATTTATAGAACTCTTCTTGTGTTCAATACATGGTGGCAAAAATTGAATGTAAAGCTCAGGAAACTTATTTTTCACAGTTTTAACACGAAAGGTTTGTATGGCATTATTGTTACTTTGGGGAAATGCTTGTTTCTGGGAATGATAGGCCTCAGAACTGAATATTCGCTCAACAGTAAGACAAACATTAATGCTGACCTGCCAGTTAAAGGATTATTATTTAACATCTTTGTCAGTGACAGGGGACGGCGGGAGCGAGTGCACCCTCAGCAAGTTTGCCGGTGACACCAAGCTGAGTGGTGTGGTTGACATGCAGGAGGGCAGGGATGCCATCCAGAGGGACCTGGACAAGCTGGAGAGGGGCATGTGTGAACCTCATGGAGTTCAACAAGACCAAGTGCAAGGTCCTGCATCTGGACCAGGACAATCCCAAGCACAAATAGAGGCTGGGTGGAGAATGGATTGAGAGCAGCCTTGAGGAGAAGGACCTGGGGGTGTTGGTTGTTGAGAAGCTCAACATCAGCCACCGATGTGTGCCAGCAGCCCAGAAAGCCAACCATATCCTGGGCCGCATCAAAAGAAGCGTGGCCAGCAGGTGGAGGGAGGTGATCGTCCCCCTCTGCTCTGTTCCTGTGAGACCCCACCTGGAGCACAGTGCTCAGCTCTGGGTCCCCCAGCACAAGAAGGGCACGGACCAATTGGAGCAAGTTCAGAGGAGGGCCACAAGGGTGATCAGAGGGCTGGAGCACCTCTCCTGTTAAGACAGGCTGAGGGAGCTGGGGTTGTTCAGCCTGGAGAAGAAAAGGCTCTGGGGAGACCTTACAGCGACCTGCCGGTACCTAAAGGGGGCCTGCAGGAAAGCTGGGGTGGGACTCTGTCGGGGAGTGGAGTGATGGGGCAAGGGGTAATGACTTTTAACTAAAAGAGGGTATGTTTAGATTAGATACAAGGAAGAAATTCTTCACCCAGAGGGTGGTGAGGCCCTGGCACAGTCTGCGCAGAGAAGCCGTGGATGCCCCATCCCTGGAGGTGTTCCAGGCCAGGTTGGATGGGGCATGGAGCAACCTGGTCTGGTGGGAGGTGTCCACTCCTACCACGGCTGGAACCAGGTGATCTGTAAAGTCCCTTCCAACCCAAGTCACTGTGTGGTTCTGAAGTGGCTTGTGTAAAATGAACATAATGCTATTTGAAAATTCAGTGAATTAAGATAATGACCAAAATTCAGTCAATTCAGTGAAGAAGCATGGTGCTTCTAATTGTTTTTCTTCTACATCCAGTCTAAAAGACAGTCTCTGAGTAATGGGTTGAAAAGCGACACCATCTGAATTAAGCATGCAGTGCTTCGTGCAGCATATGTGCTCTTTGTTGCTTCTTCTACATATTCAGCAGGGTTACGCAGTCGACAAGGTATAGCCAGGCTTTGTCTCTACCAAAGCGTACTGTGTGGTAGCAAATGGCTTTCAGCGGACAAACCTGCGGGCACAAATCGTGAGATGCTTGTAGGGGGACCCACCTGTCCTGGTTCCCTTGTAATACATGTGGGTAAGAAAGGTGTTTGTGCACATGCAGTGGCATTGGTGTCTGCCTGTGTGTGAGCTGAGGGTGTTCCCAGGGCTTCCACAGAGCTGCTGGCAGGGGCCTCGGGGTGCTATTGCATCGCTGCTGCTGCTGTTTTTGCCAGGCAAATTACTGTTGCCACAGATACACCAGTGTGTTACTGCATATTTATGGTGTATGGGCATGTCCCAGGCTTGTTACCAAGGTTAAAGCCAAAGCAAGGTGTCTGTTATACTTGCTGTTTACGCTTGTTGTTTACAGTATTTATATAAAAAAAGGGGGGGAAGTGGCTCAGATTTAGACTCTGGGCCATACATAGCCTTAGGTTTTTGAATTGGGTGACAGAACTGAGCATGTGGAGTTCTGGCCTGGTTGGAAAACTGGGTTCTGGTTCTCTATTGCATGATCCATCCTGTTCAGTCTGTTGGTTCTCTAGAAAGGATATCAGAAATGCTTAAAACTGAAAACACAGAGTATCCTGAGCTGGAAGGGACCCACAAGGATCATTGAGTCCAGCTCCTGGCTCCACACAGGACCACTCAAAAATCAGACCACATCTGAGCACCTTGTCCAAATGCTCCTTGAACTCTGCAGGCTCAGTGCTGTGACCACTGCCCTGGGGAGTCTGTCCCAGTGCCCGACCACCCTCTGGGTGCAGAACCTTTCCCTAACCCCCAGCCTGACCCTCCCCTGTCCCAGCTCCATGCCGTTCCCTCGGGTCCTGTCGCTGTCCCCAGAGAGCAGAGCTCAGCGCCTGCCCCTCCGCTCCCCTCTGAGGGAGCTGCAGGCTGCCAGGAGGCCTCCCCTCAGCCTGCTCTGCTCTGGGCTGACCAAACCAAGGAGCCTCAGCCACTCCTCGTACATCTTCCCCTCCAGACCCTTCACCATCTTTGTAGCCCTCCTTTGGACACCCTCTAACAGCTTTATCTCTCTCTTACACTGTGGCACCCAGAACTGCACACAGCACTCAGGATGAGGCTGCACCAGAGCAGAGCAGGACAGTCCCTTCCCTCACCTGGCTACCCATGCTGTGCTAGGACTTGTGTGGCCCCCCTGGCTGCCAGGGCAACCTGACTCATGTTCACCTTACCATCGACCAGAACCCCCAGATCCCTTTCTGTGGGGCTGCTCTCCAGCCTCCTGTTCCCCAGTCTGCCAGGTGCAGAATCCAGCACTTGCTCTTGTTGAACTCCATATTGTCGGTGATTGCCCAGCTTCTAATTTGTCAAGATCTCTCTGCAAGGCCTCTCTACTCTCAATGGAGTCGATTGATCCTCCCAATTTAATGTTGTTCTCAAATGTATTCAGTATATCTTAAAGTCCTGCATTCACGTCATTTATGAAAACACTGAAGAGAACTGGCCCTAAAATGGAGCCCTGTGAAACCCCGTTAGTGTCTGGCAGCCAGCCTGTTGTAACCCCATTTACTGTAGCCCTTTGAGCTGGACCTGTCAGCCAGCCGGACCTGTTCACCCATCACATCATGTTTCTGTCTAGCTGAATGCTGGACATCCTGTCCTGAAGGATATTGTGAGTAACAGTATTGAAAGTTTTGCTGAAATCCAGAAAGATTACATCAGCTGTCTTCCCTTGGTCAGCTAGGTGGCTGACCTTGTCGTAAGAGCAAATTAAATTCATTAGACAGGACTTTCCCCTCATGACCCGTGTTGGCTGTGACCAATGACTGCATTGTCTTTCAGGTGTTTTTCAGTATCTCCCAGAATAGTCTTCTCCGTAGTTTTACCAGGCACTGAAGTGAGACTGACAGGCCTGTAATTACCAGGGTCTTCTTTCTTGCCCTTACTGTAAATTGGAACAGTGTTTGCCAGCTTCCACTCAACTGGGACCTCTCTGGATTCCCCACGCCATTGAAAAATACTTGAGAGAGGTCTCGCAATGACACGAGCCAGCTCTCTGAGGACCCTGGGATGAATCCCATCAGGCCCTATGGACTTAAATGCGTGCAGCTGGAGCAGCAGGTCCATAAAGTATTTGGTGACAAATTGGCCAGCTTCATTTTTCCTTCACTTACTTGATTAGAACTTGCTTTTTTTTTTAGTAGCATTTTTAGTACGTTCAGTTCAGCCGGTCAGGGACTTATTTTTGTTTTTGCCTTTTAAATTTTTTTTTTAAAAAACTATCACCACTAAATGAAGCTTCAAGCTGGCAGAGTTGAGGGAGTGGAGTGTGAGTGAATGAGACAGTAGTTGAAGTCTGTATGATAAAGGCAGTTGTCGTTAAACAAACTTGGTCTAGCACCTGATGAAAGTATAACAAATTTGTCTTAATTCTCTAGGTCATCAGTAGCTGTATGACTTGCTGCAGACCTGTGGTGACCAGGGATTAATGAGACAGCTCTTAAAGACATGTCAGAAAATGTGAATTGTATAAAACTGAAAGCAACCAAAACCTGGGGTAATCGAAATTATATATGTATTTTTAATAGAAATTGTTTATAGAAATGGTTTAAAAAAAACTAAAAGTAAACTGCACACCTTTTACTATATTTTCCTCTGTTTCTCTTTTGTGGTAAAAGTAGAAATTCCCGTTCTGTTGCACAAGTCTTAGTGCTGGCACAAGCGGGAATTAGGGGCAATGGACAGGACAGAGAGGGGCAGGATTGTCATACCAGGGATAATTCTAAGGCCAATGTAAGTAATAATGTGGTGTTTTTTTCAGAAGCATAGGAGAGTTTGATACATTCACAGGACAGTTTGTATTATTCAAGTCGGCTCTCAGTAGCTGAGCCTTTATCAGAAGTTACCACAATTTCATTTGGGCTGAAAAGTGTCCGGTTGGGTTTCTTCGGCTGGTGTTTAAAAATCTAAAAAGCACTAACCAAATCCTTCAAGCTATTTCTGAGAATTAAGCTAGCAGGGAAGAAAATCCCTTTTCTGTAATGAAAAAATATTTCAGTAATCGGGCTAACCTTGTTAATGCTATTTGTATTTTAGAGGGGATACCTCAGCCTGGCAGGAGATGGCCTCCCAGATTTCCTTGCTTCTGGGCAGACCATACTTCTCAGAAGCCCTAAGTAGGACTGAATGTGGGAGAAACAGAAGGTGGGAAGGGAAAACCTAGGAAACAGTGAGCAGCCAAGAAGTGAGATTAGATGAAGCACTGGGTGTGGAGGGAAGGAATGGTGAAACCATTGTGTGGGTCTAGGTGCTGAACACCTGGGTGGTGAGAAGGAGGTTGTGAGACAGAAGAGGGACAGGGCTGGTGGTGGAAGAACTAGCATGCAGGAGAGGGAATGGAGAAATTAAATGAGAGGGATTGAGTCTGGAAGCTGTGAGGCTAGACCGTGGAATAGGAAACTCGTACACTGGATTTGAGCAACGTTAGGGGAAGTATTGGGATTGGGTTACTATGTGGCAGCAAGACCATGGAAAATGGGAGCAGGCTTTGCAGAAGGGTTAGGCTAGAAAGTCGCAGGCAGTGGACCAGCACTTTCCCAGGAAGTTTGAAAAATGAGATCTCAGGGTGGGCAGTAGCAGTTGCAGTGCAGGTGTCTGACTAGTCAAGGTGTTCTGCAAAAGTCTAGCCTGGTTACAGCGCCCATCAGCCTCATGAATCCGAGTCCAGACCTTCCTGAAGCTTTAATTAGTGCCAGTTATGGAAAGTGAATGACTCACAAGGGTTACTTCATGCTGTTTGTGTGATTACTCCGACTAGTGAAATTTTAAACTTGCTTTACTGGTCTACCTGATGCACTTTGCTTTCTCTTCCCATGATCACGTTGCCCTGTTCGACCGAGAAAGGGGCGCTGCTGGTGCACCCGGGGACTGGTCAGTAAATAACAGAGGTGGCCTCTGATGTTGGCTTGCTATTTGACTGCGTGGCAACATGTTGGTTTAAAAAATGATAGAACATAAGCAGCGTTTTGTATTAAGCTTTTCACTACATCATAAAAATGCACCTTTTTTTTTCTGAAGGCAACTTTAACTGATGTGTGTTGTTACAGTAATAAAACTTCAGAGTGACTTCAGTAAAACACAAGCGGTGCGTCAGGTTTAAGCTAGTAAAAACGTTCTTTGCCCAAGCTGTTGCTGTAGTTGACAGACATCAGTAAATACAAGATGACTAATTTGGGGCTTACTGAGCTATGCCATCCTAGAAGGCCCACGGTCTAGATGGCTGCCCACATTCTTGCAGCAGTCTGAGCTAGGTGCAGAACTTAGACGTATCTCGGGTGTCGTGTAGTCTCAGTAAGTAACTTGCTTCAGACTCTGTCTTCTCATCTCCAAGTCATCTTTTTTCACCATCTGTTGTATCAGGGAGTACCACTCACAGTTTCTGAAGTGTTCTGACATGTTTAGACCACGACTGGTAGTTTTTATCCTTTCCTCGTGTCTTACTTCTTTCCAAAGTGGAGCTATGCTTATTACTAGGGTGATTTCACCCCAAAGCAGTGTGCCTCGTGTCTTTGAGTAACATCACTTCTTCAAGTGTGGCCAGGACTTTTGGACTGAACACCAGTGGCGAGAAACACCGCTGTGTTCTGGATCCTGCTCTTGCAGAATTAAGACAGCAGGTTCTCACCGCCAGGTGAGTGTTCCCACTCTGCCTCCGCCCTGTGATCCCTGACTTGCTGGGGCTATTTTCAGTGGGACGTCCAGATTTTCAGTGTGTGCCTGTGTGTGGCAAAGTGGGATGACCTGGGGACATCCTCCACACTTCAGATGTGGTCTTGTGTAATTCTTGCAGCAAAATTCCCAGGGTCTTTTACTCCGCCCAGCAGTGTCACGAAGCAGCATCTGTGTGTGCAGTCACCTGCTTCAATTCGTTTCAGCTGTTGCAATTGGTTACAAGGCACAAAGTCATAATACAGGCTCAGTGCAAAATAGGAATAATGGAGCCTTTTGTACCGAATGAAAGAGAGCTGTGAGTTTGGTCTTTTAGACTGGGCCTCTTTAATGTGCTGGTGCCAATTTTTGTGACACACTGTAATAAGCCAGATCTATTAAAGTCGCCTGTCATATCTCTCCGTCTTTGTTTTTCCGTGGCTTTGCCAAACCTCAGCTGTTTAACATTGATCTTCTTTCTTCTTAGACACATAGCTCAGGCTATGTTTTTAGGGAAGAGTTCAAGTATTTTAAAAATGAGGCTAGGAAAATACATTTTTTTTGCCCGGTTTTAGTTCTGTAAGCATCTTCTCCTTCCCAACTCACATTCCTGTATTTGGTGTATGGTCTTGAAAGATGGTAGTGATGGCTAAGGAGTTTTTGTGTTAAGGATATGCCTTCTGCCCCCCTTGTTTAAATCTCTTTCAATTTACTCTTTCCTGGGGGGGTAGAGGAAAGGTCAAAATCCTGCATATGCTCACTAAAAGCTCTTTATTTTTCACACTCACTTATTCTGAATATTCAGGTCCATGTTGGGCAGGAAGACATTTCCTGAAACTGCATTTGGGGAGTACTGAAGAGAATAGGTAGGTCTGAGCAGGCACTGGAATGGGAAGAAACCTGCTTCTGCCACGCAACCATTTTCTTGGCTCTTCTGGAAGAAGAGTCAAAAGTTGAGCAAGCAGGAGCTGGTGGGACTCGAGGAGCCTGCTGTTGGCAGGGAGGTGAGGAAGGCAATGATTTCTTGTGGTACTAGGGAGAGAGGCTGAAGGCTGGGGGGAGGAATGGGGACAAGGTGAGAAGATAAGGTAGATAATTACAAGAAAACAAATGACTGCAGCAGAGAACATCATCATCGCAGAGGAAGTGGAAACCGATAGCTAATCAGGGAGAAAGAAGATGGAGAACTGCATCTGGAAGCAAGCAGCATGCAGCTGGAGAGGAAGAACCAACTGAGTAAAGAACAAAGGAGGGGAAAACATGAGCCTGAGCAAGGAGTGGGTCACAGAGGCCGAAGCATGTTGTGTCTTGACCTGCTGAGGTTGAAAAAGAAATCAGGCTGGAACTGTGGCAGTACTAGCAGTGGGTGGTAAAGAAAACAAAGCTCGAAATTACAGGGAAAATGCAGAGAACGAAGTGCAATGTGGGTGATGAAGCTGTTCCACAGCCCTGAGCTCGTCAGAGAGGGGTTGGGTGCCTTCCTAGCACCATGGCTTCAGAGGACTGGCGCAGTAACAGACCAGGAAGAAAGGGTCACGGCGGAGAGAGGAGTTGGCAGGAGAAGGATTGTGCTGGGGGGATCCGTGATTTTTCAGTCACGCTATCTCATGTTGTCAGCAAATATTCCTGAAAGCCAGAGGAAGGGGGCAGAGCTGTATGGCAGCAGTACATTAACATCCATTAGCACAAGTGGAAGAGATTTCTGGGGTAGGCCTACGGCCCTGATTCTGCTGATAAGCCTTCACAGGATGGGATTGGAAGTTGTATGTGTAGAAAAGTAATGCTTTCTTAGAGCTGTAAAATAAAGAATATGAACCATAAGTGCTTTGTAATTTGTTGTATTTACAAATACTCATCATCATCTTTATTTTTCTTAGTGTTTCTAGTTTAGCTAGAATAAAGAATGAGCAATATAAAAGATCTCATGAATATTTTGTTTCCCTTCCTAATCCTGCGTCTCACTGTGCCCTATTCAGATCCTTATCTGAGTAGCTGTTATTTCCATAACCACTCCGTGAGTGATCTCCTGCAGTGACTACTTTGTTTCACGTGTAATTAATTTTTTGCTCTGGTCTGCATACAGAGAACTGAAGGATGAGGGTTTAAAAATTAAGGGTGAAAAAAAAAAACCAACCCAACCACCATCACCACTTAGCTGGGCACTTTTAAGATTATTAACCTGGCAAAACGCAATTCCGTGTTGTTGTCTGTATTCACCCAATCTGTAAATAAGACCCCAGGAGCTGAGCAGCTGAGTAAAACACTGCTGTAGGATGTTGTGTAACACGCTGGAGGCCAGAGGCGAGGCACCGCTTTTCCAGGTTGCTCTTTACATCCTTTACAGTGACCTTATCCTTCCCCTCTTCACACGTACCTGTCGTGTCCACTCTAGATATAGACTGACTTGAAGGTGTGGGCCATCCTGTTAATACAAATGTGTGTAATATTTGTATTTTCATTCCATGAGTTACTGTTGATACGGTGTATGCTACTCAACAGCTTTTGGTAAAGTTTGGCAGGGCTATTGGGGGTTCTGGTTTGGGGGTTGTGGTTTTTTGGTGGATGAAATAAAGAGAGGTGATGTGTAGGGATTGTACTGCTCATTCCCATACTCAGATGAGGTACAACCAGGTCTCTGCCACTGGTAGTAGTGAATGTGCTTCCATAATGGAAAGTTTTGATAGTTTTTGATATCTCTAAGCCTAAAGCTTCAGGGACCTGGACGCTGAGTTCCTGCTTAGCCAGTAGGTATCTTTTGTTTCCCTGAAGGAGGATTTCGTAAAATACTGGGTATCTGTGATCGTTTGTCTATATTGTCTATACTGGGTGCAGATGACCCAATATAACTTCTTCAGACTCGAAGTTGTGAATGCTGTAGATGATTAAAAAACTTGATTGTTCATGTTCTACCTTCCTTGCTTTGCATTAGCATGATCTGAAGATGGATTTGATTTCAGGACTCTTTTTTTCTGTCTTACTGCAACAGGCTAAGCAAGTTCTTGTTTGCATCTATAAAATACGCTTGGGAAAGATGAAAATGATCTTGCAGCTGCAGTGCTCACAAACACTCTGAGCTTCCAGACAACCCTATTTTATGTAACAAATTTAAAGTTAGCTAACTATTTCATAATAAACATTAACAATCAGCATGCAGACTGCCTCTGAATTCTGTAAGAGTTACTTCAAATGCAAAAATACATGCTTAATATGTAATGTTTTACATAGTATAAAGCAGAGGTGGCCAAAATAGCAGCTCTCTTATGCTGTTAACATGGCTGAGGAGTTAATGGGCAGATTCTGCAAACACTGAGCTTAGGACCTGCTGTTATATTACTGCCTCGTGACATCAGTTTCGCTGTTCATTGTAAACGGCGTTGCTG
This sequence comes from Heteronetta atricapilla, assembly GCA_011075105.1. NCBI lineage: Eukaryota > Metazoa > Chordata > Aves > Anseriformes > Anatidae > Heteronetta > Heteronetta atricapilla. The sequence goes on from CM021732.1 coordinate 108,603,660, forward strand.
TCTGTAATATTTTCAGGACAGGGCTCTAAACAAGGTGTTTGAAAACCTTTGCTTAAAATTGTGACGATGTTTTTATTTTTTCCCCTGCTACAGGTGTGATGGACAGGTAGCAGAAGATTTCACTTTGATATCAGGGAATCAGAATGACCGAGTGCTTCCTGCCTCCCACTAGCAGCCCCAGTGAACACCGTCGGGTAGAACACAGTGGGGGTCTTGCTCGTACTCCCAGCTCTGAAGAAATCAGTCCTACAAAATTCCCTGGGTTGTACCGCACCGGTGAGCCATCGCCACCTCATGACAGCTTGCATGAGCCTCCAGATATAGTATCTGATGATGAAAAGGAGCATGGGAAGAAGAAAGGAAAATTTAAGAAGAAAGAAAAAAGAAGTGAGTAGGCAACTTGTCTTATTTCGTGCTTCCCATTTCTCTTTCTCTCTTTCTTTCTTTCTCAAAACCGCTTAGTATTCCCAGTGGTTTGCTGTTGTTTCTTTTTCCTTAAACCTGTTAAAGTGTGAAGGAAGTGAACTTACTCAAACAGACTTTGTGCAATACCCGTTTCTCTTCCAAAAAATCTCCTAACCACATAATGGATTGCATGGGCACAGGTGCCAAGCACATGCCAGAATTACCAATAAACATGTTTATCCAACGTCTTTAACAATGTGTTAGTAATTGCCTGGCACTGGGTTCTTACCTCATTATCTGCTCTGATTCTAAGTAGAGATTTTGAAGTGTATTTCGAAGTACATGCTGTTTGAAATTATAGCTGAAACACTACCTAAAACAAAACTGTAAGTTTGACCTGGATTTTACACTTCTAACTTTGGAAGAGTCAGTTTTAAGAGCTTTGACCCTCTTCCTTTCTGCCTCCTATACTCGGGGTTTGCTATTGCATACCACCTCAAGTTTTCATATGCACGCTGTACCACTGTTGGAGGAGTAATAAAATGGGTCCTTTTTTCTTCAGCTTCTTAGTTTAGTCTAACCATGTGGTGTCTGTCCTCCAGCATTACCTAGGTATTATGGCAGAATTCAAAAATGTGCAAGCCAGCATCGGAGCTGGCAGCATTAGGAGCTGGCAGAGTAAGCGTTGAGAGAAAGTAAGACTATAGAAGCTGTTCTTTGTCAGTGCATCTGTATCCAAACTGGAAGCTTTCATTTAAGGGAAATATCCCCACCCAACCATCCAGAATAACAGAAGAGAAATCTTGATTCCCAACTTCGAAGTGGTGTAGAAAATTTTTGAAACGTGAAATAGTTTTTTTTTTCCCCTGTAATTTTCCTACATATTCTGAAAGAACAAAGCACATAGAAATACTGAGCTGATACTGAGCACCCTCAGTATCAGAAAGATCCTTACCATCCAATCCTCTAAAACCCAAGTATCACAGCCCGAATTTCAGTGATTTATTTTTTTAAACAAAGTTTAAAAATAATATTCATATTCTCCATTGCCTGGGTCTCTGAAGGCAGGGAGTTCTGGATGCCGTTGTACCTTGCTACTTCCTAAAAGTGCCATTTGGAAGATCAAAACCAATGAGACAGCACGCAATATTCTGGCATGTTAGAATGAAGATAGTGACTATTTGTAACAAGCACGCACATATTTAAATAGTAACTCTTTAAGAATTTGCTTCCACAGCACTGTAAATCAAACCAGTTTCCAGGAATGCAGGAATTGTTGCTTCTGCCACAGTTTCGAAGGGCTATTGTTACTAACTAATGGCTGTGTGCCTAAAGGATACTGTAACTCATAAATGTGTTATTCTTTAGTTAAAACTAACAGTTTAAGTTCATACTTGAGAAAACCGATACCTTATTTTTTCTCTCTTGTAAATGGCATTAAGCTAATACTAATACTGAACTGGTGATAGAACAAAAATCTGTATTAGCTGGTTGGGTCTAAAATAAAGCCATTAGCTGTTTTTTCTTCCCTCTTCGCACATGAACTTTCTTTTATAATTCTCAATGAGATGCCTCTAAATTTAGAATTGTTAGAGGTCAGCATTACACGTAGTGTGGGTTTCTTTGTGGTGTAATTCGGCATGTCTCCTGGCTGTAGTCAAACTGCAGGATGAAGAGGAAAAATGCTTCTTCAGCAAATAAATGCGGGTCTGTGCACATTAGCAAAGTAACTGCTTTCTTCCACAAGAGATTATAACACATTGTGTAGCTGATGTAAAGCATTTTTGAAGCTTTAAAGATGTGAAAAATCATCAAAACCACAAAAATGCAAACTGCAGGAAGAATCAAATTATCTCTTGCAGCTGTAATATGAAATGGATTCAGCATATCTTAGCCCTATTGTACACGTGTCATATAATTGCCAGTCAGATATGAGAGTAAGTTAAATAGAAAGCATTCTCTCATGCAATCCAAACATGGTCATTACCATGTAATATACTCCGAAGAGACATTCTACTCATCTAATGGAACAAGGGTTCTTTACAGTTGCTTAACGTGGTTGATTTCCAGAATTCGCCGTCCAGCTTAGGCTCCTGTTATTCCTTCCATACCTTCGATTCTTCACTTTATTCTACTTTAATCTGTTGCATGTGCTCAGGTTGTTTTTTTTCACTGGTAGCTTTTCTTGCCCCCTGCTTTGATTTTTAGACAAAACACAACCTGCTATGGTCATATGATTTGGGGTTTAAACACAATTGAACATTTCATTGAGGAAAAAGAGATACTACATTGTGATAGAGTGAATGTGTATTGAAATGAAAATATTACTGAATCAATGACATTGTCATCCAAACATCTGAAACTGCATGCAAGTTTAATCCTACAAAGATTTGGGGGTATTTTTTAATAGTCTTACGAGTAAATTTCAGTAATGCTTTGAGAACAGGAGGGTATATGGAGACAGAAGGACAAATATCCCATGGTTATTTGGTTTAGTTTTTCAGATAAATCTTACCCGCAGGAGTAAGGTACTCCTAGCTTCAAGAGTATTATGTATTGAAAAAAAAATGGTATGCTTGCAAGGGATCACTTTTTCTATATGGATAATATAATGATTTGATATTTTTAATGTTAGTGGCAATAACCTAATAACGCACAGCAACTATTCTGAGAAAAAATGCTGAAGATGTTTTGAAAAATGGTAAAAAAAAAAAAATGGCATATTGGTTTTCATGTGCCTGTGATTTCTATTCCCCGCTCCTCTGTGATAGCCAGAGTGGAGGTCAGCTGTAGAGTGAGTTATTTTAGGGGACTTAAGGGGTTAAAATGAATTTTCTTTTTAAGGGATAGTTTTAATTTGAATCTATTTCCCAACTCAAAACAACCCTTGTGCATGCAAGAACTTGTGCTGTGGCAGGCTGAGAGCAAAACCAGATTTGTTTGAAGCAGTAATGGTTTATATGAGACAGTAACCAGAACAATTGATGTTAAGAAATGAATGTTTAGTCTCCTTTGAGTAATCATGTATTGATTAATAAAAAAAAAGGCCTAAAAGATGCAGTTCCTTACAAAAGATGGTAAGAAATACTTATTAAGAAAGAGCTCTATCTTACTCTGCTTGTACATTTGACTTCTCAGATTGATATCACTGAGCAGGATGGATTCATTATGTTGCTAGGATTTTTTAAATTTATAATAATTTTCTTTAAACATTTCATTAGAAAATAGAGACTTGGTTGAACTGTAAGCTAAGCTGTCTTGTGAAAGGATAAGAGTATCTTCTCAATTTTTGAAGAAATCTTTTTGAAGTCTGAATCCCTAATGTGCTGGGAAGAATTCCCGTGTTTTGGGGGGATGTAGATAGGAACATGAATACTCCTGCTGCTAACCTGGGGACCTGCTCTGAACACTGTTCTGTCTCCAGCTGTGTGCTAACCTTTATCTTCTATCTCGTGTGGGATTCACGGAATCTGCAGCTCTTTCTGATGGATACCAACAGCTAGAAGATAGGAGCCCTGTCATCATCCTATGGGATTTTTCTCCTAACTAATTTCTGCTCAGGAATGTATGATCCGTGTGGCTGTCTGGCAGCCATACAAAAGCACTAATAGTATTCCCAGCTGTTCCAGATAAAGCACTGAAAGGATGAGTTGTCTCTGTGCTTATGATCCTTCATTTCTATGCGAAATGCTGATGTGAATGAGTTCTAGCAGTGGAGAGAGGTCTATTAGAAATTGTGAGGAGGCCATTGTCATCTTGCACAATAACCAAGTGGCTGCCATTGGAAGGAAAACGTTATTTTTATTGATTTCATGTGTTGAGCAGCTCTGAATACAGTTTCCAGGTCTACAGAATACGACATCACTGGAATTTTCTACCCGTGATGCACATGAGAGCAAACTCCTTTTTCTCTCTTTGCAAGGGGAAGCGCAGCAATGTGAGTGCAGAATTTGTTTGGGAGTGATCGGATTGTATTACTGAGCTGAACGTGTACCAACAGCAAAGCGATGCAATTGAATGTCAAGATAGTAAGTGCTGGTAGTGCCAGTTGGCTGGAAATTTCTGTTAATAATGACAAGACATTGTGTGCTCAAGGAGAGGAAATAGAAGCCATCTACCCAAGCTCATTATGCTTATGTGTCCTTCTTAGCATTTTATTTAGAAAGGGTATACAAGTTGGTGGCAAACCCTCTGCCAAACTGAAGTTAAATGACTAATATTAACATTGCTCGTTGGCCTTTATAGTCACGTTTCACCTACTAATCTTCTGTGTGTAAAAACGGTCCGTGTTTTCGTGTAGTGAGCTAACTGCAGAGGCATGCAGATCCCCAGGGAACCAAAATAAGATAGAGAAGTATAAATGACGTGAAACTCATCAGAAACCCAATGCACAAAATCTGTCTTAGGGTAGGTTTGCAGTGTTGCAGTTCTACATAATGCAACCCTTTGTGTAAACAGTAAATGCTATAGCATGAATTCATAGCTTCGTTGTGAGGGTTCAGAAAACGAGTACTCCCAGGTTTGCAGACTCACAGAAACAGTGGCCTTACTGCATGACAAAGCTTTTAATTCTGTAAATTAGATTCTACCAGAGTAACACTGAGTTTTTAAATTTATTTTTAAGAGATTTTGATTATTTTCAGTAAGATAAAAGCTATACTTGTTACATCACGTACAGTATAAGCATTCAATAACACATCTGTGGAAGTTCTAAAGATACTGGAGCAGGTAGTCCAGTCATTACATTTGTGGAAGTGGAGTATTTACTAAATTGATACTTACCCCCTGTAAGTGCAGGAAAACATCTTTGACACACAGCGTGGTGGGAAACGCAGGCTGAAGTACCGAAAGTCTTGAGGAAACAGTGAACAGTTCACTAGTGATGGATAATTGTTCTTTTTATTTATCAAGTGCTTTTGATAACCTGAATTTATACGGAAGAAAATGTATGGCTGATGAAGCGGATACAGTGATTTTATTACCAGAACTATGGTTACTTCTAAGTAGAGTCAACCTACTCTGAAAGATGTAGAAGCCCTGTCATGGTATGGGTGAGAGATTCCCTGTGAATCTGTAATCAGTACATATTTCTAAACTTATATTGCTGAGACAGATTCAGGTAGACTGGTTATGTCTGTGACTTGCTGCTGCTTGTCTTCTCACAAAGCCAAGAAATACCAGTTTCAGGAACGTGCTGTTGCTGGTATTACATTACCAAAGATCTGGAAGAGCACTGTGAGGCTTGCGTTGCGACATCAGGCATGGAAACATGCGACGGGCGCTTTGCCTGCTGCTGAAATCAGCCTCGGAGTGTGGTCCCTTCTGCTGGTGCTGAGAACACGCTGGTGGTGGTCACAGTGCTGTGCCAGGGGAACCTTGCATCTGGGGGAGCTGTTAGGGCTAGCCACTGGGAACTTCTGGGCTCTGTCTGGTGAAGATTTAGCTTTCTGCTCAGGAATTACATCCGTGAACCCTCTCTTAACTCTCAGTGCCAGCCCCATCTCATTCTCACAAAACCTAACGGTGACGTTCTCAGCAGTTCTCTCCTTACCGCAGTGAGGCTGGAGTCCTTAGTCCTTTTCCGTTCCAATTTTTAGTTTACAAAAAGAGTGAGCGATGAAATAGCCAGTAAACTAGGAGGGTGAGGCCTGGTCGCTGTCTGGTTAACATTTGCATTTTTGTATTAAAAATTCACTTGGACAGGAACAGAGCGCAGGTCTTTCTTCTTTCTTCGATGAAAGCGCTTGTGTTTGGTAGGCCTAGGGAAGAGTCCGGGGGGGAAAGCTGGTCAAACAGTTGCAATTCTTTGGTGGTAGTCCCATGTTTTAATAGATTTCATTTTTTGACTATTAAAAACTACCTGCCACAAAGCAGACGAGGATGCTTCCAAATACAGACGGCTTCTTGGATGTGCTGAAATTCTGCTGCTCTGCAGCTTAGCATGCTTAACAACTGGAAGAAGAAAAGACAGTTGTGAATGTCTGCTGGTTCTTCTGCACAAGATCTTACACCTGCAAACATTACAGCCTGTGATCTTGCCCATTATGCTTTCTCGTGTAATCTAAGGAAGGGGGTGATGTTCTGCCACCCAAAATTATTCCCTCAGAAGCAGCACTTGGCTGTGAGCATGCCTCCTCGCTCAGGCACAGGCACTGCACCACCTGTGGGCAACAGGAAAGCGTCAAAACAGCTGTGTAAGGGGCATCACGTTGAAGCAAGAGCTCATTTTCCTGTGTGCTGGGGGGCCTGGTCTGTGTAAAGGACAGGTAAAATGTCTCCTTTGATGAACAGGTTTCAGGCTTGCCTTCCCCATACGGGGCTCTGTGTTTGTAAAGTCACAATTCATTACTTGGAAGTCGCTCTGGTTTGTACGTCGGTTTAGGTCGTGCTTTTCTCGGGTGGGTGGGGGTGGTTTGCTTTTTGTTGGGGTGGGTTGGTTGTTTTTTTGTTTTCGTAATCTGCCTTTAAAGATTTCCTTGTTCTTGCCTGGAGGCTAGGCAGGGCTAGCTGCAGAGGCGGAATTAGTAGAAGCCCTGGTGCCCATGTTTTAAATGACGCTTGGTGTTTTGCTGCTGAGACAGTGCCTTCCGCCCAAGGACTCGTTTGAAGCTCTCCCATATGCTTGTTAAGGCAAACACACAGCTTCACCGGCAGGTATTGTGCTAGTGGTACTGCACTTGTTTCATTCCTACAGTGGAAAAGTAAGTTCGCTTGGACTTCCTACTTTTTTTGACCTTTTTTTTTTGAGGCTGAAATTTCATTAACTTCATGCTCATCTGCAAATGCGTAATATTTTGGAGTGGGGTTGGGGAGTTAAGTGACTGAAGCGCAGTTTGTTCTTAAGTCTGTTAGACTTCCGTGTGTGCAGTGGCTGATCCTTAACAGCGACTCTTATACTGTTGATTACAGGAATGTAGAGAAGTTGCCAGACAGTTGTTTTTATTTTGCATTTCCTTGACTATTAAATGGGAAACTAGCCCTTAGGATGGACATTGCCATTATGAGTAAGTACATAAAGTATTAATTGTTTAGATTGTTCAGGAGCCGTGGGGCTTCTTTGTTGCAACTACGTGACCTTCATTGAGTCTTTGTCCACTTAATTGTGTAACAATGGTAGAAAACCTTCTGAAGAGTCAGGCAGGCACTGCTTTGACACGTAACTGCTCTCTCCTTCTTATATATTACCTTTTCTCTCCTAGTTACATGTCTAGAAAGTGAACAAAGTTACAGCTGTCCTCTTGCTTTTCCTCTTGCCCTCCTTTCCCACCAGCCGAAGGTTACGCTGCCTTTCAAGAGGACAGCTCTGGTGATGAGGCTGAAAGTCCTTCCAAGTTGAAGCGGTCCAAGGGAATACACGTCTTCAAGAAACCCAGCTTTTCCAAAAAAAAGGAAAAGGATTTTAAAATAAAAGAGAAACCCAAAGATGAAAAACACAAGGAAGACAAGCATAAGGAAGACAAGCATAAAGAGAAGAAGTCAAAAGACTTAACTGCAGCAGACGTTGTAAAACAGTGGAAAGAGAAGAAGAAAAAGAAAAAGCCAATTCAGGAGACAGAGATACCTCAAGTGGATGTTCCAAGTCACAGACCAGTGTTTGGCATTCCTTTGTCTGATGCAGTGGACAGGACCATGATGTACGATGGCATCCGCCTGCCAGCGGTTTTCCGTGAATGTATAGATTACGTAGAGAAGTACGGCATGAAGTGTGAAGGCATCTACAGAGTTTCAGGTACTGTGGGCACACTGACATGCAGATTGTTAAGATCTTGTACGTTTCGTTTTGTTTTACTGCTTTCAACACCTCCAGACACTGGTTATAGCTGCGCTGATTTCAGCTATCTAAAAGATAATCAGGTAGCTACAGTTCAGCAAACCCCTAGGGCTGCAATACCAGAGAAGGTGCTGATGTGAGGCTCCTGCTAATGGCAGTAAAAATACACGGCTTTGGGCCTTTTCTGATAGGATGGTAATTATGAATAAAGCTCGCTGGATTGGCAAGCTTGTATCTCTCTTTTTTTTTTTTTACTTATGCATTAAGAATTACTACGCTAATTGATGGGAAAGGCAAAGAAGAGAAGTGGCCCTTTTATTACTCAAGCTTCCCACTGTTGCTTTTGCCATTGCATTTTTTTTTTTTCATAAAATCTCCTTTTGTTTGAGCAGAGTCACTAATAGGCAGAAAACATGAGTTTCGGCATTTAGACTTAGCCCCAGCAAGGATAATTAACCATGGCCGTTGTGTAACAGCAGCTTACATAAATCGGAGTCGGTTTTAGACACATTAAACAAAACAGTCCCTTTGTGAACTCCTCGTGCACTAAATCTCATGTAAGTACTTCCGTGTGAACGTTCAGGGGAGCAAGAACGAGTGAGAAAAGGAACTTGAGGAGAAGCTTTTGAAACAAGTTACGATCTAGCACTGCAAGGCAGCAATCAAACCATTTTTAAAAGCTTCATTAAGCTGCTAATTTGCACGGTATTTGGTAGGGATGCATAAATGCCACGGCAGTTTAAGCAGTTTCTTAGTCTTGCCGTGTTGGAACAGCCCGTTTGCGTGTTTTTTTCGAGGCATGATGCGTTGGGAATTGTCACAGAAGGTTTGTTTTCTGTAAGGCATTCTTGACATTGGCGCTTCCTACATGTTCTGCAGTGCAATAGCACCCTCTTGTGTGCGTGAGATTGTTTAGAGAGCTCAGACAGACAATTGCAATGGCTTAGCAGTTGTGACAACTTACTGGACGCGAAATGGAGCACAATTTACCTGGCATTAGCCATAGGCTAGGTGTGCACCTAGTTTTGTTTCCTGTCCCTGAGCTGAGCCATGGCAGTGCATTAAGTCAGTGAAAGTCAGGTGAGTATTTGAGCTTTAAGAATGAAACTTGTCTGACTTTTGGAAGATCTGAATATCACTGAGCTATAAAAACTCCGTGCAGAAAATATTGACAAGGTTGAATAATTATGTGAACACCTGATTATTCATACAGTGCCTCGAACCGAGCACCTGGTGAGATTCCTCCGGCTGGAAACCTGGGAACTGGAAGCGTGGGTTTTGTTTGGCCAGAGGAAGGCTGATTCGTAGAACTCGTTGCACGGTGTTTGAGTTGATAAGGCCATATTTGCTAATTGGCTTAGGGCTGTAGAACTGAACAGCCTGAAAGAAGTCAGATAAATGATTGTTCTTACATTCCCCTACCCTTCCTTGCTTATTTCGTGTTCCTTGGTGCAAGGCAATCTGCTGACCTCAGTTCTGATTCAGAACATCAGACGTGCTCTGGTTTAGCCTCATAGGAGAGTTCAGTGCTTTTAGATGCAGCGATCAACTAATTTCAAGTTGTGATTTTAACTTTGGGCCATGCAGATAATTGAGGAATACCTCTACAGGTTAATTTAATGTGTAAGGAGAGGTGCATCTCAAAAAAAAAAGACATTTCTAACTATTGCACATTTGCAGCTGAAGATTTCTCTTAATTCTTGATTTAAATATTTTAAGGAATAAAATCAAAAGTCGATGAGCTAAAAGCAGCCTACGATCGAGAGGAATCTCCCAACCTGGAAGAATACGAGCCCAATACTGTAGCCAGCTTGCTGAAACAATACCTACGAGAACTGCCTGAAAATTTGCTTACCAAAGAGCTAATGCCCCGCTTTGAGGATGCTTGTGGAAAGAGCACAGAAGCTGAGAAGGTTCAGGAGTGCCAGAGGTTGCTGAAAGAGCTGCCGGAGTGTAACCATCTCCTCATCTCGTGGCTGGTTGTGCACATGGACCACGTTATTGCAAAGGAACTGGAAACAAAGATGAACATCCAGAATATTTCCATAGTGCTCAGCCCTACTGTCCAGGTACGTGCAGCACACTGCAAGTGTTAGGGCAGAACTTCAGCCCACAAAAGGCTTCTTTATAGGAATTCTCTTGCAGGTGCAAGTCAGGTACTGTCTGATAGAGTTAAGCTAAATTACAGCTCCTCTTCATACCTTGGGAACCTAAAATGCAGAGAGAGGGGGAACAAAAGACTCTCTGAGAACTTGCATACTGTGGATCTGATGTCTGGGTTGTTACGGAGGCACTACAACGATCGCTGTCAGGTTTTAATTCTGTTGTAACAGACGTAATTTAATGTTGAATTCATCCCCTAAGTCATGCAGGTACAGAATTTCCATGTTTCTGACTCGGTGATAAATTAGTGAAGACTGCTCTGTTGCTTAATTTTAGTATCAAGCCAACAAACCCCGTGCTGCAAATGGATCTTCCTGGTGCAGGAGTGACTGGGGATAATGGCTCCGGTGTCTCCAGTCAGATCGCTGACTTCATTTTCTAGGAAGATTAAGATTGTGTGGCTTCTGGATTGGTTAATTCCTCAAAGAAACAACTTTAAATTAAACACAGCGCAGAATCAGTCCTGTCCACGGTGGGAACGTGGCACTGGGTGTGGGGCTTCTAGAAGAAAATCCATACTTCAGAAAAGCTTTGCCTTTTTATTAAGAGTCTAGGTGGAGGCCCAGCAGCAAAAGGGCTGGGTATTATTCTCTGCTGTTTTGCTGTGCCATTTTCTAGGTAACAAAAGCAGCAACAATTAATGCAAAATGACGCATGCCCAATCACGCTTTCTTGTGAAGTAGATTTTAGCAATTACAATACAGGTAGTGGCAATTCTAATCCTTCTGTTAGGATAAATTTTTAAATTTTATTGCTAGTATCAAAATCTGTATTTGCTTCTCTCTCATTTTAAAGCAAGGAATACAGTTTCAGCTACTTTTTTTTTCCCTACTATTTTAAATTGTCTGTGAGAGAAGTCGGAGAAAATGCTTTGAATTTTTGGGAGGGGAGAGAAGGTGGCCAGCCCTAGCACAGCATGGTTGCTGTTCCTCTGTTACCTGTTGCTACCACTAACTCCCTTTACGTGGTCGAGAAGAAAAAAAATAATTAATTTCTATGTTACTTAAATTCTGTATGAATATAAGTGATGGAAATAATTGTGGCAGGGTGAGACGTGAAAATTTCAAGCTTATCATGAAAACGCCTCAGCTGCACAGATAAGAGGCAGCGTAGTGATTCCTTGAGGCCAGTACTGGGCCATCCGAAGTAGAATTTTTAATCCAGCTTTTAATCTTTTTGTGCAAACTAACACCTTAGTACTCACAGAAGCAGATACTAAAGGCTGTTGTGTTTCTGGAGAAAGATGTTATGCTTCACAGATACAGCTGATGTGAAGAAATCATCTTAACCGGTGTTCTTAACCACCCCGTCCTTTCTTTGCAGATCAGCAACCGTGTCCTGTATGTATTTTTTACACATGTCCAGGAGTTCTTTGGGAATGTGACCCTAAAACAGGTGACAAAACCTCTTCGTTGGTCAAATATGGCAACCATGCCAGCACTTCCAGAAACACAAGAAAGCATCAAAGAAGAAATTAGACGACAGGTTGGTAATTACTTCTGTGTTCTTCTTTACTACTAAATGAGTCAAGATAAATTCTTATAAGCATATAATAATACACTTTTTGGTTATATCACATTTGTCCTGTGTGGGTTACCATATGTCATACTTTGAAAAACAGAACTCCAAGCCTTTTGTCATGAAGCCACAACCATATTTTTTCCCATTCTGCCCTGTTACGATATACTTATAGACACTTAATTGCTTTGACAATATTTCTAGGAGTTCCTCCTGAACTGTTTACACCGAGACTTGCAGGCAGGGATAAAAGACTTATCCAAAGAAGAGAGACTCTGGGAGGTGCAAAGAATTTTAACAGCTCTTAAGAGGAAACTGCGAGAAGCTAAGAGACAGGTGGGTAACCTTCTATTTATTGGTTGAAACGTAAATCAGGGATTAAAATTATGTCAGAGTATTGTTAACAACATCAATTCATCCCTCAGTTTCATGGCTATAGGTTTTTCACTGTTGACCCCTGTTTATTGGGTAGCATCATTCAGCCTTACAGTTTCATCTTACAGTTGAAAATACTGTAGCTGTGAGATGGTTCCTCAATGAGGCCTGGGGCTGTTGTGGCAGGCGTACAAGGTCGGTATTCGGGGGGCTGTAATGCAGGTTTAGAAAGCAGGGGTGCCACGGAGGCATTTCTCTATGATTTCCTGCCACGCATTCAAGTTTTCTTACTTGAAACTCTGTTCTTATGACTCAGAACAAAATGTGTGAGCATTCCCTAAATTTTGATAATGTACGAAGGCAGCCCAGCCAGATCAAACCACCTTTCAGTCTTCTCTATGCAGGCTTTTTTTCATCTTTGTTCTTAAAAGGCTGAGGAGCAGTATCGTGACCCTCCAGCTGTTTGTATAGCAGTGTATGACTAAAAGCAGCGTGTGACAGAGCACGGAGTCATTACATGCTTAGAACAGTGCGTGCTGGGGTAACAAAACGAATTGCTAGAAGGATCAGGTGAACAAACTTCCAGAGCATTCTTTTTAAGCTGTCACATGTCCCAGAACGATGGGGAATGCTCTATTCATTGCTTACCCAATTTTGTTTTGCAAACTTTGAAATTAAAAGCAGACCTTCCTGAAAACTTAAAGGTAGTTGAGATGGCAATTCTAAATTTGGAAAATAATACATTTTAAAAATCTTAACAGTAAATAGTGACTGGCAGACTGGCCTTTTGACAATTGTACTCTTCTCTGGCAGGAGTGTGAAACAAAGATTGCACAAGAAATCGCTAGCCTTTCAAAGGAGGATGTCTCCAAAGAAGAAATGAATGAGAATGAAGAAGTTATAAATATTCTACTTGCACAGGTAGATGGCAAGCACGTAGCTGCCTGCTGGTATTTTCTTGTTCGGGTTCTTTCAGTTATGAAGTCTAAATAAAGTAGGGGAAGGATGCTACCTGCAGGAGTGAACCTGGAACTGGGCACCGGTGTTAAGGGCAGAAAGGAGATGCTGCAACAACAAAAGCAGACTGTGTTGGTCACATGTTTAGAAAGCACTCCCAATCTAACCAGCTGTAGTACTGTTAACTATTTTACTGCTGATCAAAGGAAAGAAGGCAACTATTTTGGCTTTTTTGCCTGCCTCTGCCTGCAGTTGCTTTGATCTTCTCTCTGCTGCACCTTCCTCTTTATGTTCATCTTCAAAGCCATCTTTTAGAATTTAGTTTTTCTAGTTACCCAGAACTTTCCCCTGTGATTTAAGGAAACAGCCGAACATGCCAGAACTCGGTGCATCGTCGCCCCAACCATTCAGTCCAGCGATCACCTAGAGAAATCAGAACAGACAGGGTTGGTTTGGAACTCGGATTTGGCTTGAGGTCTAGGTGACTCAGTTCAAAGCAGGCACGCAAAGCACCTCTTCTGGAGGTGGTTCAGAGAACTGCCTACCTCATCACTTCCCAGGGCACAGCAGTAGAGAGCATCCCTTACGTGTGTTCCCCCAGAACGTAAAGGCAAGGCTTTAAGTGAACTAATTGATCATTGCAGGAGAATGAGATCTTAACAGAACAAGAAGAACTGCTGGCCATGGAGCAGTTTCTGCGGAGACAGATTGCCTCAGAGAAGGAAGAAATTGATCGCCTTCGTGCTGAAATAGCTGAAATACAAAGGTAAAAGGCAGACTGCTCATGTCAGAGCCCCAGCCAGGCACGCACTCTGTGCGTGCGTGCTCTTCTGAAACAATGCTCTAAGCCACACTGAAAAGATGTCACTGTGCACACCAGTGCATTTAAAAGCCTCTCCCTTTTATTGAAACCTCCCATCTTTGCACCTTTCAGGATATTTTCTGCTAGTAGAACAACACAGTGACAATATAAAGAGAATGAGACCCTTGCACGAAGAAAACCACTCCCACAGGAAATCATTGATTTGTTAAATTAAGATTTTAAACCAAATTCTGGTTTTGTTTTTAAACCACTGTATATTATTCGGTGGACATAAATTAACTTTTTAAATCTGCTGCCATTCTGGCAAACTTGAGAAGGCATTTCAATGAGTTTGTCATTGCTCTTTCAGTCGCCAGCAGCACGGCCGAAGCGAAACAGAGGAATATTCTTCTGAAAGCGAGAGCGAGAGTGAAGACGAGGAGGAACTGCAGGTCATCCTAGAAGATTTGCAGAGGCAAAATGAGGAGTTGGAGGTAAGACTTGAATCCTAGTATTGGTGGGTGTTCTCCTCCCCCGTGGTTACTTGCTGTGCAGAGGTGCCTGCACGTGTGCAGACTGTGGTGCATCAGTCATGCCTAGGCATGAAACCCACGCGCTGTTTTAACTCACTCTTGCGTGCGAGATCACGTTCTTTCTGGGTTAGCCTCAAAGCTTCCTTGTGCAATGCTTACTGGCCTCCCCAGCCTACAGCAGGCCTGTTTAAGGAGCTCTGACGTTTGTTTTCCTTCCTTAAAAGATAAAGAACAATCACCTGAACCAAGCAATTCACGAGGAGCGAGAGGCCATCATCGAACTGCGCGTGCAGCTTCGCCTGCTGCAGCGAGCGAAATCAGAACAGCAGGTGCAGGAAGAAGAAGAGGCGGAAAAACGCGGGGGTGTTTCTCAGCCGCCAAGAGACAGTGTCCTGGAGACAAAAGCAGCCAAAGAGCAGCCAAAAGCAAGCAAGGAGCAGCAAGTCAAGCCATCACCAAGTAAAGACAGGAAAGAAACTCCCATTTGATCAGGCTCCTTGGGTGTTCATAAAATCAACTGAACTGTGCAAATTACTGTAACTTGAGTCAAACTGCACAAATTATTGCTGGCTGTGTACATTATGTAAAGAAACTTCTTTTAAGCCCTGGAGACTTTTGTCTCCAGCACTTGTGGCTTCTACTCATCAGACTCAGGTGAGTTTAGAAAGGCCAGAAGAGTTTTCCAGTTAGTATCAGATTACTTCAAGACTGGTTTCCTTCAGGTGATTTAAAACAATTCAGTAACAGTTTTATTTTAAACCAAAACCATTATTTACATTCATCAGAGCAGAACTGAAGATCTCTTTTTTCAGTAAATGAACAAAAACCCACCCACACTTATTATTTGCCTTGTGAATCTGCTCATTCTCATTCACCATTATTTCTGCTTATTAACCTAGTCACTTCTTGCTTGTGCCTTTGATACCTTTCTGATGCAGATTATATACACGGGAGCTTTAAATTTATTCCGGGTTGGCTGAAAAGTTGGGAGACTGTGGGGTATCATGTTTACCTAACATGCCCTTAAATTTCTTTTGTTTTAAGATGTACTGAATAAATGTAAAACTTTACAGATGTTATTTATGTCTCTGTATGATGAAACGTTCATCAAGAGCCGCTCACCTCTTTCAGCAGTGTAGTTATCCCATTTCCTCATTCATAAACCAGCCCTCACCAGACCTGTGTAGGATAGGCCGTGTTCCTGCTGCTGCCCGATAGCCGACAGCTTTCTCTTAACCCATTTTGTGTCTCGGTCCGAGTGAGCCACGGACGGATGCTCTAGGCAGTGACGGGGAGATCTGCCCGACCAAGCAATACCTATTCCCAGCTGCACAAACGCAAATCGCTTGTGCTTGCTGAACAAGCCTGGAGCACAGCACCAGCTGGAGGCAGCGAAGGCTCAGCAAGAGCCTCCTTTCGTTGTTTAAACCCCACCACCCTGGGACTTGCTTTTGGTTTGGCTGTTTTACTGCCTCCAGCCCTCTAAAGCCTGCAGCCGGCCGGCGCTTAAGGGCCATTAAATGTTCCAGATGCTCCTGAGAGCTGTCCGTCACGTTAGGGACAGACAGCAAGCGCCACAGAGCGCAGAGAGCCTGTTGTATTTTTTAAATCTGGATATTTATTTTCAGCACCTGTTGGATGTGGTTATATTCTGTATCTATTGCACTGTTGTGAATCATTGGCCATGATTTGATTTTGTACAAATAATGCTTTGATATGTTATAGAAAACGGCATAGTATTTTTTTAAAATTTGGGGAAAAAAGTTTATAAACACAGAAAAATGTGGTCAGATGACAAATGTAAACTAAAGCATTCTCCCTTGCCTTCGTTACATACATTTTATATTTGCTGGCAATATTTAAACTTTTTTTTTTGTTTGTTTATTTCACACTAATTCCTATTGAATTGTCATGGATTTTTCTAATGTTCTTCAGAAAAATCTCTTAATATTGGTTAACTTTTATTTTGTTAGGATTGTATTTATCAAGCAAATAAATTCAACAGCCATTTGAAAGTAGCTTCTAATTGATCTCCTTCATAATATACATTTTTCTAAAGCAAACGCCACTTGCTCTTCCTGGATAGCTCCCTGCAGTTGCTATTAAAACGAATTTGGTGCTCCTCTAAAAGAATGTTGTCCACAATTAAATTTCATAGACAATTTCCACAACTAAGCTGAAAACCAAGTTCAATTTGATCAAATTAAAGATTATTAGAGATCCAGCCTATTTTACGCACGTCATTACTTCCAGCACACGACCAGGCGTGCTTGGCTCCTGCCGCCTTCACTGTTCAAATCTGACACAGAGGTGGAATTGCTGCTTCTGCAGGCACAGAGCAGCTGTAAACAGTTTCCAAACAGCTGAAACGTTTCTTGAAAATTTTCTTTCAAATTATCTCCAAGTATTTGTCTAGTGACCAGCGCGCAAGGAGCTGAGAGTGCTCAAGTCACTTTCCTGAGGATGCCTTACTGCTCCAAGGTGCCTTCTCACCAAGAAACCTGGGCTGCCGTGCGCTGAAGAGCACCTCCCACAGCACCAGCGATGCCTGCTCCCATCAGCAAGTGCTGGCACAGCAGGGTACCTTCACATATTCCACTCAGTTCTTGAATACCTGACTTACATTAGTTTAAACAAATTTAAATTTATGTGGTAAGACACAGAATGTCTTTTATATGCTGTCTGCAGCAGCACAACCTCTGTCAGACCCTTAGGACAAAATAATCAGACTTACTTTTTTAAAGAAAACCAGAAAAAAAATTTAAATCAAACTTGCACCCCAGTAGGTCTGGTATTCTGGACTGCCTTGATGAAGCTCCCCCAGCAGTTTGGTGTGGCCTGGCTGCTGTCCTCTTGTGAGCCCGTTTCCACGGGGCAGTATTTCAGCGACGATGGGGCACAGGGACCAACTCCATACCCATACCTGCTTTAAGGTGCTCTTCAACACAAGCCCAGACTAGATTTTTGTCAAATCAGTAATTCAGAAACAAAGAAACAAGCAAGAAGCACTATACAGAGAAGTCACTGGGACTGTACTACCCAAATCAGTCAGGATACAAACCTTTTTTTTTTGCCAGCAGCAGGTTACTTGCATCGGACTTGGAAACGTGACAGCCTTTATAACACACTGAAATCGCACAAGGAGTCAGCTTCAGACGTTTTGCATGCTGAGTAGATTTTCTCCCAATAAAGTCTTTTTACTCTGAAAAGCAGCAGCCTGAAGTGGCCTGTTACTCGCCTGAACAATTAGGCAGGGTGCTGTATGTTTCTTTTTTTAATTATCATTAAGAAAACTAAAGAACAGTGAGCAGTGCTCCACATCCACCTTCATGCCAGCCCACCTGGGCCATACTCATGTCCCTTCCCACCCCCCAGCTCCTGGACTTGGGAGAGGAGAGAAAACCCAGCGCTGCTTCCCTTACCCCCAGCTGAAAGCTGCCCCTGGGAAGGGAGGGGAGCCAGCAGCTCAGCCACCATGCTGCAGGTGATTTGGGAAGCCCAGCTGCATCCCCTCCAGCTGCTGGCACACCAGGCATTGGCCCAGGAGTCCTGACAAGCTCCTGCTGCTCTCTGCCTTACGCGGAGCCTCACGTGGGTACTGGGAGCCACTGGCCATTTTATCAGGGTGTGAGGCCGAGAGGCAGGTAGAGGTAGGAAGTCCGTGCTGACAGCACTGCTTACAAGACCCCAGGTTGTCAGGCACAAAAATCTGTCAGGTGGAAAAAACAAAAAACAAACCAAACCCCTCTGTCAAGAGACCTGAAGAAACCACTGCAGCGTAACTGATCGGGGTGACAGAAACGCCCAACTCTCACTTGAGACTTGGTTGTCATCTTACTTAAACCAAATTTACCCGGGATCGTTCTTATACAGAAAACCTGGAATGATGAAAAACAACTGGAGTTTCTTTTGATGTTCAAACAACGCATCTCTTCTGCTCTTGGTAAGAAAACGCTGAAAAGCACACTCGGTACCTTCACTTTTCACAACTGGGATTCAGAACCACCTGCAGCCAAGCCTTTTAAAATACCTTACGTACAGCCACATCGCTCTGTCTCGGCAGAAATAGGTCACACAGTATTCAAAGCAGGCTGGTTATCATCGCCGAGCTCTAAGATGTTTCCAAATCTGTTTACTTATCTTTGCTACCTCATGGTGGAGTTTAATCAGCCAGGCGTAGCACAGCCTCCACCGCAGCGGAACCCCAAAGCACTTCCATTACCTTGAGCCCTTGGTTTTCTGATCTAAATCCTGTGTAGGAAAACTAAAAGGCAGAGCCTGAAAGCACTGGGAGAGGAAAGGGAAAGGAGGAGTTGACTTCACACACGTTAAATGAGCTTTTCCTGTCAGAGTCTTATGGATTTAAGGTGGTCTATTGGTAGGATACCCTAACTCTGCATCCAAACAAAAAGTTAATCACTTGAAATATATTTTCTGTGTTGCCTGAATGCCAGCATAGACAGGAACACAAGCCTCTCCCATCAGTATTAGAGAACTGATGTGAGAAATCATGCGGAGAACAGCCTCAGTTTTTATCCACCTTCCAGTCTCAGTCTCCTCTCCTCATCCTAACAAGACAGAGGTGCCCGGGCTGAAATCGCTCTGGAGCACATGAGCATTAAACAAAGCTTTCCCCGGTGAAGGCCAAGAGAACAAAAGGAAGCCTTGCTGGCAGGAAGAGCCCCGACCAAAACATCTATCCCAGGTGCCCGAGCCACGGCCCGGACTTCCCTCTTCCCTCTCGCCCGGCCCCTTTGGGATCAGCCACCCCCGTGCCCGACCTCTGAGGACTGCAGACGGAAGGGGCCAGCAGCACCACGCGGGTAACAAACCACCCAGGGAGCTCGATCAAATTGACCTGCTGCGAAAACCATCACCAGCAGACCTACACCTGCCCAGGAGGGTTCCCTGGTCTCCGACTGAGGCTGCCGAACCCACAGAAAGATTTATATCAGTGGGGCTGAAATCAGCCCGGCTGCTCTGCAGTCCTCACGAAAGCAGGATCTTACCCAGGGGACCAAGAATTTGTCAGAAGCCACTGGGGACATTCAAAATAGAAAAAAAAAAAAAAAGAAAAAAAAAAAAGATTTGCAAACATCAGTTGTGACCAGGTTAAAAGCAACCCCCCCTCTAGATGGTTCCATGCATTTACCGGTTTTATTGGCGTGAAATCTGCAAGAAATCATGGTGACGAAACGCCCTCCAAATCCTTACAAGTCTCTGGGGAGGACACAACAGAGGACAGGGACCCTGCTGTGAAAAACAGCGCGTGGGAGAAACACAGACACTGCTGCAACCAGGACATAGGGGGGAAAAAAATATCCCAGGAAAAATACCCCAAGATGAGTGAGCCAAGTCGTTAACTGGAAAACAATGAGAATTGTTCGTGAAAGACTGATTTGGTACTGGACCGTGAAGGCAGCGGCAGAACTACGACACTGCTTTTGGGCAACCACGGACCAACAGATGACAACCTGGGAGCTACCCCCCTTTCTGCTCAAGACATACTGACCAACAGAGAAACAAATTCAGACACAGCTCGAGTCTTTCTGGAGGAGAAGCACGCGCAAGAGGGAGTGTAACAGCATCTTTGGCAGCGTTCCCAGACGCTGCCCTACACAGAGAAAAAGCAGCTCCTTTTTCACGGCTGGGAAGTGAGATACACATTTCCCCAGGCCCCCATACCCTCAGGGACATTTGGAGTTCAAGCTCACAGCGCTGACATTTCTAGCATCGCTCGCATGAGAAAACTCCCTGTCAGAGTTAAGGGAGGAGACCGCAGCCCCAGGCTGCAGACTGAACGCTCCTGGGCAGCTCTGGGAATACAGCAAGTCTTCCCTTCCCCCTCACTTCCCGGGAATCATCAGATGAAGCAGAAAAGCAGACAGATAAATGACACGTAGGGTGACAGGAAAAGGAGGAGGACAGCTTTTTCTCTTTCTCCCTGCAGATGATCTTTGTTTGCTACAAGTCAGGAGTTCAGGCCCGCTGCAGCTGAGAACACGGGGCTTTCCCCTAGGAAAAACCTCGGAATGCCCCTTCTAATTCACAGACCTCCATCAGCACTGAGGAAACACAGAAGGACAGACATAAAACATCTAGAAGGCCAATCTTACTGTTTCTAACTGAAGGTGTCTTAAGTCTAAATAATAGAAACCATCTAAAAGCATCTGATACAATGCTTTGTTTTACAGGGTTAGTGGCACGCTGCATTAGTGCAGCAGCAGAACCAGGTTGGGACATGCTTCCCGACTCCAAACATGAGGATTTCACCTCAAGTCCCCGTACCCCTCCGGTAAATACTAGGCTCCACTCACAATTACAGGATTACGTGAAGCGTGCTCTGGTCTGAGCAAACAGCTGACCCCAGTCACCTCAAGGCAGACAGAGATGACTATCTTAACCACCCCCATGGCCATACTCAGGAAGTCTTTGGCCATACTCAGCAGGTCTTTGGGGAATAAGTGTCACCTTCCCATTTACTCTAGAAGAAAATGCAGATGAATTTGTTTTTCCCCAAGAAAATGGGAAGAAGAGAGAAACCTGCCTGAGGCCGAACTGTCAGGGTATCAGTCACCCAACTAATAAATGAAAATGTTCTGCTAAAACACATCCCAGATAAGCTGCCATAGCCATTTCTACCTCCTCAGGAAAATAAGCTTCTCGCACTTCAGGTTCCACAGGCTGGAGGGAAGGTGATACAAGCACGCTGCCCCTGCAAGACACAGAAGTAGGTACTGCATCAGTCATTTTAAATGAGGGAAGAAAAGCAGTCAGAGGACTGTACACAGATTAAGGGCAGTTGGGGCTAACAGTTTCCTGTAAGTCTGGACTGAGGTGGATGTTTGGATTCCCTTCAGCAATCCAGAGGTGCCATTTCACACTGGAGCAGCAGGTTCCCAAGAGAAACGGGGACTCTTGAAAGAGAACCTAGCAAAACCTCAATTACACAGCAAGGTGCATCCATGCCATCTCAAAATACAGATCCCTTCACAATCGTTGTGCAGTCCCTTTTCCCCGCCCCAGTCATCAAAGCGCAGAGTACCAGAAGAAAAAAAGGACACAAATTTCAAACTTATTCTTTTAATGTCTTAAAAAGGTCACAAGATTGCTTTCAATCTTATTAATAAATTTTATTTGGACAAGTAGAGAACAACTTGTATCACAACAGCTTTAAACAACATGATTAAAGACTGCAGCACTCCAAGGAGGCTCACAGATATGTACAGTAAATGAAGAAAAACGTTGCACCTCAAGAGCTGATCATGATCAAGTTAAAAATACCTGACTTAAAGTATATGTGCTAATAAATTTCCTTTAGGTCATGACCAGCATGAAAATAATTAGGACACAGGTACTCAGCAAAGTTTTCTGCTAATGGGTACAGCAATATGCTGCATTTAAGGATTAAAATCAAATTCTAGTTTAGTGTTAGCACTGAGCCCTTAAGAGAAATCCAAATTTCTACTTTCCCCATTTACACACATCAAAGCTATTCCCACTTAAGGGTGTGCCCAACTGCACACAGATCAAGTCCTTGAACGATAAAAACTTTAGCGCTAATACTGGAGGTCTTACATCCTGGTATAAATTTGCCTTTCCAGCCATTTCAGCTATCAGTTGCTATAGAAAATACTTGCTAAGTTAACTCCTCAGGAGAAACAATGCAGGTGTCTGGAAATCACATCCTTTCTACAATGAAAATGATCTGCCAATTCAAGTTTCATTTGTTCAGGAAGACAGAAGATTTAAGGCTTCGGTGGCAGAAATAATCCTCTGAGCAGTGTTTTTCTAAAGTCAAGCTGACATAATTACGTTTACTTTTTCTTGACTTAAAATCCCTGGTATCAGGTTTAGATAACATCCACCTGTTAAATCTGGCAAGAAAACTCTCCTTCCGAAGAGGTTGTCCTATATCAACCATTTTAGAAGCATGAGGATAGTTTGTTTCAATTATTTTTTTTAATTATAGCAACATTCAGGAACTTTTTAATATGTTGATGAAGCAGTGCTCATAGCATCATCTGCAATTTTGGTACTGGCAGGGTGTATGCTTGCAAAATACTTGACATCACTGTCGTCATCCATTTGAAGCGCCATAATTGTTTGCTCCACAGCCTCTTGATGAGAGTTGGCAGAATTCAGAAAATAGTCTGTAAGAGAAAATGCACAGGACTTATAGCAGGAAGAGACAGCAGACACTTCAGTGCAAACCTCAGCACGCTGTCATGAAGGTTCAAGATCATTGATTGTCTCATGAGCATGTGTATAGTCAGATCAGAACATCATACTTCTGAATATACTTATGAATTCACTTAAAAAGAACAGCACAATCATTCCATGTTTCAAAGCATAATTGCTCTTGAGGCGCCAGTAGAAGTACAAGGTTTCTACAGTCCATCAATAAAAGAGAGACAGGTTCCATGACCAAAGAGGGAAAAAAAAATGAACGCACAAGGGACTTGGGAGGAGTGTGCTTGTATTTGTGGTGGAGCAAAGGTATCACAAACGCTTGGCCATGCCATTCCATCTCACTGGTAGGCTTGCCAAATAACTATCAAGCAATAAAATAAACATAATATATATGCATATAGTATAAAATAAAAGCAGAGGAAGTCCTAATATCTGGTGGTTTTCATGAACTACACAAGTTGCATAAAAGCCACATAACTAAAGCAGTTCATAGGAAGGGCAATCGAGATCTGAGGCCCCCAAACTTCTGGATTTATTTTTACATAATCTACCCACCACCCCTCATCACGCACACATCTTCGGAGGCAGCAGCTACCTGCATTGTAAGCTTGCACAGTGGCAAAACTGAATGGAGTTGTATGATCCAGGAGGGGAACACAAAAATAATGAGGACAACAACACGAACAGCAATACTACACGGTAACAGCAAGAACGGTGACAGCCTTGGCGCAGTTAACAGAGGATAACAAATCACTGCACATCAGCTGATCCACGGTAGCTGTCTGCATACGCTTACTCAGAGCCTCCAGCACACACATGACAGCTAGCAATAGCCCAGTTCTCACTGAGGAGGCATCCTTTGCATTGTCCAGTATTTTAAACATTTTGCCTTTTAGTTCATACCATTGCCACATTTCCAAGTTTTCTGTGCTAGCAATGGCAGTCCTCGAGCCAGTGTATGTTTTTGAGGAAGAAAATGACCAGAAACAAAGTATTTCAAGTGTAAACATAGCTGGTTTACAAAATGGCATAATATTTCTAATGCTCTTTTCCATTGCAGTGCTTTGGAATCTGCGCACTGCTGACTCTTCTGGCATCTGCTATGCGTTGAGGATCCTCTCCTAAGCAAAGTCTGCAACTGAAGGCACTCCAGGGAAATTTTCCTCTCACTACTACCATAAAATTTAAAACAAGCAGCAGCCATCTCTTCTACCCCAGCAAAAGAACAGATGCCAGGTTTGTATGGAAGGATTTTTCTTCTTTATCCTTATTAGAAACTTCATAGTTCACACCTACTTGCTGTACCCTCATCACCCCTACAACCTAGCTCATTCAGGGAAAATAGCACAAGTAAAAAAAGGCTGGCCTACGAGCACAAACTCTTACTCTCCAGCATTACAGAACAGTGGCTCTGATAACACAACAAGGTTTATGGTTTTATCTCAGCCAAGGCAGCACCCCACACCAGACTGTAAAAGCTAGTGTGACCCACATCTCATGCTGCTTCTTCTTTCGCAGCTGAGCATAGGGAAGTGACAAAGAGATAAGCAGTCAGCGCACCGCAACTATGTCTGATCACTAACCTTTCTCTAAAAGCGTTTGCTTTAACGTTTTTGCAAGCAGGACTCGAACATTTGGAACCCTGTCAGATGCCAAGTGTAGCAAGTGTGGCAACAGATGCACAGCAAACTGGTCCATGGGCAGGCAGTCATCTTCACTGATAGTCTGGCAAGAAGACAGATGCAATTTCATTAGATTTCAGCACAGTGAAGATAAAATCCCAACACATAATCAGAGCTGACAGATCTTATTACTTTCCTAGCATGAATACAGTATGTAATATTCACTAAGTTTTAAAATGTGGTGCAATACTTACTAGCACAAATGATGAAGCATATTAGGACTGAGGAAATTCAGGCTTAGAGGCTCATTTTATTTTGTATGAAGTCTAATAAGTCTTACTTATTTTAAATCACTAACATTTGAAAGCAGGAGAAAAAGTCAAAAACCTCCAGCCTTACCTTTTAACATGAATTTTGTCTTTGTTGTAATGAGGTATCATATTAAGGCAAGAACAGTTTGTCTCAGTAAACATCCACTGTATCCAAACACGCTGCTCTAAATAAGCTCAACACTCATTTCTCCAAACACTTCAAAGCACTGCCCTATTTAAGCAACAGTCATGCTGGCTCACGGACAGCACCTCTGCTACAGCCTCTAAATTTCACCATTTCCTGCTGCTTATTTTGCAGAGAATACTTCGGTTTTGACCAACCAGCACTAGCTGGCCACAGAGGTACAAGCAACTCCAAGCACTTGATTTCTAAATGATAATGCAAAAGGGTGTCCAGCTGCTGAAGCAGATTAGAAAATCTCACTTCACGCTGAGTAACAAAGCAGCTTCCTAAGGGATTATTTTAATGACTTGGTTTTACATTCAGTATCAGATTTGACAACCTGATGCCAACAGGCTAAGCGGAAGATGCATGCGTGCTCATCTATGGGGCAACACTTAAGGATGCAGCCATCAAATCCTTGGCAACAAGTTCTCAAACATTTTTGAAAACATTCATGAAAAAAGTGTCAATAGACAGCTTAAAGAGTCCCAGGTGCTTATCCCCCTATAATTCTTCTCATCAAAATAATAATCGTATTATTATTACTATTAATGTATTAAAATAATCCCTCCTCCAATAAAAAAAACAAAGGCATCTCACCTGGCAGATGAAGACAAAAGTCTGCCGACCAGACCATTTGCGGCATCTGCAGAACTTTTCAACAAGTTCATTCATGAGGTCTACCACAAAGGTTGATGTTGAAGCCATGTACAGCTTTTTTACCATTTCACTAACCTAGAAGAAATGGGAAGGAAAAAAAATACTTATTTCTGACCACCAACTCTCAGAAGTCTGAAACCCTGAATTTCCTTAGGTTACTTTACCAGCTTGTAAGAAATCCAACGGACAGAAGACACTTTATCTGCACAGAGGCTGAACGCGATAGGTCGCAAGTAGTCATAGATGTCTCTGGCACTGTACAGATCTAGAAGCAAGATCAGCTGCCTGCAAGATGGAAGAAGCACCAGACAGGGAATATTAGAATAATGCAAACGGTATCTTTAACTGCAAAAGTGATCGTTTTTATGTTCAAGATTGAATTCAAAAGGTAACCTGTAATTAGTCATTACAATGTGCTCATTTCATCATTCTTGCTCAAGAACACTACTGTAATAAATACTGTAAACACATTCATGTTTCATAAAGCAAACTGTGGGATCCTAAGAAACTTCAGGCTGGACGGAACCTCAAGGAGTTCCTGGTGACCTGCCCTAAACTCCACCACCTTTCCAAGATGATGGCAAACAGCCCTGCTGTGAAATGGGCCAGCCCCTTCAGCACCCTCGGCTGCAGCCCCTCTAGACATGGATGGATGGATGTGGGCTGAGTTCTTTCAAGCAAGCCCTCAGCTGATAGCTAAAAACCATTGAATCCTACTCTAATCACAGGGGCCTAGGAAACCTTATCAGTCAAAACCGAGGTACAGAATGCAGAGTACCTCAGCCTTCTCTGCGTCTCCCATCACTAAACTACTTGCCCTCTTCAGCCACAGCTCTATTTTCCTTTCCTTTATTCTTTTACTGCTCATGTAGCAGTAGAAACTCTCCTTGCCGCTGACAGCCCTTGCAAGCCTCAGCTCTAGCTGAGCTTTGGCTTTCCTAATATAATGCCACACGCCAGGGTAACATTTCTAAATGCCTTCTCTGTACCCTGTTGCTGCCTTCACCTCCTGGATAATTTCATTTTGCTTTCAAGCTGAGTTATGAGTTGCCTTCTTGGCCAAGCTGGGCTCTTGATAAACCTCTCTGTTTCTGAACACCGAGATGGACCATTTTTTCATTTGCAGGATGCTGCTCTTAAAAATCTGACAGCTTTCCTGAGCCACTTTGCCCTTCAGAGATGCCTCCCATAGCATCCCACCTACCAGTTCAATGAAAAAGCCAGTTGGCCTACATGAAGTCCAAGGACAGTACTCTGCTACTTGCTTGCTTTACTCCCCTCAAGATTTTGGTCTCCTCTGCATCCTGGTCATGAACTCAGCCTACTCAGACTCAGCAACTTGAAGTCAAAACGCTAGAACACTTCTATTCACTTCAAGAGGAATCTAATGTGTTTTTTTTTTTAAACAGAAGTCTAATGTTTTCAACACATGGTGATAGAAAAGACATTCAAGTTCCTATTTTAAGTGATATACAACTACTAGGAATTTTTAAGCAAGGGGAACAAGTGGAAGAGGATAGAGACAAGCCATTAAAATTAATAGAAAAATGTCACTTTAAGACATTTGTTTTATGGTTGTACAATTTGTAAATACCCACAACAATAAAAACAAGCACCCAGAAAGCCACATACTCAGCCAGCTCTGCACGGAAACGCCAGTTCCTGCTGTTATCAGTCACTAGGAATTCCTGGAGCTGATAAAGATATTCTCGTCTTTTGTCCAGATGAAGAAGCTGTAACAGTAAATATAAGTTTATATTGAGAAATGTAGTTTATGAACAACCAGGAACAAAGAGCTTTAAAATACAAATAATGAAACCCTTGTTTTGATTCAAAATAATTAATCTTTAGCAATAGGGTTGCTTTCCTGGGCTAAGCTCTATCACGCTTAAGTCAATAAAATCGCATGGGGCATTACGAAAGCAAAATCTGATCTTGTCTCTATTTGTACTCTAGGAAGCAAAAAGGGTAAGCGGTAAAGTAGTGATTTTTAAAGGTTTTATGATTCTTGTAACTGCCTCCAAAAATGAGGCAGTTACAGAAAAGTTTGAGAGTTAAGTTGCTGCAGAGAGATTAGAGTTACCAAAAATAAAATTTAACAGTCACTAGCACCTGTGCATTGAATAAACAGAGAAAAGAATGCAGCAGATTCGTGATGCGGATGCTAAATACCCCCTAGCATTGAACAGATACCCGACTAGATTCCCATCAAGAGTTGTACTGGTGTTATATTACACAGCAACTGCACACAAGGAAGTGAAGCAAAAATACATTATTTCATTGGACCAAAGATGAACATAGATGTACCTTCAGAAAGTCATGCAAGTGTTTAAGCACACCTATCCTGACTTCATCTAGGTCTTTTAAAAAGCCATTGAATACAGGAACTAAATCTCCAGCTGTAAGTTGGTCTCCAAGGATGACGGCAAGTTCATGGATAGAAAATGCTAGAGTCCGCCGAACTTTCCACTGAAATAAATAAATGAATAAATAAATTGAAAAACAAGTATTTTTCATCAATGGATCATCTGAAATTTTCTATATTAACCTGAGGGTCAGTATCTTTGCTGGACTTCAAGAGAGCTACAGTACTTACAAATCCAAGACACGATAGTCTCACTTCTTGCACCTGAGTATCTCGGAATTCTTTGCCTCAAGTCTTTTTGCTTAAATCAGTCCCATACTACTATTTTTTCACTCATGTTACTTATGAAACAGAACAAAAAATATATCTCACAATACTTCAGCTGGCATCTTTTAGCTTCCCTAATAGGCCAAGATTCCCCCACAGAGAGCGCCCGGAAGTCCAAGGACCAGTAAGTAGAGCTTTCACTCAACAAACTGTGTAGGCACTGTTTTAATTCTTAAAAGCATCTAGTTATGCCATTAAGTAACACCTCTTCTTCAGCACCTTCCAGTTATTATGGGTACTATTCTTTTACCTGGATTTGGTGATTCAGTCTTAACTCAGATTAGAGTGGTGACGAAACTGAACAGTTTTGAAAACAGTGTAATTTATTTTTATGTATGTTTTAAATTTATTAGCTGGTTGCTTTTAAAGGCTGCAGAATAGTTTGGAAAATATGAGCAATAGCCACATATAAAATTACTCACTACATCTCACCGAGAATTGCTGCTCTGACATAGCAAGCAGCAAGTTCAAGAGAGGTGAAGTAGTCTGAGAATGCCTCAAAGAAAGAGAGCATCTCCAAAAAAGGAAGGAATGGAGGACTGGGAAACAACTGCGAAACAGTAAAATGCACAAAACCACCTCCTCACCACCTGACAACAAGGAAAATGCTGCTATTTCCAGCGTTTGTTTTTAAACCAGCAGCGTTGCATTGTGATAGTGATGTTATCCCCTTATGACTAACTGGATGCAGCATCAAAAGGCCACCAGATCCTGGTGTGAGCCTGACTCACTGAGCTCCAGACATGCCTGCACGGGCACGTCTGCTCACACACTGCACCACAGCCCAGATTCTCAGACCTATGAGAATCACAAGCACTGCCATGAGATCTCAAGCAAGCAGAAGAGATCAGAGACCTTTCCTCACATTTCCAACAGAGATCCACCTCCACAAATGCACTCAAACCGCCCCATTTCCTTATTACCTGAGTACCACAGGCTCCCAGTTATACTTTAGCTCATTATATGAACACCTAACATTAGCAATGGGGAGCTCCACATAAAAAGCAAAGCAACCAACACCCAATAAACACGAGAAATGATCCTAAAAGTTCACGTTATGCTTTTTTCAGAGCTCCTTGAGCTTACCTGCATGTCAGACGCCAGAGTCTCATAGGTGTCTTTCAAGCAGTGCCAGTTCTGTCTGCCCAATGTAAGTGCCACGCCTGGGAGGCTGTAGGCACAGTGTTTGGCAATCTCAGTGTCAACTGTTTGTGCGCGAGATGGATCGGTCATTGATAAGTACTGATCCAGCAAGGCCTGAGGTACAACATCCTACAGCAAGGAAAGGGTAGAGAGTTAGTATCATTTTCAATACGACCTCAAAAATTCCAGGGAACACCATCAGAACAACACTTTTTTCCACAACTGTAGAGAATTATTTAACTAAAGTCTCTTAAGAAGAATGCAGAAGTTTCATAATTCCTACAATGTTCCACCAAAAAAAGTTCCAAAGAAATGATGACATGTCTGGGGGCTACCAGAAAATATACAGACTGGCATAACAGATGAGCAGTGGGTGGATCACTGTCTACTTGGGCAAAGCTGGAGATTGAAGAGACTACATTTTACCTTTCCACAAGCATTCAGTCTCACAGGCTGTGCAAATTGCCTATTTTAACTCACCCATAAAATGAGCAGAAGAGCAAATGTTTCAAAAATTGTTCTGCTGTTCCTCTCAAAAGCTTATCTTTTGGGGGAGAGGAGAGAAGAAACCCAAATTAAAGTACTATGGTTGGGAGGAACTGGGGGACAGGGTATAGGCACCATGAAGGAAAAAGTTTCTCCAGAGGCAGAGAACTCTGGTGAAGACCAATCTTTCTCTCCACTGAGATATTAAAGCATCTGAAACAAACTTTTGTGAAAGCCTCTTTGTGTTGTTTTCACCACTGTCTTTGCTTCAGCTGTTGTCACTTCATCTCAGGCACTGACTCTGCCCAAGAGCATTTCCCTAACACGCAGCTGCTGGATAGTTCAGCTCACAGAAGCAGGCAGAGCGACTGAGGCTCCCACTCAAAGAGTCACGGTGTGCGGGGTGGCATACATTATACCAAACTACAGAACAGCAAAAATTCCTTCAGAAAAAATTGACAGAGACAGCTTGAGTTTAATGAAATGCTTTCACACCTTTTCTTCAAAAAGCTGTCACGGGGTGAGGGTGGTTCCACTCAAAACATTTAACAAAAACCCCTGTTTCCTCAATAACCTAATTTCCATTACAGAATAGCTTCCATAGAAAATTAAACCCAATGAAACCAGAACCTGGAAGCCTACAACAGTTGTTCTCACATCAAGAAATACTGTCATTTCTTATACATAATTAAAACAGAAGCAACTGCCAAATTAAGCCATTATCTCTGGAAACACTGAGTATTTTAAAATTGCTTATTTAAGAGGTTTGCTGTATTTTACAGAAATTACATAAAAAATTACTTAATGAAACTGACTGCATGAGACTGACAGAATAGAAAAAATCTCCATATTTATAAAAAATCCCACTTCTCTGACATGTGTAGGAAAAACAGAAATCACTGTCACTCACCTGTACTTTGGATTTTCTTTCTTCTTCGGGGCTGAAACTACTATTGGTGCTCAAATCCGAATCGTTATGGATATAGTGAAGTGTGGAATCCATGCTCTATTAGAAATAGACAAAAACACAAAATACATGCACGGATTAAAACAAAACCATCAGCATCAGGCATTGCTACCCCCACCTCAGGCTCTTTTTCTTAGATTAAAGAAATACAGGTTTTAATATCAAATATAATTTTGATGCAGTCTGAAATCAAAAGGCATATAAGATAAATCTTCTGCTTTAAATTTCGAACAAGGACTCCTCTTAATCTGCTCCATTTTGGTTCTTCAGGAAGGAAAAATCACAGGAGAGGAGTTCCTTTGAAACTGCATTAAGAAAAACGTAAATAACATGTGGGTCACATCACTTCTTCCCCAAAGGGAAAATGAGAAAACATCTGTAGTGGATTTTGTTGGATTTGGTGCTTTGCATTTGTGCTAGGAAAAGGTCAAAATAAAGCCACTCTTACACATAGGAGTGGAAACTGATGAGGCTCATGCTGTTGCT
This sequence comes from Heteronetta atricapilla, assembly GCA_011075105.1. Taxonomy (NCBI): domain Eukaryota; kingdom Metazoa; phylum Chordata; class Aves; order Anseriformes; family Anatidae; genus Heteronetta; species Heteronetta atricapilla. The sequence goes on from CM021732.1 coordinate 108,634,928, forward strand.
CCTGGAGCTGATTACTCTATAATCATCTCTACAGATGAGCTTCACCTTATACTGCAGTGCCCTAGTGGACAATGGCTGTTGGCACCAGTCTTCAAACCTCTCAGCAGTTTTTTTAAGCAAAACTGGGGGGAGAGCAATCATTCAAGCATCCTGGGTACACATCTATGTCTCAAAGATAACGACGAAGCCTCCAAGCCTGTTTCAGAACTCGAACAAGAAGCAAAGGTTTGATATGCTACAATCAGCTGCGTTTCTGAGGGGATGCGATGTCACTTTCTGAATCAGTGGAGTCCTCCAAATGCAATGAACTTGGCATAAGCAGCTTGTGAATTTCAAGAAGTATGTGATGAATATTTGAAAAGTAGATCAGCTGGCTGTCTGGTAGAACAGGACAAAGACCTTTTTGCCAGGTATGATCCAAAGTATCTATAAACACTGCAGGGCGAGCTCTCAGGGGTCAATATAAGCTCCAAAAGCATGCCTGCTCTGCGAGTTGTTCAGATCAGTTTGACAATGAGAATTTTCAAGCAAAGAACCTATAAGCCTCTTCAAAAAAGCACCCAGGATACCATCTGCCTTCCTAGGTTTGACTTCAGACACTTGCTTTTTCCTCATCCCTGACCTGCTTTCATCCAAGGCTGTAATTGTAGTCACCGAAGTACGGTTACAGGTGACAAAGGACAGGCAGGACCATGGGGCAATTGCACCTTGGTGGCACTGCAGTCCAAGACTCCCTTCTGGCTTATCAAGCAGCAGCATGAAGATGTCAAAGAGCCACGGGAAGAACAGATCTGCCAGTGACTCTTGAACTAGATGTGTAAAACCTCCAGGGGCTCTGAAAAACAACTCTACAGGATTCTAGTTTGCCAGTCAACTCTTTGCTCCTTTGTCTATTTGGCCTCCTTTTCTGAAATCTACAAGAGATCATTTTCGGCATTACCAGTAAGTAACCAGCATCGACCTCCTTCAAACGGTGAAATTATGAGGCAGTATATGGGACTGGAGGTTAGTGATCCAGTCTGCTACAGGAAAAATGAACAACTAAATATACTGAAGGGTAACACAGACAGTGATATTTTTACCCAGCAACTCTGGAAGTCAAATATGCATTCCAGAAAGGAAGAGCTTCAGTACTAAAGAGCCACAATATCAGTCAATATTTAAGTCAAAGCAGTACCTCTATTCCTGCAGGTGCAATTTAGCCTGTATTTCTTCCATGTTATGTGCACACACTGAATGGAGCAGTGCAGACAGCTAGGACGTAAGAACTTAGCGGAGTTTAGTATTAAACTTTCTGCATACCAAACTGGTGAGTGACCTCCTCCAAGATGCAAAGCATTTATTGTGGCCTTACCTGAGACTTCCTTTACCTGCAGCATAACCAGAGCTCTGTGGCTGTGCTCCCAGGACCCCTGCTCTGTGCCACGGGTTGCACACCAAGCCCACAGCACCAGGACAAGCATTGCTGGTGCCTCCTGACAGTCAGGGCAGGAGGCTACCACACAGAGAAGGGGCCAGTCTCAGGGGTCCAGATTGGAGCCCCCAGTCTCCTCCTGGCACCCACCCTCTTCTTAGAGAGAGGTACTTGAGCCCAACAGAGATGGGCTGATTGTACTCCAGTTTCCCATCTTTCTTTTCCCCCTCTTGCTCCCTCTTCCTTCAACCAAAAAGAGGGGACTCCCACACTCATCCTCCTTGAAACCTTATTGAGAGCAGACAACCTCAAGAAAACCAAAATTGCTGTTCTTAAGAAAAAAATAAACCAGGAACCTCACACTCAACAAACAAGCTACATCTATGTTCCAAAGCCTTATCTGTTCTCTTTATTCTTTTTTTTTTCTTTTTCATTTAAATAGAGAATCTCTAACATTTAGCTTTAGCTCACTCAGGAGCCTATACAGCTGTAGGAGGACAAGCAGTTTGATTTTGCTTTGTGTGCAGAACTGTGAAGGCTGCTTTCAAATATAGAAAACTGTAGCCTGATTTTTCTAAAGCTTCCAGTTCAGTACCCCTACCGATTCTTCGCTACACTGAGACCTAAAACTAAAATCAAAACAAAACAACAAAAATACCTCAACCACCTGCGAAAATCAGAGCTCTCTTCACTGCCAGAGGCAACAGGCCACTCGCCCAACAGATCACAGCTTGATTCCCAAATTCTAGGTCACCTCTATGACATCCTTTCACTTGTAAAATGAGCATTTGGTTCAGTGCCAAAAACAAGCAAGGAACTGGCAGATTAAGAGCATCCTTTTAAAGAGCAAAATTGAAGCATGTAAAAACAATGTATACCAAAAATGTGACACGTTCTTATGCTTTCTGTCAGCATCCTATTCTGTAAAGAAATAAAACATAAGAACATGTCCCTCTGAACAAAGGCTACCCTCATTATTCCCCAAAATCAGGGCAGGGGATTCATTCATGCTATCCTTTTACAGGTCAACATTAAAAAAGTGACTACAAAAGATGCTGTGATAAGGAAACGCATCAAACAGGATATCAGGATTTGGGGCATGTGTGCTTTTTGTAGTCTCACATTATGACTGTGTATACAGAGCAGTATCCAAATAAACACAACATTCCTCCACTCACCAAATGTTTTTGGGCTCTATGGTCCAACAGCTTCGATGAAACGTTAATTGTCATCTGGAAACACTGCTCTAATTAAAGAGGGCTGAAAAAGTCTGCACTGGGCTGACGTCAGCTCCTGGACTTCTCATGGACACTTATCAAAATGTCATCTGCAAATGCCATTTACGCACCATGGTTCAACAAATCACTTGTTGTAGATAATGGAAACTGTATTTGGGAACAATTGCTTTCTATGTCATTACAATTTGCAGCATTATGTGCAGTGACCAGTTGTTTTTGACACTGTAGGTAACAGAAAATTAAGAGTACTAGTATCAAGTACCACAGACTTCAGTAGAGCAAGGGACAGTGGCAGAATGGTGAAGAAACAGGCACAAAAAACCAAAAACCTTCAAAACATTTCTAGTTGCTAGAATACAGTTTCTCTTTCCACCATCACACAACATCCTGGATTTTAGGTCCTGAACTTCTCTTATGCAAACAGGTAAACTACCATAAAACACTTCTCCGAGGATCATGGAAACAACCTACCTCTTTCTGCACCAGAAAAATCAAGGGAGCAAGGGAGGGTACTGCAGTAGGTAGATTCACCTACTGTCAAGCAGGACTCTGTTTTAAGCAAGACAGTTGCACAGTAATAAACTGTGGTAGCATTAAAATGCCTTAAAATATGATAGTCACAACAAAGATTTTAATGGAAACAATTTCAAGAATTTATCTGGATAAACACAAAACCAGCAAAAATAAAAATACCCCAAACAACTCATTTTATTTTAGTCGCTAGCGTTTCAGTACCAGCCAACAAAACCAAACATCACGTTAGCCAAAGTAGGAAGCATTTGACTGCAATTACTGCACAAATACAGAATACAGCTCTATTACTGGCGCCCTGGAAATCCAAGAAAAAAAAAAAAAAAGAACACAAAGCACACATCTTACCTCAGTGTCACCAATTAAAGGCACGATATCACCCAGTATAGGTTTAAAGTTTTGTTGGTCATTGATGGTTAGCTCACTCTGCGAGTCTGTTCCCTTGCCAATGCTGGCCGTCGTCTCTTCCTGAGGATCCAAACTGGATGCTCTGAGTGCAGCAGACAACACCTCCACTTGTGCTGCAGCATAGGAAAGAGGAAAACGTGAGAGGCTGAACTGCAATGAACTTTTAGCAAGGCCACAAATCAACTTTTAGACGTTGACTAATAGATTGAAGAACAGCTGAAGAGCTACACAGACAACAAATTCAAGATCCTTGACCGATTGTATGTCCTGCTCTGGGGACGCGTAACATAAAAGACAAGTTAGATAAGTGCTCCACTCTTTTCCTAGGGAAAACAACTGTACGGTTCTGTAAAATTTTGTCTTTAAACCAAAATAAAATAAAAATGAAAACAAAACCCAACCAACCAAAAACCACAGGAGTAGAAAACTGCAGTGTGGCAGGACCAGTAAGAATCTCAGTCCGTATTAAAGTGCAGTCTTTGGGACAGAACAGCACACGAATACCAACATAGTTCCAGGGTCTTTTGTGGGAACTGGGGATAAGAGAGGGAAAAGTAATTGAAATAAAGGTTGAGAACAGGTTTATTCATGCTGAAAGGGGCTGCAGATTTCAGTTCTAAGAGACTGTCTCTTTCCCCTTCTCTGACCATTAAATTCTCAAGCTCTGATAGCAACACCAGCAGGATCTATGTAGGAAGGCTCTGGAGCCCAGAAACTGTGCAGGACACTTTATACTCCTTGCACCCTCCACACAAGTAAGGAAGGCTGCCCTGTTTGATGTCCTCTCCTCCAAAGCATGTGTTAGCACTTCGTGCTCTGCCATCCACTCTTTTGAAAGAGACCCAGCAGTTCTGAGACTCTTCTGCTTTTCCAGCCCACTGCTTCCTGCTAATATAAAAAACAAAAGACTTCTGTAGAGCAATGCTCCTTGGGTATAGCCTGACCAAAGCAGACGGGTATCACGAGCAACATTCCCTGCAAGCAGCACAGAATTCAGTGCAGATTGATTTACCCCATCTTCTCTCCTCCACATCCCGAGCCATTAAATTTACCCAGCTGTCCAGAAGCTCTGCTCAGCAGATAAATGGCTTTTCTAAGGTTTCTTAAAGGCTATGCTCATTCCCAGATTAAATGACAAACAACACACTCGTGTCCAACCTCACTTTGCCATTCCAAGTTACAGAATCTCTTCCTCTGTTTTTTTTTTGATAGTTACCAGAAAGAATTAGACAAAAAGTTGGACTCGTCTGTAGATAGAAGGCATTTGTTCTATGCAATATATCCATTACAAGAAGCAAAATTGTAACTCAACACAATCTCAGCTAGGAAAAATTGTGAGACGTTCATCTGGTTGGCTGGTGTTTCTAGGTGAGGTCTGACAGGCAGAAGCGAAGATGATTTTTTTTCAATATGCAATGCCCGCTCCAGGGCTGTGTCAAGTTTCTAAAATAACAAAGATTTTCTTGCTGTAAAATTACTGCAATTTACCTCAACAGGAAAAACCTACTGCAAATTAGACACTTAGAAAATGAAGCCAATATCATAGTAATAACTCCACCAAAAAAAAAAAAGAAACCATTTCCTCACATAATAATGCACCTTTTATGTATAATCACAGTATAGTATCAGGAATTTCACAGTAGAAGTCTTAAGATTAAGAAAAGCTTGCTACAACTTCACTATTCACGTGTTACTTCACTGCCTATAATCCTCAGAACCTCAGGGTCCATGAGAATGAATGGGATCAAGGTTAGTACATTTCTCCAAAACAAATCAAATGAGAAAAAAAAAAAAAACACCCCACATACAGAAAGCAAAACCCCAAAATCCACCAACCAAAAACCATGCAAAATAGACGGACATTTCTGAGCCTCTGCTAAGGCAAGATACGCCAGTCAGATTTCTGGTTCATTCCCTTTTAGAGAAACCAAACAAGAAAATTAAACGGAATCATATCCTGCCACACATCAAGGAGACATTTTTCATGAAGACTTCTTTCATGAAAGACAACTTCAAGGGAAATAAAAGTAACCCCCTCTCATTTTCAGTTGAAAGTCAGGAAAGCCTTACCTTGGCTAGACACCACAAACTGCTTAAACCCTGAATATGTATTTACTGAAAAATACACACGAAGCTCTACAGTAGTAAGTGGGAATTTTTTAAGACCCTCTTCCAGTGTGCATGCCTGCAACACCCCACCCCTGCTTAGGGGCTTTTTTGCTTTAATGGGATGAAGGCCACACATATCCTGGCCTCCTCAGCCTGTCATGTGGGAGATAGGATTCAAGCATGTGTTGTCTCAGCTTCTTGTCAACTCTACAGTCCCAAGACAAGGGGATGAAGCTCAGGAGAAGCCAAACTCCCAAGCATTTCATGATTACCAAGTGCCTTCCTGTTTTTTCGAACGTTCCTCCACAGGTCCTGTCACCCAGGGCAACTCCAATGCTGTCAATTCACCGGAAGGTGACGTACCTAAAATCCATAAACATCTTAAGGTCCTAGCCAAAAAAGCCAAATCCGTGTAAGACTAGGAAATGGTGGAGTGCTTGGTAAAGCAGGAAGAGAAACAGTGCTTGTGTGAGTACATGCATATACGTGCATAGCTCTAGGTGGCTGCCTTGAAGATCCTGACACTCAAGAGTGTCCTGATGAGCTATCTTCATGGCTGGGGCACGTCACCTTGTCATGCCATCACATACCCTTCTAACTGTAGGGGCTGCTTCTTCTCCCCTTCTTTCACAAAGATCTTTCCTACAGCTGTAAGACAGGCAACATTTTCCTGAAGTCCATTAAAAGTACAAGCAAAAAAAGATAAGCCTCCCTTCTGACGCAGGACACACACACCTCAGAGCTCTTGGGAAGCAAGGTTTTGGGAGGGTGAGTGGACAGAGACCTACTAGTTGTGAAAGCTAAAATTAGAAGTTTAATTAAAAATTAAATATTTGAGTCCAAAGGTCAGCTTTCTGCAAAACACAGGGTGAATGCATTGCACTGGTAAGACAGTCAACATTCACTGGAACTTAAACCATCCTCTAATTAATTCTTTCTTACTCTGACTTCAGGTTCGGGTATTTTTTAGCAAGGAATGATTTACTCTTGGTCACTTGTAGCCACATTCTAAAAATACCTGGCACAACCTTTAACTTCAAAAATACTTTTTACCTGGCCTTATCACACTCTCTGGTCCTCAGGAGTTTCTGCCCTTTCAATATACTGCACTGCTGTTTTCTGTTTGTCCTGATGTTTCACGAGAAGACATGAATATTTTTAAGTGGCACTCTCTCTTCTGAAGGATCTGCATTCCTCTTACTCAGAGGCAAAAGCTACAGGCAGCATTAGTGGGTACAGCAGTGCAAGTCACTAACACAGCCTACAGCATCCAAGCAAGAGGGACTCTGAGTTGAAGAGGCTACAGCAAATAAATATTAAAATAAGAGGAGCTGCTTCTCGCCTTCTCCCCACCTACTGTGCCTACAGTAATGGTGTAAAATGGTTGTTAGTGGAACAGCCTACCCTATATACATAGCTTTTATACGGAGTGGGGTTGATAGACAACACATTTGAGCTGTTTTTTTCCATCTTCAGTCTCCATTTGTCAAAGCAGTGTGGAGCTGGCATAAGCCACGGTTAGCCCCAGTAACCTGCAAGCCAAGCTCTCCATCTTCCCCCAGATAATTAGAAAAGCTGACACTGCATCGTTTAACACTTCCTGAACATGAAGAGAGAAATAAAGCTCAAGATAGTGTCTCTGGAAAGAGAAATATGAAGATAAAAGTACACAGGGAAAGAAAAGCAACTTCTGAAGTAAGTGAAGACAGCAGCAGCCTCACAAAGCTGGGAAAATGTGACCCGAATAAAGCCCCCGCGATAATCTTAAAAGAGCAACATACTCCAGAGGAATGTGCAGGTTTCCATCTCCCAGTTTCTAAGACCCTCAGGACGTGTGGCCAGTTGACTGGAAGGGTCGTATTAACAGGAATTACTTATCACTGCTTAACTTTGCACAGCCTGGGTAGTTGTCAAATGTAGGGTAGCAGAGACAGGCTGCCTTTATCTTGGTTGCTGCCTGCTCAACAACCTATTGCGCAGATATATCACTTTGGCAACAGGCTGGTTCTGGAAAGAAAGCCTCAGGGTAAGGATTTTGGGGAGGGAGATTCAGTTAAAGCAGCTCGCCCCTTTCTGACACTGAGTTTATGGAAAAATAATGTGTTTAGTGGCAATTGCCGGCCACCATCAAAAATTACATTTGCTAGAGACCTCATCATTTCCCACGCCTGGCAGCTAGGGTTTGAAATTGGAAATGGAGACTGCTCTGATGGCAGGGAGGTGCACTGCAGAAAGACAGCAAACACAGTCACGTTACAAGCAAAAAACCCACCACCACACACAGAGGAAAGCACCCAACGACAAACAGTCTGTTCTGTCTACATAAACAGGAACTCATCAGTGCTTGGCAGCCGGACACCTGGAATTTGGGGGTATGCACTGGACACACTGCCCTCTGGGCTGCACAAGCTGCCACTGCCTTCCCATTCAACCAGCCCTCCCCAGTGCCATGCCATCCCTGGTGCCCCTAGGATAGGAACTAGGTTGTTCTGTTCTCAGTCCTTCCCCCATATAAAGGTGCAAGCAGGTGAGAAAAGCAGCACCTCTGCACAACATACAAGGGTGAGGAGAGACATGAAGCAGAGGGGAACATAGAATATAGGAAGAAGGGGAAATGAAAACAAAAAATAAGGAAGCAGGAGGGGAAAGGTGTATGGAGGAAGGGATACAAGTACAAATGTGGTTCCTATGGCTGGGTATGCAGGGCAAAGCACAGAAAGAAAGGAAGGAAAAAATATGTATCTGTACTCCTCTGACTCAGAAGGAATCATTACCTGTGGAACCCCAGACCAAACCTCCACACCTGCCTCAGCTGTCAGGGACTGGCTCTGACCCCAACCAGCAAACAGAAATCACTGACCACTGCTGATTGCTCCCAAAGGGGCATCAGCTTAGCAGCACCAGCAACTGTACAGAATCAAGTAATTCAAATTCCATGTGATTTGAAAAACTTTCAAAAACCCAGCAATGATGCAGGCCGATATTGTTCCACTCAAATTCTTTTTTTTTTTATTTAGAAAATATTCTCCAAAACCAAACATATTAACAGAAAGATGCTGAAGTCTCAGTCAAGCACTGAGAAGCTAGGAACAGCCAGGATTAAGATTGTCTGAATGACTTAACCTTACTGACACAACAGCATCATACACTGCAGTCTCATTCCCAAACACTTTTGCTATCTCCTCCTCACTTCATCCTGTGATCTGTTTAGTATATTTGCCCCATTTGCCACAGAAAGCAGATGTGTACCTACGAGAGCTCTCCAGTACTACAGAGGCCCCTGCTCACCCACCACAGAGCACACAGCACCTCCTGTCCCCACCCCTCGGCTAGGAATGCAGCAGCAAAGGCAGGAGCACAGCGTGGAAGCAGGAATCCAGGACTTGGGTGAAAACGAAGCAATGAAAACGAGTGAAAGAAAGAAGCTGGGGGGGAAAGGTAAGAGAAAATTCTCAGCAAGCTCAGTCTTTGCTGTCAAGAACCAGCCTACTCACCATACAACGCTCATAAAAAAGCAATGGCTAGTCTCAGAGAAAAAACATACAAACCCTAAGCAACACTTGGGACAGGGACTGTTTGGCAAACACTTGCAAGACAAGTAATACTGAAGATAACAGTAACCTGTGAAATTAAGAAATTTTATAATATTGCTACGAGAATAACAAATTAAGACATACTGAATATTTAAGACAGAATATTTAAGACTGAATATTTAATTAAGACAGATTGAATATTTAAACCATCGGATTACAAAAACAGACTTAGACGATTAAGACAGAAGCATTCCTCCTTGTATTGCCAGAAGCAAAGAGGCAGGGTCAGAGCTCCAGCCTTCTGGATCACCCCCAAAGGCAGTCCACCTCCCTCTTACCACAACATGCAGAGTGGAAGTCCCAAAGTTCAAGTTCAAACATCAAGTCAGCTACTAACAGATTAAAAGTCTGGACACCCACCACTTTATGTATGCTCTAGTGTTTCAGTGCTCATTCTGTCAGTTTTGGTCTCAACTTTTTTATGCCTCATTGCACTTATAAATTAAAATTGCAGTGTAAAATTAAAATAGCAATACTACCAAGTCAAAACAGGCATGTTGTAAATGTTCTGACTTCTGAAGCATTTAGACAAAATTATGAAAACACATGCAAGAGAAAGAAGTGAAACGTAGTCCTGCGTTGAGTGCAAGCTTTTAAAGTTGTGTTTCATGGGGTTTCAGTATACAGCCTTGACCAAGGCAATGGTTTTGAAGGGTCACTAAGTAATCAAGACCAAACCAAAAACAAACAAACCAGAATAAGTGGTTGTGGTAACCCCAGTTCAAACCCTTCCTAAACTCCTGGGCACTTGGAGCTCATGGTGTTGACAATCTAGTTTTCTTCTACTGAAATGCACAAGTACAGGTCAGCAGCTGTACAGAAAACCTCTTGACATCCAGTCCAAAGAGCTACAAAACAAGGCTCTGAGACAAGACATGAAACCACTCAACAGAAACAACCCCATAACACAAGATAATTCCGAATATACAACACACAGCCTACGTAAATCTTAATAAAATTTGTTTAAGGTATGTTTTGTAACTGGATCTGTGTGAAAGTTTTAACAGTGGACTTCAGAGATGGGTTATTTAAAGACTGAGATCATCAGTAAGGCTGATTTTTTTATCCTCCTTCCTTAGGAAGGCAGACTACCCAAAGCATACTTAAAATTTAAAAAATGAATTTTAAAAAATTGCTGATTTTACAGTAGAGATCAGCTAGAAGTAACCCCAAATGGATTTGAGTAATATTCTTAGCATATCACCCACCTAACAGAATAAAAAAGTTCAGAGCAGTAACAGTTTGTTCCAAAATAACTGGTTTACCCCACTCCAAACTTCCCTCTCTTTCTCCTTCCTACTTTTTCTTGTATAGATGCATGCTTTCCTCTAGGGATTCTTCAGCTTCAGAATAACTTGCTTTCTCCCTTAGCAGTAGCTCTCAATTTTCTAGCTGTAACCCTCAAACTTGATGTGCCTTAGGATTTATTCAGCATATGAGTTCCAAGAAAACATATCTCCAGTAGGTAGGTGTGAAACAGCCACATCATTTTAGTCCAGGAGGCATCTCTGAGGTGCTGCTGTACCAGCTAGTTAAGTTTTTAAAATGGAAGATGTGCGTTCACTTCAAAAACTCACTTTGGATCAATTTTCAACTTGGCACACTAAAGTAGACGACATCAGACTGCAATAATCAAAATCTTATAGAAAAATAAATAAGACTAATTTTAATTTTCATTAAAAATAAAATAGCTATAAAATGAAAGCCACATTTATCATATGTTGGTATTTCAAAAAAATCTTAATCTGCTTTGTTTTGCAAGCATGCTAATTAAAAATTCATATCACAATCTACAGCTTATAACACTGAACCATCTATTTGATTATGCTGTCAAAACAGGCAGTCAGAATTTTATACTGCTGTGTGCATTCAGTTTATGGAAGGAATCATACTAACTTTAAACATTTTTACACAAATCCAAGTTCCCTTTTGGTACATCATCACTTTTCCCACTTGTATCAAAACAGATATGGTTTCTTCAAGAACGAGGAGAAAGCAGTTCTTCTGACTTTTAAAGACAAGGTTCAAGCCCAAACTGCTAAAACAACATATGCACATCTCCAAACACTAAAAATACTTCAGTATCTTTACAATACCTTTTACATCTGGATCGTCTATATGGGGTTCCAAATTTTCTATCATTTCTTCCAGCTCTTTCCTTCTTGCCATAGGAATGTTTGGAGACACTGGCATTGTGAGTTCCTGAATTTCTCTATCGAGTATTATCTCAGAAGCCTGCTGAAGCTCAAAGTCAATATCTATTTCAGGAAGTGGAGTCCTCCAGAAATGAAAGGAGTTGTACAATTCCTGCTCTGAAAGAGAGGCTTCCTGTGAACTTAGCCCAGCCTCCCGCAGTCCTGCTGTACAGTGATGAGAACTTCGCTCGTTCTCGTCAGCCATTTCCCCACAAGGTTCTGAAGATGAAGTGCAATGAAAGGGTGACTCAGTCTGGAAATCACTTTCCCTTTGGGAGTTATTTGACACTGCATCTTGATCTCCCATGGCATTTTCAAGTTTTCTTGCAAAATCATCATTATCGACACGTGAAGACAGATCCTCTGTTCTGTTGTGCTCATCCTCTGCTGTGACATCTTCTGTGGTTCTGATTTGTTCACTGTTGAGTGACAAAGCAAACAAACTATTTAAAAACAAATTGTTGCATACAGATACTTTTGAAAATTCATAAAAATACTATCGTGTTGTTATTTATCAAGTTAGATTTACTTACAGCATAGCAAAATAAGTCACAGAATCAAAGAATAAGAATGGTTGAGATTACAAGGGACTTCAGGAAGTCATCTGGTCCAAGCCCCTTGCTCAAGCAGGGACACCTAGAGCAGTCAGAAAGGTTTTGAAGATCTCCAAGGAGGAAGACCCCTCAACCTCTCTTGACAACCTGTCCCAGTGCTCAGTCATGTTCACAGCACAGAAGTGCTTCATGATGTTCAGAAGGAACCTGGGCTCCAGACTGTGCCCACTGCCTCTTGTCCTGGCACCAGGCACCACAGAAAAGAGTCTGGCTTCGCCATCCTTAGACCTTCCCTTCAGGTATTATACACATTAATTAAACATCCCTTCCTGAGCCTTCTCATCTCTAAGCTAAACAGTCCCAGCTCTGTTTATCCTGTCCTCACAGAATAGATGCTCCAGCCCATCATCATCTTGGCCCTTTGCTGGACTTCCTCCAGTTGCTCAATCTCTTCCATACTGGTTTGCCAGAACCGAACACAGCACTCCAGATATGGCCTTGCCAGTGCTGAGTAGATGGCAAGGATGATCCTTCCTTGACCTGCCAGCAGTATTCCTAATGCAGCCCAGGATACCATTAGACTTCTTTACCACAAGGGCACACTGATGATTCATGTTCAATTTGGTGTCCACCGGGACCCCCAGGACCTTTTCTACTTTCCAGAGCTGCCTTCCAGTCAGGCAGCTCACAGCACGTGCTGGTGCCTGTGGCTGTTCCTCTCCTGGTGCTAGACTTTGCACTTCCCCTTGCTGAACTTCACAAAGTTCCTGCCAGCCCATTTCTCCAGCCTTTCAAGGTCCCTCTGGATGGCAGCACAACCCTCTGGTGTATCAGCTTCTCCTCCCAGTTTTATGTCACCTGCAAGCTCACTGAGGGTGCACCTTACCCTGTCATCCAGATCATTACTGAAGATGTTGAACAGAACTGGACCCAGTACACCCAGGGTACACTGCTTTTTACTCATCTCCAACTAACCTCATGCTACTCATCACCAGTCCCTGGGCCTGGCTCTTCAACCAATTTTAAATCCACCTCACTCACTGCCCGCCCATCCAGCCCCATAAGTCAACAACAGCTTCTCTGTGAGCATCTTATGGAATACAGCATCAAAAATCTTACTGAAATCCATATAGACAACATTCACTGCTCTCCCCTCATCTACCAGGTCAGTTTCTTCATCATAGACAGAATGCTGTAAGGTATTTGGATGCATCCTAAATTAATGAATAGTTTTGTATTTTTAGTAAATAATTGAAAATTCTGGTAGTCTGTTAAGTAAGATGAGAAATACCAGATTTTTCCAAGATCTATACGCAAAAGTCAACTTTCTGAACTTGCTAATCACATAGAAGAAAAATAAGTAGGAAAAATAATCTGTAGATTTAAGAAATTCTTCACCTGTTTTCCTGTGAAGAACCATGATCCTCTGGGTTTTTACCATCTTCTTCTTTAAAATACTGACCACTGCTGGATGGATTAGCAAAAGTTGATATGAAAGGCCCCAGAGATTGAAAAGCAGCTTGACGGACCTAGTGGAAAGGGACCAAGAAAAAAAAAGTTATATAAATAGTGTTGTCCTACAAAACATAGAAGTCCACTGTTAAGAGGACTTAAGCATCATAGGTCTATGAAGGAAAGCAACAGCAGGGGCTCTTTTCTAGAACAGCAAGCCACCTGTATATCTAGACTGATAGATGAAAAATGTTAAGAAAAAACAACGTAAAAACATTTAAATCACAGGTAACTGTATGTTGACGGGCCCTTTCCCCACAACCAAAGAAATCACAATTATTTAAATATCAGAAGTGTAAACCTGAAAGCTCAGTTGAGAATTTTAACGACCTGCAAGGAAAGAGTTGTGGCGTAGCAAACACACATTTCATTATCATGAATTTGACTGATATCAAGCTTAGTATTTTTTCCCTTTCTAGTTCATTATATCCTTCATTTGCTCCTCTCCTTTATCCTACTATTTATTCTTCCCCTCTCACCAATGATCCTACCTATGTCCATTTCTATTATGAGATTAAATTCTGCTGGGCTACACTTTGCATGACCTTTTTTTTTTTTTTTTTTAAACACAGCTTATAAAAGATCACTTTTGGCTCTTTAGAAGTAGTCTGCGCTACAACCTGAATGTTTGAAGAGTAGACCTTGAGGACAAATAGGAGATGGTGATAGGGAGCTAAGAAATATTAATAAATTGCATCTAGTTTTTTTTAGAAATGTCAAGTCACAGGTAGTTCTGTGGCTAAGAAAAGCTGTCCTAGTGGCAACATTTTTCTTATATGCTGCAGTGGAAATGTGAGGAAATCTTTATGCCTATTGACAAACTCCGCATTCCAACAAGAGTCTTGGCTCAAGATGTGTGAAACCTGTGTTATCCATACCTATGGGGAAAAGTTTTATATGGAATACCACAGTAAAAACCCTAAACCGTAACAGTTATTCAAGAAATAAAAAAGCAGTTCTTACCCATCGTGAAGGATCACTAATCAAATTAATAAAAAGGGTTGACAACTTTGTCCGTCGGACTTCCTGCGATGTTGCACAAGAAACGGCCATGAAGCATTCTGCACATGCTTTTCGAACTCCCCACACGTTATCAGAGCAGAGCTGGAAAAACCTTGGCAACTGTTCAGGACATAATAAGTTTGCAAGTCTTAGCAGACATTTGTTTCAAAGTGTTCTTTTTTCCTATTCACTTACTTCATCAAGTTCTCTGCCCTCATACTCAACAGATGCATTAGCTTAACTAAGTTCACATGACAAAGAACATGCAAAATTGCATTTTTTTGTTATGGAAAGAGATTCCCAACGTTTTTAAGAACAGTCTAGCTACATGATATTGCTTTGACATACTAACACTCCAATTGCACCTTCTACAAGGTTTTAATCCAAATTCTTGGCATGTATCACTAAGACGACAGCATCTGTGTAAAAGAAACCAATTTACATCTGTAATTAAGAAGCATGTAGGATGTAAATCTGAGCAAAGATACTCCATTATCAAATGGCTTGAATCACACAGTACCTAAGGAACAATGCAGCAAATACTATAAGAACATAAGAAACCTCCTGAGGATGAGACTAGATCTACTTGTCACATCAACAAGAGGCTCTGCAGCCATTTGCAGATGTTGTGCCTTCATCTACACTGTTCTCCATAGAAGAACCCCACTAATTCACGGGACTGACTCATCAACCTCCTCCAGCCCTCAACAAGCTCAACATTCACAGCACCAACAGAAAGTCTGAAGAAGGATCCCAGAGACTTTCATGCTCATTTCTGCTCCCTAACCCTGTCATGTCCCTGAGCCAAGGAGGACACACCATGCGGAGGGAATGAGAGGTATTGTTAAGGATCCTCTGCTTACTGACCCAGAAAAATAGGGGTCCCCTTTTTTTCCATTTTAAGCTTGTATTCTTCCCTTTACTTTGTTTTTTATTGCCCAGATGCTTTTATTTTCTCTACCTTTCTTTCCCTCTAGTTCTCTTTCCCTCCTTCCCAGGAGGGCTCTGAGGTTTTGTTAAGGGTTAGGAAATCTGACTTTAACAGAAGGAATCAACGAACTGCAGCATTAAAAGACCATACAAGCCTTGCCCTATCAGTCTACTCCCCTCTTACTCCTCAGTACCTGCAATTTCTCATTGCGTTACGGACATTAGCAGACACATTCCTGCCTACTTCTTGCCTTTTTGAATTTGCTGATACTCTCTGCCTTCACAACCTGAAGTATTTTCTTTGGTCAGTTTTAAACCCTTCTCCTAGGTCTAGTACCCCTCAGCTCTAGACTGTGTGATTTGGCAAGTAAGAGATCTGTATTCATGGTAACTGTCTTCAAAGATTTTGCAAGCCTCAGTTGAAACCTCCAATCAGTTAAACTAAGAGTCACAGCATTTTAGTCTCTCCTTACCATGGAAACATAGCAGTTTCCTAATAATTATAGTTGTCCTTCTGTGTACCTTGTCTAACTCCACTACAGACTCGTATTAAAAAGAAAAAAACTGTTAAGAGATGGCTTACCAGCATTTCTTCGGTGGCTTGCTGCCCAACCACACTGCAGATATCTCCAAAGTTGGCTGCACATACCTTGCAGACAAAATGCAAGAAACAACTACTAAAACAATTGTTTTAATACAGCATAGAAAGTCTGAACAGCTTTTAAAGCCGTAAAAAGGAGGTTTTGGTGCTAACTAAAAATCAGCCACTTCCCCAATTTCAATTTATACAGTTTAAAAATAATAATGATAATAAATAAAAATAATAAAATAATAACAGAACTTCAACTTTAATCAGCCTTTTAAAAATCATTAAAGTAGCACCCCAAAACTTAAGTGAAAGGGAAGGAAGATTCAATATGTTCAAAGTGCTGTCAAATGAAACACCCCAAGCAATTATAAAGAAAAAGAAGTTATACAATGGCAGGGTGAAACTGAAACACAGCCTCAGCACCTAAGTTCCATGATAGAATACTGGTTTGCTTCATCTTAATGAGCATCTTTAATTCTAAGTACTAAGCTATGAGCTCAGGAAGCTGATGCTTTATCAGGTACAGCTGGTTCACATTTTCATGTGAACAATCATGCACACAATGCTACCTGCACAATCATAAGGACATAGAGCTTCTTTCTTTGTTTCCGATAATAAACGTAGGTAATCTGGAAAAAACCTCAAGCGTAAAATAAACAATCTATAGAAAAACAAATTACAAAGAAATGCTATAGCTTTCACTCACAATTGTCACAAATGAAATCTAGCAGGATAATGTCATTTAGACAAACGCATGTTCCAAGTTGATGACACTCCTTTCACAGATAAGCCAGACTAAATGCTGATAATTCATACCTTACGAACATGAAACATTCTGCAGTCACAGCACATCTCACAAAACCTAGGAAGAACAAGTCTTTCCGTGATGTCCTTTCCCACCATGGAGGCCATTTTGCACATTATCTAGTGGCAAGACAGACAATAATTAGGAAAGACTGCACAAGACAATTCTGTGTCAGTCAAGCAGAGCCTTTTGACACTTTTTATTCTGATATAGGAAACTGAAAATTGTGAAAAATACTGGAAAAAAAATGAACCAAAAAGTTTGGCCACTCCTATAAAAAGGCTTTTTTTTTTTCCCCTTCCTTTTTTCTTTTTTTTTTTTAAACCTTCTCTCTGCTATAAATGCAACGCAGTTGTAGAAGACATTGGTCTTTCAATGAATTAAATCAGAATGAAAACTAATTAATATAAATGAGCTCTCCAAAATTACTATTTTTTTTCCAAACTGAATTATAACATGAAAAAAAAAAAACTGCAACACTTTCACTATTCCAGTGCTTGAGGAATTTTTTGACTGTTAACAGAAAATTACTGACAATTAATATGGTTAAGTGACTTCTCCATCTCCTGTATGATTTAAAAATTAACTACCATAGTTGATATTGGTCATCTGTAAACCCTTAACATAAAATTACTGAGAAAAATTGTATCATACCAAAGAAAGTGACAGTTTTACTTTCTAACTGTTCTTTTGTTCTGATTTTTACAATTTTTTGTAAAAGAAGGTAGTCTAAAAAAATTTTAACTTTCCTAGTCATATCAGTATATCAACTTAATTTTTCTATAACAATAGAGAAGACTTAGTTTGGTACAGAAACCTTTCTCAAGTTTTAGTATCTTCAAAACAAAGAAGATGGGTAAAGCAAACTCTACTTTGAATTCTATTCCCTTACAGATTTGTAAGCTTCTTCAAGAAAGTAATGTAAATTTGGTGTCAAATGCCCAGCCTGTTCAGTAGTCTGTCCACATTACGACACTAAAATATTAATGAGGTTTCTCTTAACCAGTAAGAACAAAAAATTCACCCAGCAAAAACCATCAACATAAATTGAAAAAATTAAACAGAAGCATTTGCACACAAACAAGGCCTCTGCCCTTTCTCCTTTATGAATTATTAATTTGCTTTCTATTTTAATATGGCAGACAGGAATTTTTAATTATCAAGGTTGTATCCAATGCAAAAACAAAAAAAGTCAACTCAAATGCTTTTTATTTTGTCTAATCAAAAAAAAAAATCAATAAAGAGAAAAAGTACAAAGACCTAAAGAATTCAAGCATTAAACATTTTCCTCTGATGGAAATTTTCCACATATGCAATTTAAACCTCCATAAAACAAACCTGCAAAAAACAAGAAGCCATCAATAGCCGATGCTTTAGGAGTCAAAAAAAAATCATCCCCAGTGCTGGCTTCTCCAGTTTTTCTTCATGGCATATACAAGTTATTGAGTTTAACTCTAAGCTTGACTTGTGTAAGACAGCATGGAAAAGTTTTGGATTAGTTATGGATAGAAAAGTCAATTTTTCTCTCTCCTACCACATTAACATGTATCTTTGGAGACATGGCAGCATCACTGCAACACCAACCATTCAAGCAAACGCTGTACTGTGTAGTTCAATACTGCTGTTACTTACAGCCACGGCTTCTGTCTTCACATCATCATTGCTGTCTGGAGCTGTCAGATCTATCAGAACAGGGCATACTTTGGTCTCCACATCATATCTCTCTATGAGTTCTTGTTCCAACAGAACTAACAATGCTGCCTGGCTTGTTTTTCTCACCTAACAGAAGACAACAAAAATCAAACCAAGGAGTTTAAAGAGGTTTGGCTTTTTTTTTTTTAAGCATGTTCTAGTATTTCGGGAGCTGTACCTATCTACTGCTACACACCTACTCTTTGTGGGACTCAGAGGAAACAAGTGTTCCAAAAATGCTGTTGCAAACACTTTGTGTTTGAAACAAAACATCAGATCCAAGAATGGCTGCTTATTATATACTAATGCAATGCTATTATAAGAGTGTCTGCCTACGTATTTCCCAAAAGTCATGACTGCCATGCCAAAAAAAAAAAAAGCCCTGGAAGAGAAGCAGCATAGCTAATTGGGAGTAACAAAGTTCTATGGCATGAATTTCATTAAACAAACCCTCTTTTTTTCTGAGGTTACCAAGTCTGGCTGACAATAAATAACTGCATTTATTTTGAACGTGTTTTTAATTCCGAGAGACAATTCTGATTAGTTCCATCTAGCAAAAAAAATGCAACAATAGGATGACCATTACTAATTGGCTTCATATGTAGTTAACTACTGACACTCAAAAAGTGATTTCATGGAGGTTATAATTACATAATAGAATTGTTTCTAGGGGAATTAGTCCTCAGTGCACTTCTGTATCTGTCTATCTAGCACTGACAAACATAACATCATGCATTAGCTATCATCTAGAAAAAAAATCCGAAGTTATCAATAAAAGTTTGGAGATGATTCAGAAAACGCTGGAGTCAACTGGAACAATCCAGATAAATTGAAAAGATGGGCTTATTTATACTACATCAACTTAATACTTGCCAATGCAAGGTCATGTGTATCAGAAGAAATAGAAACATTATATAAAATGCTGGACTACATACTGCAATGCAGTAATTATGAGACGGACCATCGAGATCTTTGTTTCAGAGCAAACCAGCCAAATGGAATACGGAATTATCAACAGAGGTTATGAAGATGAACAGAATTACTGAATCTGTGAGCAAGAGATTATCAAGCAGAAGAATGGTTGTTGTGTTCTCTGTGAATTAGCACAACTACTGTGAAGAAAATTGTCTGGTTTTGATACCTACTTTTAAGTATGGAAAATCTGGCAAAGGTTCAAAAAGTGACTAAAACTCAAGAGTTCTAAACTACTTGAGATAACATTCCACCTAAAATTTACTCTGAAATGACTTGGAGAATCCTACAGAAAAGCTTAGATGAGATAATTCATGCATGAAGACATAAAAACCACACAAAGTTCCATGCAAATTCAGCTTATAAAACAGAAATTACTGGATCATTATACAAAGGACTGGATATGAAAGTATGTAACAGTGCTTAAAAAACTGAATTACAAGAAGTTATTTTTTTCTTGTAACTATTGTCTCTTTTTGTCAGCATTTGTGTTAGCTTAGAAGAATGACTGATTTTGTCCATAAGAACATAATACCATATAAAAGCCCCAAGATCAAATCAGATCATATTAGGTGAAAGATATTCCAAGTTTTCTTAATGATTTCAGAGTGCCATGTATTTCAGGTCATTCAAAACCTTCTTCACTTCAAAATATTGCCCATTTATACGATCCTAAATAAGCTAAATTGAAAAGCCTCACAACAGAAATCTTTAACTAGCTTATAAACTGTTTCTACAAGACACTTACCTGGTTATTCTGGTCTGCAAGGTACCGTACCACAATAGGTAGCAAGTATTTGGAAAAAGCGTATGGGATTGAAGGTCTATTTTCTTGACAAAACATAGCAATATGAGGCACCTGTTCCATCAGTTCTGCCCGCACTGTAGGCTCTGTCAGGGTCAAAATAAAACCAAAAAAGGCATGATAAATGTTAAGATACTGCCAGATATTGCCAGAATAAGCCTTTTTACAGTTCTGTATATACAAACTGCATTCTCAAGTGTTCATTTCAGTATGTTTACGGTGGGTGTCATTTTGATAAGCACCATCTTTTTGCACAACCAGGTACAAATACACTCCATACTGCTAAACTTCTACAAAATATTTAGCCTTGGCCCATATTATCAATTACAAAATAAATAAATAAAAAATAAAACACCACCAACAACACAGACACAAGAGAGCAAGTTATCAAACATTCTGAGTATCAGAATCCGTCCAAGTTTCCTACAACCATCACCTACTTCCGAGAGAATTGCTATGCAGGAAGTCATCCCAACACTGCTACCCCTATGGGAAGAAACAACCTGAGGGTGGCTCCTGGCTGCAGACTTTCATAAGGGAAAGATTCCACTAAGCAGGATAACCAGCCACAACCACAGATGCTTTTTCATCCTATGCTTTTCAAGTCTACTGATACTCTTGTCACACAGAAATGGTCCTGCGCCCTTCCAGTTGTTTCTTAAACGTTTTAGATAAGTTTTTCATCAGAGTTGGTGACTGGTTCAAGAATACTTAATTTACTTTTTCAATTAAGAAAACGCTGTACTGCTTGAATGAATCCTAATCCCTGCAGAATGGGCTCGTCTACTTGGGGAATGAGAGGAGAAATAAGAAGAAAAATTAAATATGGATTAAATTCCAACTGAGTATTAAAAGAACATATTCAATTTAAGAAGTAGGTCATTATCACATGCCTAGTAGTCCATTAATCCACGTGAATAAAATAAAATCATTTCAGACCTAAGTACTAAGTATTTCTCTCCTTTCAGAATTTGTTTACATCTGTGGTTACTGTTAGAGAACTGATAACCTACAAAAACACATACTGAAAAACCATCGATTACTCTCAAGTGAAAATAACTTGATTTATATTTTAAATAATAAAATGTATACTGTTCACAGCATACACGTGCCTTACTATATTTTTACAAAGCAACTGTCCAGGTAAAACTTAATGGCATGACAAAAGCATCTTCCCTAGAATACTTGGAATTAACGTGAAACATTAAAACTGTAACCTTTTGCTAAATAGGAACATGTGATTTGTATTTTTATTTAACATGGATTATGCTTGCAGCTCTTAGCTTTCTTGAACATCAGTTAAAATTGACAGCTTAAGACTGAATAAAACAAAACAAAAACAAAGCAAGTACCATGCTTTGTATAGTCTCTTCACTGAGGATGAGAACAGAATCATAGCACACAAAGTAACCAAATGTATGTTTGTTCCATTTCTTTGACTACAGACTTAAATTATTTTTCCTATAGAAAAAAAATACAGAAAAACTCTGTAAAGTTTATGACCTCCTGACAAAGTTCAAATCCAAAATGAAATGCCACATAAATCAATACTGAATAGGTTTGCTGTTCATGATAAAGAAAAACTCTGCCAGTCTGCTTTGTTTCTCTTCTTAAAACAATAAAGTAGGAACATACATGACAAATGCCTTCTTATTTAAATTTCAGATGTTCAACTTGCACGTGTTTCAGAACTCCATAAGCAATACACTTATGTATACACATATAAGATTGTACTGAAGAAGCCAGATCTCAAAGAATACTACTCAAACTACATGCAAATTTTAGTAAATTTGTAATAATGAAAAAGAATATATACCGGAAGACTTGGATTTCAGTTTGAACATGACGTTTGTAACATTAAATGTAACAGTTGACTAAAATAAGCACCTGTATATAGGGCAAACTTTAATGAGATCATTGATTTTGAAAGAAAAAATCTGTATCACATTAACATAAGGAAAGGAAATACTAATTATTGCTAAATGGATTTTTTTTTTCATAAAAAGCTTTGAAAATAAAAAGTTAACATCTTCAGTCTATTTTTTCTTTCTAATTTCTGTTTAGTTTTCTTTTGGAAGCTTTCAGCACCGCCTGGTTTTAAAGTTGCCTAATACTTAGTACCTCATCTTTCACTTCCTAACAAAAAATTGCCAAAAGAGTCATTAGAACACAGGATAGCGTAAGTTGCCAATCTTCACTGGATGAGGTTTTCTTAGGAAAAACCAAAAGCATTTCAGCTGTTTTCAAGACTGAACTTGGCAAAACCATCTAATTTCTTCCTACATTGAATTCTGTTCCTTTTATCAGATAAGGCCTAGCTTTACTTCTAGCACAGAAATACGTGCAAGAGAGGGGAGTCCTTTTACATCAGAAAGTGTTTTTCCATCTGTGTAAAAACCTGCCCAACAGCGGCAGAGCTCAGGGCCTTTAAAACACTCTCCGTTTGCACTTGTCCAGTACACAACAGAGTACAGCAGCTAGGAGTGGAGAAGTCCTTCCTGGCCGAGCACTTTGAGACTCAGTAACTCACTGCCTAACACCTCAGCAAAGCAACAGAAGAAAGCATCCAACTCAGAGGCAGACAGGACACAGGTGGCAAAAGGTGCCGAAGCACAGCCACAGAGGGAAACCAAGAGCACAGTGAGGAACCAGCAGGCTGGGAATGGAGGCACAGAGGGTTGAGAGGTGAATAATGATGAGGTAAGGCTGGCAACTGAAGGAAAGGCAGACTGGAACTTGCTGGACAAGAAATTGGAAGCAGGGCCCAACGCCAGGGCTGGAGGGACTTCCTCCCACCTTTCCCATAAAGCTGCCACTTCAAAACATGTCCAGGACATGATCTAAGGGTACACCAGGCCTGTGTCACAACGCTTACCACTAGCATCTCCTAGGACTCCTGCTTCGTTCCCTGCAGCAAATGGAAGATGACTGCTACTCACTGGGGGGTAGGGGTGGTTGGGAAGAGGAGTGGGAAAGAGGAGGAGAAATTCAGCTGAGGCTTCATGTTTGGCAGCAGTGCTTCTTAAAGTGTTCCTGAATTTGCTTCAGGCAGTTCCCACCCTCCCAAACCCCAAACTTGCAGCTGGCCCTTCCATTATGCCAATGCAACCGTTCGTGCAGCCAGACAACAAGCCCTATCAAAGAACTGATCTGGCTGACACAGCTCTTGCCCCACCACACAAGGATGATTAAACAGAAAGAACTGGCACTTGGATTGGTTTCCCTGTGCAATCACACATTTCTGTCAAGTAGCAGAACTTTGTGATGACAGAAGCAAGGAGAGAGTAAAAGAGGGCACAGGGACTACTTACTGTGACACTATTATCCGAATAGAGCAGAAGCAGCAAAATACCTCTGAGGAGCTTGATTTGCAGTTTTGTCCAGCACGAAGCTGTGTGAAATGCTTAAGCCAAACCCTTCACAAAGTAATTGCACACTACTCATTCGGGAGCCTTAAACTCTGGCTTCTTAAACTGCTGTATAAAGGATACTGGTGCAATCAAACCCAACAAGAGCTCCACATTAAGCATACCCAGGGCCATTTATAAAGCTCCAGATACTTGGCACTCACAATGGGCAGGCTGTTTAGACTTTGATACCTCTACAGTTGACATGCCCCCAGATAAAGTCATGACAACACTCCCTTTCCCTAAACCAACTGGTTTTGCTGTGGAAATGACTTCATGAATTTCTTTATGAAGCGCTCTTGTAAAACAGCGATGAGTGCCAAACCCAGAAGATAACCCAGAAGATCCTTTTTTTTTTTCCTCTTCAAAACAGGATTTATCTATTATGCATCACTTAAGAGAGCAGCCATACTGTATGACAGGATTGAAGAGCTTCTCGTGTAAAGCGAGCCCCCTTCTTCCTGAGCTACTCAGCAAGCTCTGGCTTCGTGGGGAACACAGACAGATGGGATGATACAATTAAAAATGTGAAAAATTCATGCCCAGGAATGAATTAGAACTGTAGAGGCACCTTAGTTCGTACATCTCCTAAGTTTTACGTGCATGGCTCTGAGATCTTGGTAAGCTCGATTAAAACCAGCCAACAAACCAGCACTGTGCGTCACTGGCTCTGTAAAGCAACACCGTAATTCACTACCAAAAAGGCACTGTGCTGCTCCAGAGAGTTACTGCTGCTGTGCAAGAACCTGAACTGTAAGCTTCCCAATTTAGATAAGACCTCAATTCTTCCAAACACTGAAGCATATGTTCCAGTGTGTACTGAATAGCGTCTAATCTTGCAGTCTGACAAGGTTACAGCAGAGCAATTTTTTTGTTGTTGTTGCTTGGGTCTTTAGGAAACATAACTCAATGCCAAAGAGCTCTACTAAAGATCCTGAACTTTGTCGTTCCTGTAATTCATTCCTCAGCTTCGCCTTCAGCTTAGATGGGTTGCAGCTCCAAAAGCCTGCCAGCAGGCTTCAATGCAGTGCCTGCCATTTTAGTTTTAACTTTTCAGTAGTTTATAACCAAATTTATGCCTTCGTCACCAACACAGCAAATGGACTGTGGAAGTATCAAATAGAATTATTACATGTCACTCCTTAAGTTATAAGCTTATCCAGCCAGGGAACACAGCTGTATTTCATATATATTTACTTTTTAAACCGCACAACACAGTCAGTTCCAGGCTTTCAGAAAATACAAACAAAATCTGGATGGAAAAATTTCACTTCATGTCAAGATTAGAAGTTTCTATTCTAAGCACTCTGCAAATTTACTGTGTACAATTAGGTTCTCCATACCATTTGCTTGGAACAGTATTATTTCCTTTTGGCAGAGTAAATCTGAAGAGCATTTAAAAATACTATCTCCTGAAGGTGCATGTCTGTGTCTTGAAGTAGTCGGCTACTATTAAAAAAAACCCTACAACTTGTCAAAACAAAAAACTGGAAAGAAATATTAACACCAGATTTGACTTCAGGAGAAAACTCATAATTGTTTTTCTCATTCATTAGCACTTTATTTCATTCTGTCAGCTCTCTTGTATTTTCTAGGCACAGAATTACTGAACTGAACCTTAGAAATCAATCTAGACTAAAGGAATGACAGAAGAAATGAAAACAGACTTAAATTTCTTCTGTTTGTGAAATAACTTCATTAAGAAGTTGCCATAATAAAATGATACAGTTCTACCTCCCTCCAATTTCCAGACCACACAAAACGAGTAATATATTCCTTCTAACATCTCAAAACCTGAGCAGACTTTAACCTGCACACATCAACCTTCAGTTTTAGGTATTGCACCAATCACCACTCGTATCGACATCCCAAACTGACTCCAATACCTTAGCAATACTTAACTGTTCTCTCCCTACTTGTGAAAGACATTTCAATTTATCCTAACATTTGACATCATCTCTTTCATAAGCAAAGTGCCAACATTTTCATCTAACTGCTCCTGCACATACACTTAGCTTTCCTATATAAGTGTGTAATGCTTACTGTATTCTTCAGCTATGAGGAAGTAAAGCACCATGGTTAGTCGTATACTGGAAATGAAAAGGGGATTACTGCAGACTAATTGCTCCAGAACAGTTATTTTTAAATGAAGTCATTATTCCAGAGCCAAGTGACAATTAGAATTCTTTCACAATAGGCTATTCTGCAACACATACAGCATTTAAAAAATTCTGCAAAGCTTTCGTTATCCAAAAATGACCAACTCCCCTTACCTCTGTGAGGAGCTGTGATGTTTTTGTTGTTAAAAACATACAAGAGTAACAAACATTGGTGACATTAAGGTTGCCTTAAATGACAATTCTGATTAATGTTTTAAGTACACTTCAGTATTAATATTTGTTTTCATGAGGGGTTTTAAGAAAGAGATGGATAAATTCACAGCTTTACATTTACACATTCATTCTTAAAAATTCTTTTGGTGAAAGACCAAATGAAAATATTGATTTGCATGTACTAGAGAGAAACAAGCCATGTGGAAAACACCTTCATACCCATCCCCCTGTACAGACGCTCACTTAGGTATTCAGCCCGAGTATAAAGTCCATAACATACTGGATATGACAATCTATCAACATCATTCAGATAGTAATGGAAAGAGTAACTTGCATGGTCAAAAATAAACTTTAAATCAATTCTACAGTTTACCAATTCAAACTTTACCCCCTTCCTTCCCAAATCTAATTTTCCTTCCCCCTCTTTTTTCTTCTAGTGTTAACTACATTTCCCCTTTTGATTTCTCTCATTTTCTATGTCATATATCCCTCTACCTTTCCTACCTTTTTTTGAAGGCCAAAGAAAATCTAGACGAGTGAAAAATATGCTGTATGCCCAGAGCCCATCCTTTTAGCTCAAGGGTACATGAGACAGACTGATGTGTCTGATTTGCGTGCTGCTTCACTAGTCAGGTTATTTTCTTTTACTAACTGGAAAGCAATTTCATTACTGATTGACAGACCAGGAGGGAAATACAGAGAAACTAATGAGCGAGGGGAAAGTCACCGTTAGTCATCAGTTAGAAGCAAGGAGAGATGAAAAAGGATTGCACTGGCTGAGGTAAAAGTCATGTAGCAGGAGGTGGGGGAAGAGGTATGAGGGTAGCTGCTGACAGCAGGGAAAGGGAACTCCCTGCTCCCACTAATATTACATAAATATGAAGATCTCGTTAAATGCAATGCTGTACTATGTGCTCTCGGACAGACACTGTTGGCACCTCTCACTGTAACAACTGCAATTGACTTGAATGGTGTTGCTAACACAGGTTAAACGTGCTATTAAGTAATTAAGGTTGCGAGGCCATCCACATTAAGGCTGATTACACAGCTTCGAAACTTAATGACCAATTAGTCTAATAATTGTTTCTAAAAATCAGTGTGCTCTGCATACTGCATTCACAACTGATTCTATGCAGAGAAAAAAAAAAAGACTTTTTCATCCAGGAGAAAAAGTTTCTAGGTGGTTATATTCAAGCAAATAAGTGTAAATCCTCCAGAAAGTCTTCCGTTTTTCGCAGCATTTCTCTAGAACAATACCTGTGTACGTCTATTTCCCATTACACTAAAATACCACCTACGTTTTTAAAAATGAAAACACACTCCCTCTAAAAGAACCCTTGTGAAAGATGTAAAGCTTCTGGTGCACAGCACTGCAGTCACACTATGCAAAATGCCAAGAATGTTTCAATTCTGGCTGAGGCTAACTTTCAAAGAAAGTTAATGGTGCTTGCGCACGCAGCAATGAAGCCCTACATTATACAATCCATTCACAAGCTGGTACGAAAAAATGAACACAAATTTATATGAGTGCAAAAGACTTAAGGGCTTTGCTCAAAATCATGTAAGCCTGTGACTTGTCTGCACTTGAGAATGAAGACGGTCCAGCTGTTTCTAACACTAACGAGGGTTTCTTGAGGAATAAAAATCACATTTGCCAATCACCAAGCCTCCACGGGCTCAAAGACACCATTAAGAACATTTAAATGGGAAGCCATACCTAGCAACAATAAAGAAAGAGAGAAATTACAAAGTGACTAAATAGTAGATTCCAAAGAAATATAAGGTATCACCTTCCTAGCACAGCTATAACTATGCTAGCTAACACAGTACCAAAGATCATAGGGAAGAAAAAGTTTATTTGGCAGCTAAGGGGGTTGGAAGCAGCAGATTATTCCTGAACTGTCACTGATGTTTTTCCTCCAGTGAAACAGCTATTCTTTGATGCCTCTTACAGCAGGATATGATGCTAGGGCACAGCAATTCCTGCCTTCCCTCATTTTCAGTATTGTCTCCAGTGGATACTAGTGATCTAACACCAAGCTGCAAAGCCAAGTACAACGTGGAACCCCTCCATCAGAAAACGTCAAAATGCCCTGCCAGGAAGAGAGCCACTTCATACAATTTGTACGTGTAATTACACAACAGGAGACATGACTCTTTTGCACAGGCTACATTTCACACAACTCACTGTCCACCTGCAAGCCACAAACTGACTGTTGACAGAAAGCTGTTGAAACATCACTTACTGTTCAATAGGCAATACTTAATCCTCTCCCTCCATACCCAAACAAACTTTCATAAATCGGTGATGCTAACAAGACCACTTGTAGAGTCCAAATGACTTCCTACCAAAAGATACCTGACAATTTTTGTCAACGTTTTTTTAAGTAGTTTTAGCTGATATTTGCCTTTGTCATGATGCCTCAAAATTTTTACATCATGGCTAGCCCATTGGTACATCAAGATGGCTTGTATACGGATTGGTATATTGGTATACTGGTATCATACTGACACATACTGTCTCATGGGTTTTTGTGTCCTGCAATCACATATTTGAAGTAAAGATTTTTATTTCACATTTATGCTGTATTGAGCACAACAAAGATGTCATTTAGATTCTTAAAGTGTTGTCAGAGTACAACAATAAAAGTAATTAGTTTTGAAATTCTCTTGCTCTCAAACACAAAAAGAAACAGCTGCCTTATTGTAGTCCCAACTCATCCAAAAAAAAAAAAAAAAGAAACTTTTTTTTTCAGGCAGAGAAGCAAAGAATGTGTCTGAAAAACATCACCCCAGCAACTTCCGAAGTTACAAAGTATTAATAGGGCAAAGGATTGCTTAGATATCTTTACAGTATTTCAGATAACACCAGCAGTACAAGGATAGCATGGATATTGTATCTCTCTGCTGCATTCTTCAATTCAAACCTTAATATATCAACTACTGTCTAGAAAGTGTCTTACTTTCTCTGACTTTATTTGACAAGAAAACACTCCTCAAAGCTGGAAAACAGGCCAGTAAGTAACAGCTATCAGAAATGAGAAGACCTGTACAGTTTAGTTCGACTTCCCAGCATTTTTTTATTTATGCATGTAAACATGAATTGACTCCAGGATTGCCCTAACCATATACACATACAGCTCGAACCAAGCAAGTCAAAATGCACAGGTGATACTATGTTTTCTTCTTCCAAATTCAGTTATTTTATGTTTTACAAAGCAAGTTGGAAAAATGAGGGAAAAAAGCGTCAGATATGAGAAAAATGAAAAACAATTCTATTAATAGCAACCTCAACAAAACAAAACAACCCCACTACACTGCCGTTTAAATAATATGAAAGAACACACATTATAAGGACACAAAGCAGATCTAGTTTCCTAATTAATTTTGGTATGGTTAAAGACGTAAGGTTATTCTAATTACCCCTGTTACAGAAATATACTAAGTCCAACACTGCAACAGCTCGAGGCATGAAACTCACAGCTAAGTTCGCAGAAATTTAATTTGTGGAGCAGCTGCAGAATCCAGTGCTACTAGTTTGGCAGAGCTAAAACAACCTCTACAACGCAGGAAAAGCCTGAAATGCTGCTTTTACTGACGCTGGGAAAATATCAACCCTGACTAAAAATGTACTCCACCCCTGTTAAAGGAAACAAATTGATTTGAGCTCAATTCTTGGCAATCATTACATTTCTACCTAAACAAGCCTGACTTTGACACACTTGGTTGATCATCAAGGAAAAGCCTAAGGCTACAAAGTTGCTGCACAAAGTCATTTTCTCCTTCATACATCTGTCTTATTTCCAAGGCTGAAATGAAACTTCAGCAAGTTCCTGACGCTCAACGCTGTTAAGAGCGCCACACAAACTATACAAATATCAGAAGCAGAGCTTAGCTACCTAAGTGCTCTAGAACAGTTGTATGCCACTGCTCACGATTAAAAACATTTCAATTAAAATAAATAGTGACTTTTTCTTCCTCTTAAAGAATTGTTGGAGAAGTACTCAATACAATTATGTCATGCTTATGACGGGCTGTTTTTCCTGGCTAAACAAGGACATTAGCTGACAAAAATAAAAATGTGCATTTTAAATGAAGACGGTAGGATCTTACAGAATACCTTTTTACCCTTGGAAAGCATTACACTTTGCAATTCTGTAAAGGAGAAGAGCTAACACACCTTAAACAAAAAAAAAAGTTCATCTCATACTAAATTTAACAAAAAGTTTTTCTAGTTCTCCATAGCATTCACCAATGATAAATGAATTTCTCTGATGCTTTGCTGCTAAAAAGACTTTTATTTCTTTCTTCTGGTGCTTCAACCATTTCAGCACTGTGTTAAGTTACAGTAAAGTCCTTTGATTTTTTTCTAGAGGATCTTCAGCCTGGAATTTCATTGCAGCTCCATCCACAAGATTTTTCCCCTCAACCCTTCCCCCCAGCCAGCCTTCCTTAAAGAACTCCTCCTTCCTCTCACATTTGTTTTTCATTGTTCTCCTACTTCTACATTTTATTCCAAACACCCGGCAGTCTCAAAAAATTCATGAGCAGAAGCACCTCTCTATGGATGCTTCTTACTCATTACTTACATCTGCATCTTGCCTATCAGTTCCTGCTGCCTCTCATCTTCACCACTGGTTGCCCAGAAGTGACCAAAAGAACAACTTCAGCATTCAAATTCTATCAGAAGTAATGGGAGTTTTGCACAGATGCTTTGCAAGATCCTTTTCAAAGCAGTAAAATCATCTTTATCTACAAATCTAAAACAACCATGTAGATCTGCTGAGTAGCCAAAGTACAGAAAAATTATTTTAAATTATACTGATGAAAAGTGGCAGTCACGCATCTTTTCTTTTGTCATGGAAAATAGTGAGGAAAAATGTTGTCTTGGGGGAAGGGGAGGGGTGATTCAGGAAAATGGGATTTTATGGCACTATTGCATCCCATAGAAACCTGGTTTGAATATTGATGAAGAGAAGGCATTGGTCCAATTTGAGCAATTCTGACATTCCCTCATTAACCCAGTAAAATGTTTAATGCTACTCACCTGAATCATCAGCTAATCTGCTGATTCTCTCCAACACAGCAATACAATCTCTCTCATCATCACTGACTTCCTTCAAAGTGTCCAGCAAACTTCGAGCCACCATTTGCCTAGTTTACAAGAAAGAAAGAATTTAAAAAATAGAATTATTTGTGCCCAGAAACACAGCCAAATCAAAAGTTGTGCAATCAAACATTTCTTAAACCAAACAGTAAAATTTTGCATACGTTTACTTTTAATGCAGTAAATATTGTTAGCCCTGCTTTGGGAATTATCAATTCTGATATTCAGTGTAATCCTGAAGAACTGTTTACTTTAAATGTAACGTTAAAAGCTCTCTCTTCAGCTTACAAGAGTAAGAGAAACCAGCCACAAGTTTAAGCAATGGTAACCATCTGCCAAGTGAGCAAACAGAAGCGTGGGAAGTTAGGA
Source organism: Heteronetta atricapilla (assembly GCA_011075105.1). NCBI lineage: Eukaryota > Metazoa > Chordata > Aves > Anseriformes > Anatidae > Heteronetta > Heteronetta atricapilla. Next base: position 108,666,493 of record CM021732.1, read on the forward strand.
GGCAGTGTCAGCCTTCCATCCTCACCTCTGAATTCCCTCACTTGATTCACACAAAGCAAGACAACACCACCATTGTCAGAACAGTTTCAGTCATAATTATGAACTTATTTTTATAACAGAAGTGTGAAAACTTCAGCTGAAGATTTCCATACCAGTGATGACATTTAAAGGCTAAACTTCATTCAAATGATATATAGAGCAGTGGGCACATACTGTGCTAAGAACACACACGCAAGCCCATGTGCACCTGGGACATACGTTAAGCAAAGCAGCAAATGAAATATTAAGAAAACAGGAAGAGAGTCAGAATCACCTCAGTTACTATTAATTCATGAGGATTTTTTCTAAGCATTAACTTCTCAGTGACAAGATGCAGTCATATGTTTTTTCCCCTAAAGTCTGTTGAAGCCCATGTTATAAAGTCATCCTCATCAGTTAAGAGAGCTCTAAACCCTAAGTTTTTAACCAATCCAGCTGACAGTGTAGCAAGCAACCCTTCTTCTCAATAACAGCCCGTAATGACATATGGCCATCTTGACTCTGTTCTACCCTGTCTGGGGCAACGTGGCATGGAGAACATCAGTTCGGAGAGCTAGCAGGATTATCCCAACAGTGGAATGGGCCAAGGAGCCCTGCCCAACACGCAGCTACCTCTTGCACTGAGCAGTTTATCAAAATGCTAAAGCAGGAGCAGGGGTCAAGTGCCAGATATTTCCAGAACTGACTGACAGAACCACTGTTAGGGTGTAGCCTGGATATAAGGACTGTTGACAAACAGCAGTGCTGTAAACAAGGACAGAAACATAAATAAACGTGGTTGTGTTCACAACAAATGGTGAATGTGAGCAGTTGCCACAAGCTGGTAACAAACAGATGGTTAGATTCCTAGCGTACAAGGGAAGCCTGAGAACTTCACAGTTCTACGCCATCAGAGAAATACAGTAGGCTTTCATGAATTCCCAAAGTCAAGTAAATATTTAAGTTTTCTCAAGCTGAAAAATCAGTAATTTAAAATGTTTGACATTGGCCACTTGCAGAACTCTTTTAAATTAAACTGTTTTGACATACAGACGAACAAAATCCTCTAAACCAAACAAACTAAAAATACTCTTTGCCTTTAACAAATTTCCTTTTCCTCACTCTTCAACACGATAAAAGTGCAACGTCTCTAGGCAGAGATCTTGATTTTCAGTTGCAAGTTCAGCTATCAAAATCCTAATGGAGGGAAACAGACTAACCTAGAAGCAGAGTTGACTTGGTCTTTTAAAGGGCTGGACAGCTCTGAAAAGAAAAGAGGAACATATGAAGCGTATTTCATGCACCAGCCTGCCTCGATGCCTGTCTCTCCTACACATTAAATATAACTTTAAAAAGCAAAAGAGACATGACAACTGACCCACCGAGTTGGGATTTTGAGCCTACCGTTGTAGATGCAACAACAGTGACAAGAGAGTGGACATATGCCAAATCTAGCTGTTAGAGATGGTGGTCAACAATTAAACGCACAATCGAATGAAAACACACACCCCAGACATTGTTCCCAGCTGGGCATGGAGAAAGAATTGAGTTTTAGAATAGCATGCTTCCAATCAAGTATACTGTCGATAAAGTTGTACCCGGTGACCCAGAAGAGCTGTAAATCACACTGAACTAACCACCTCAAGCACCTCTTCTATTTCAGATACAGCTTTCTTACACATGCTTGCTTTCGTTGAGACAACATCCAAGCCATCTGGTGCAACAACTGACCCTGGATCTTTAACTTGGCATTTGTACTTACAGAATATTCTACCTCTACCAGCAAGGAGGGATGGATAGAACTTCCCTCGGCACATACAGAGCCACGACAAACAGTGCTATTGCATCTAGCTCCTGGTGATGATGGAATGGGCCCCTACCCTACAGGGAGATTCGAGGAGACTCATCTTCTCACCGAGCTTTGTTAGCAATATTCTGAATAGCGGTGGCTGGATCCCACTACGTCTTTGCTAGCTCCTGTGAGCTGGACAGATGGCTATGCACAAGTAGCCACCCTGTAAGCTGAAGGCCACAAACCTGCTGCTCAAGAAGAGATGAAAACACATAACTTAACCTGAAATAGAAATGACGACTTATTAAATCCACTCAAAGAGACATTCAACTTCTCCAACAGCCTGAAGGTAGATTGCCTGTCCCTACAACCAGGTGGTATTTCTCTCTTTTGCTTGTACAAGAATCAATGCATCTAGTTTTGCTTTTAATAGATTCTGGTGAAAAGCATTACAACAAAAGGCAGCAGGGCAAGTTAGGGTCATTTGTAGAAAACACAACTGGGTTAGCAGCCTCTAGTGACAGGGTAATCTCTAACTCCATCTGTCCAGTGTTCTGGGAAATGATGTTCACTCACGTCCCCTAAAACATCAGGGGCTCTTAGTTCTGCCACTACCCCCAACAATCTGTCAAAATTCTCCACATTTGGGGAGAATTCCAAAGCACAAACACAGGAGACAGAGCTAAATCTACCTCACATTTGCCACAAGCCAAGAGCTAGCACAGAGGCAACTGATGAAGAACAATTTAGGCACTGCAAGCTTATACTTCAATGATGCTGTCTGCTGGAGAGTAGAGTAAGGAAAGATCCCTGGTTCCTGAGCAGCCTAATCCTTCTTCTCATGCAAACAATGGTGGGCTAGCTACAAAAAGCTTACAACAGAATGAACTATTCATGGATAGTAGTGTACCATATGCCTAGCAGTAGCCTGCCCAGCAACTGCCAGGTGAGCATTTGTGAAACTGTAACAGGGCTCTGAGGGAGGACTTGTCTGAGCTAGACATGGGTATAAAAACAAAACTAAGTGAACAGGCTTCATGCTCAAGACAAGCAAGGAGAACCTCCTGTGACAAGGAAAGGAAGAGATTTCCTCTAGGGATAAGACAACATGTCTCCATAGACTGCAATCTAACAGGGAATCAGACACTTTGAAACATGTTCACAACACAATCATTCCACCAACATCAGTGATGACAATGTACGTGGTGTCAGTGGCACACGTCCTGTTACTATACATTATGCACCTGGTTATCAGGGCATGGCCTGGGTCTGGGATTAAAGATTTCTTGCCATTTCCCTCCTCCTATGGTTCACGCAGTGTTGGCCTCTCCACAAAGAACTTCTACCCTTACACATTCTCAGTGCCAGAAGAGTTGTCTTCATTGCAACAGTTAATAGCATTGCATATTGTTGCCTCTGCTACCTGATTATTCCAGGTGCAAACAGACTTTTGCTAGCTGTCCTGGCAGGTGAAGCTTCAGATCAGTAACCCCACAGCTGTGAACTCTCAAACAAAATTATTTATTCACCATACATTTCAACTGCCACCTAGACAGCAATGCACCTATTCATCCCTCAAACAGGTTGCTGGCTCAAGAGAGAGCTAAGACCAAATGCTGGGACATAGCACACAGCACAAACACTTTATTTATTATGTCTCGAAGTGAAAGGTAATTACTGAGGTTCAACTTCACCTGTTCGAGTTTTTTTTTTTTTTTTTTTTTTTTTTTATCAGCATGCATGGGGACAGTTTGCAAAACACCAGAAAACTGATGGACTTGCACTTAGGATATTCACTGCGACTAGCAGAAGAAAATGTGGATAGATTACGAACACCCTGCCTTTATTTACAACCACATGCATGGCACAGACATTTTGAAAACTGCGCACAAGGACCTAATAGGGATATACAGTGACATAGTGCAAGAAGAGCTATAAATACCTTTGCATAGCTCATTCAAACCCCTTTTGTACACTGACCTTATTTGGAATCAGCACTGGGAGTTCTAAATGATGTAATTGCTGCGTACCAATCATCATTATTAGCCCCTTACTAAATTTATACCATTAAATTTAAATTACAGAGTTCACATGCGTGAAGGGGTGCATTTAGCTAGCCAGCTTACCTTACCAACCTTACGAGGAAGAAAGAAAAGAAGGAAAAGCTTTTCTTTGCATGTTTTCAGACAAGTTCTAAACCAAGATTTGAGGAGCTTTTATGTTTACATGAATATTATATTCTGAATCAAATCCCAGTTTCAAAATGAACATCTTTGTACCTTTCTTAAGGAGAGAGGCTAAATGAACAGACATACATATTCCCTTTGTCATTATAAATATCAGGAGTGATGAAGCCTTCTTTTAGTGCTTAGGGAAAATTATGACATTTAATAGTTTGGCTTATATAACTTTAACGTACACTTCTAAGTTAAATTTGAGTAATTTCAATTTGGTATATATTTATCTGCAATTCTGTGTTTTAGGGGTTGTTTCATTTTTACTAAATTTTGTTCTTTGGCATACAGTGGGATCAGAAGGACTGAAACATCAGTACACAGGAAAGAGAAGCTAGAAATGAGAATAACCTGATTTATCCTAAAATGACAAGTTCCTTGAGAAACATCCTAGTCGGAATGAATGGCACTTGCATGGCTTTTGTATGAATTTGGCATTTCCTTATTGTCAGTATTCAGTAAATAAACAGAAAATGTAAAGGTTACGCTGGGCTAGGCTGCACAGACAGAGGGAAAGGGAGCGTGGTGAGGAAAAAAAGATGGGGTAGCTTTGGATAACCAAATTCTGAATCAGCTTGTTGGCTATAATCTGATGTAAATGAAAATAAGACAAGGTAATTTTTTAAGATCGTGCAAGGTCCTGATAACATTTCTCGACATCCCACCAAGCCTACTGTCTTTGAGAGGTTTTTGATACATAGTATAGCATAGAGGGATGTAAACAGCACCCTCCTGTTTCAGTGGGGATACTTTCTGCATGCCAATCCTAATTTTTAAATACATAGTAAAATAACCTTCTTGACTCTACAGAATGCAATTGGAAATCTAGCTGGATTTCCAAAAATTCATCCTTACCCTTAATTCCTTGGAAAGAAATTGACTTCTCAATTCCTAAAAAGTCTCATTCCACGGCAGAGAATATAATCTAAAAATTTCTGGATCTGCTTCAGAATCACAGAAACGTAAAATCAAACAGGATACTGTTATTGTAGTCAGGAATCAGAAAGCCACATTGAAGTCCATCTGGAGTCTACAAAGCAGGAAAACTACTTTCTGCAGACCGTACCAAAAATAATATGCCTGTGCCATGAAGGCAAAAAAAAGACCAGTCACCCAGACTGCTTTAGGCCAAATCTTCACCTACACTGTAGGCAGCAGAAGTGCTACTGCTAAGCTGTACATGAGCAAACACACCCATGCATAATTCCTCCTCAAGTTCCAATGTATCCAGGTATTAATGCAATTGGTAAAAAGCAGACAACCTGGAAGCATACGAAAACATCTTAAAGTCACTGTCACCAATTCTGCAACTTAAGTGAGCCTCATCCAAAGAAGAGGATGCCTACAGAGAAGAGACAAGTAGAGCATTTCCAGACCTCCCCGTTCAGTCATAAGGGGTATTCTTCTGATGGATGGATGAGGTTTTCTCACAGCTGAGAAAGTCTGACCAGTAGGCAGGCTCCTGATAGAACTCCTACACTGGTACATGAAAGGACTCTTCTGCAACTTCATACGTAATATTTTCTAAGGGAAAAGCAATGAAGTACTTCAGAAAACAAAGCAGCATGGCAAGGAGGTAACTTTAAATATCCTCACTGATAGCCAGGACCAATCATATCAATGAACGAAGTCCGCCACCAAGATCTGCTTTGGTTTGAAGAGAAAGAACAGCAGCAATTCCTCAAGTAGGCTGATCAAAAGGAAAGGGTCTGCTGTTCAGGTGCTATCTTGCCATTCAAATAGACCTACTAATGATTGTTGTGCACTTTGAGCCTTCTTAATGATGAACAGAAGCAAGTTAATGGTGATAAAGCTTAGGAAAATCCTTACAAAGAGTGAGGATGAAGACCACAACATGCCGAAAATTAATACAGAAACCATTTCTGCCATTCAGAAAGCTGGTGAAGGATTCCCTACCTTATGCTCTTTTTCCAGTTCATGCCATCAGAAGTTACATATATTTAAATAAAGAGGCAATTCCTCTTTACAAATTCAAATCTTATCTGCTAATACTTAGGATCCAGACAGATCAATTTCAATTTCAGAGGAACTACCTTTGACCTTCAGACACCAACTAGGAAATTGCAAGCGCTCCAGGAATCCACCCAAAGACTAGGCTTCTGTAGTAACCAGTAAAAATAATTTCAATTTATTCGATATAATCATACACTGTAAATGTGATACATATGCAAATGACTAACCAGATAGAAAATGAAAATAAAAACAATGCAAAAAAGAAAGAATAATTTAAAATGACATTTTTTTTTTCAAAGAACACTGAAAAAGGAATTCATTCATTTAATTCAAGGAAAAAAATCTTATCCAAATTTACCTAGGCTTAATGATTGAGCTTCAAGGGTTTGGGAATCTACGATTTGAAGCCTGAACACAAACAAATACAGGTTCAAGGTCACAGGAACTTAGTTTTATTAACTTAATCATAATATAAGTGAACCCGAACCTACACATAAGGTAACTGGAAGTGATTATACCATTTCAACAAGACAGAAATTAACTTACATTTAAGCTGTTTATTCCAACCTTTTGCCTATGAAATGCTCCAATTTATCTCTGAGCAAAAATCTCTCCATTGTTTCCTCAGACTGATGCTAAATCATCATAAACTGTCTGCGATACCTAACCCATTCAAGTTGAATTGCTACTTGGTCTTATCACATGCTATTTCCTTTATTTTTTTAAGCTACATAACACACCTAGGCCTAACAAAGAGAGCTAGGATTAGGCAAGACATTTATAACAACAGAACATAAACCAGAGAAAATGATAGTTACTCCACCCATTTTCCCCTGCAGAAAGACAGAGGTAAGCACAGGATGCATAAAGGTGGGCAGCAGCATCGAAAGACTTCAAGTTTATGCACGTCCCGCATCCCAGTAAAACATTAGGACTACTATTCTTGATGAAAACTCAAGTTTCACATAACTTGAATTTCCAAGTTCATTCCCTACTCTGCAGACTTTTATTACGCGACTGTGACAATGAAATACCTATAAATCTAAAAGCTGTCTTCTCACTCCTCCCTCCCTCCACACAAAATCTGGGCAAACACCCCCCCCCCCTTCTGGGTGGCAAGTTACTGACTTCACCTCAAACACTAAAATGGCACAAACTTTGAATTTCAGGAAAACAAACAAAAACTTTAAAATTGGTCATTTCAGAACTAATTTATACATAGGTATTTGTGCAGACTATAAGAGAAACTGTAATACATTTCTTAGCTTCAGTTAAATTAGAGGGAAAATAAACCAACCTTCCAAACTGGGATATGTTCATGTATGTAGCATGCAATTTTAAGCATACTTCACATGACTGAAGCATGTGGCTAAATCCTTACATTTAGGATTTAGGGACCACGAACAACAAAACTGAGTGGCTAGTCTACAGAGTGGTTGATCACAGATTCATCTTCCATATGCTACTAAATCAGGTAATTCAACATAAAAGCAAGCATGTTTTACTAACTTGGAGACCAAACAGAACTATGTTAAAATAAAACACCAGCAAAAGTCATTTTTATACATTTCTGTGATCTGTTTACAGTTACAATTAAATGTTGGGCTTGAATTTCTTCATCCAATGGAACCATGTGTGGGTGCGGGCCTGCGAAGTATTCTACAGTACCTGTGCTTTAAGTGAAGCAATTAGCTCAGCAGCATTAGCAAAATAAAACCGGGCAATTGCAGACTACAATATTAACGGATAAGCAAATATTTTCTGTTATTAAGAACATTTTGCTATCTGTAAGTAGAGGAAGCATCAGCAAACAAAAGGAGGAGCGGAAACTGAAGAATTCTTAAGTATTTTTAATAGTTATTTGTATTTCATGCAATTAACTTCACATTTGAATCAGATTAATAGTTTGCACACTGTTAGGCAGACATTTAAAAAGCATACCTGTTGAATATGTTCTCACTTGCAGCGTACTTGTCCAGTCTTCCCAAAGGCGTCAACATCTCATCTTGTGAGACAAAGTCCAGGGCTGAAGGTATAATAATCACATCAGACTCTGAGCTGTAGTCATCCACACCAACTATCAGAGACATCAGAAATACTCCTTATAATCACAGTAGTTTAACGCTAAAATGATGTCTGTTGTTGGTCTGAAATACAGAAGTCTAGGCAAGGCTCTAATGGCACTGTATTTACCAGCTATACTAAATCATTTCCCCCACCCATCCCCAGCCCCCAGAAAGCTTTACCTATACAAACGTCATTTACCCAAAGTTAATTTAATCCAACTTTTAGGTATTGTCTCCACATTCCCAAACGTGACATTTCACTAAACATACGAGGTTAATGCTATTTTAATCTGACATTTATACTATATAGAGAGAGATTTATAATCAGGCAAGTTAATTTTTAGCTAATTCTAACATCAGCTTTTTGAACGTACACAGACTAAAATCATAGGTGCAATTAGTCGAGAAGTAATGCAGCAGCTAGCAGAACAAAAACCCACATTTTTTTTTTTTAAAGAAAATAAGTATGTTAAAAAGTTCAGACGCGTCGCTGTTATCTGACTACCAAATATAAACCAGGTACAGTTCACCTACTGTATAATTACTAACCAGCATGTCAAAAGACAACTTCATATGAACAGAAACCACAATAAACTGGAAAAGGGGTCCAGCCCTGCTCTGCAAAGCTGCTTGAAGCATTAGGATTTGAACTACCCCTTTTTTTAGCTTCCAGATGCCCTCTAAACTACTCAGTACCGCAGTCCCATAACAGACAGCCTGCAAATGCAACAACTTATTTGCAAGAACGGCAAATGCAATTGCTTATTTGCAAGAACTATCCCAGGTCACCAACTTTACCCCTGAAAATACAACACTGCAGTACGCTACAACTATTCTTTGGTCTTTCCGTAGAGAGAAAGATTATTCATGTCTTCCCTTCCACACAGCAATAGTATATTGATTATCAGACATTGCATCCTTAACCTCAACATTCGACATTCCAAAAACATAAGCAGCTAGCCCTTTCTGAATGTCTTCCTCATCATATTTCAAGTGTTAAAAGAATTAACAACCAAAGGTCTCTAGAAGAGTAATATTTTCACACCTAAATTGAATTAATAGCATCAGTTTACCAGCAAATTAGTTCTCCATCTTCTCAGTAGAGAAACAGTGATATCGTTTAAGTGGTCATAAATAAATCCTATGCTTGGACGAAGGTCCAAATTCTGCAGTTGCTGGCAGCACATAAAAATCCTTGAAAGAAATCAAAGAAGCGATGGGAAACAACGCAGGGCACATTAATAGAAGGGTGTAAGAGGAATTGGAGAGAGCGTGGCAAGGAAGAAAGCCTACTAGCAGCTGTGAGAGCCAAAGCAGCTGGAAGAGCAGTTTGGGGAGACAAACTAGTGCTCTCGGATGTGCCCAAGGTAGAGGGGAACACGCTGAGGGGGGAGGAGGAGGAAGGCTTGAAAAAAGGTCAGTTGCATAAAGCTATTGCAGCACGAAGGGCAAGCACTTAGCAACACACAGTTTACACAACTGTTTGAACTTCTGTTTGCCAGACCTTAGGGGACCGAGGCATAATGGTTCAGGGTTCGTGGGTTTATTTTGTTTTCTGGGTGTTGCTCTTTTTTTGTGTGTTTGTTTTTTTCTCTCCTCTTCAAGACCCAGTTTTATTTTCGCAAGAAAAGGTGAGGGCAGGTAAGAACATACTCATAAAGCAAGTTAGGGTTTGATGCTAGGTAAGTTAACAAGAAGCAGGTTATGGCCTTTCACTGAATCAAATTCAACCCCGGAATTCAACTGAAACCAGAGGTTTTCCTGTGTTAGTACTTACGCCAAGACACCTATGCACAAACACCTTTCTCACACAGACTCGTCTTACTGTTGTATGAGAGGTCCTGCTTTCAGAAGGCTGATCTAAGACATAATTTTGAAGCAATGAACTCATTCTGCAGCACCCATACATGAATTAAGTTAGACGCCTGCTCCTCATCTCAGGAAATGAACTGCATTTTTATTTTTTGTATCACTGTAGTCATTACCTTCACTAGGTAGCTAACCCACTGCACTCAGATAGATTTCTCAACTCCAGAAATAATCAACTGGCGGGGAATTATCACTCTAATAGTCAGTGAAATTCATTTTATAACAGGATCCTATATTCCTATCTTAAAGTCTGCAGATCAGACTATACATTTACATGTATAAACTGTGGAAACTATGTCAAATATAGTTGCCAGAAGAATTATTTTTTATTTTATTTATCAAAAAGTATTGCTAAAAAATATGCTGGCCATCACACCAACCTCCACCTGCTTTACTTCCTCCTTTTCTTTCCTCTCAACCTCAACTTTGCGTTCAACATCCCTCTTTCCCCCCCTCTTCATTTCTCCTTGTCTGCTACTCCTACCGTGGTCCAAGGCAGACGTCATCTTAATTGCTGCAGAGCACAAAGACAGCTCACTCGATTTATGCCATACAAACTGGTCACACCGTCTATTTATGCCACACACACATACACCAAGGCTGGCCGGACGTCTGACGCCTTTGATTTAAGTGAACTGAATGTTCTTGTAATTTTCGCCTGGCCAAACCAGTGTCAGATGTATCAATGACAAATATAAGTATGATACATACAAATATTAGGAGCTACTTGCAATTTCTGTTTGAGGTCTCATTCTAACTCAAACAGAAAATAAGGTATGTGCATTTGACTCTGCAGTGTTTTGCACATTGTAAAATTAAGTTTAGCATTGCAACAGGCTTGATTTGCCTCTGTTAGTGATACTGAGCAGTATTACTCAATCCCAGCACCTCAGCTTTTAGCCAGAGATCGCTCAAATGGCACCATCCTGACAAAAGCAATCCTAAGACCAAAAGGGAAGAGAAGGGGGATTAAAGACCAATCAGTGCACAAACTGATATGGTTACAAAAAGCACTGTTACAGTTAGCTGCATATTCTTTATCACTCTCAACACCAAGACACTGATTCAAGCAAGCTAAAAGGAGCATCAGCACACAATATTTGAAGCTTATTCCAAAGAAAGGCGTCAAAAAGGCTCTTAACTGGATATTGCCTCTTCAGCTCTCCTTGGCTGAGTGCTCAAAGTAGTGTGTAAAAGCAAAGTACCACTGTACCTCTTGTGCTACACATTTTACAAACACAAAAAAGCCCTTGAATACATATCTTGCCTTGATCAAATGTAGAACGTGCAGTTGGTCACTTTCCCCATTTTTCTGTACTTTTTCCAGCTAGTACCAGTAAGCCAAGACCAAACGCTCAGCAGGCATTGAAGCTACGAGCCACCACTGAAACTACTGCAAATTCAGTGTATAAGTCGCTTTTGATCTGGTCTTGTATGTTCACGCCAACTTGCAGACCAAGGAAATCAGGGGTTTCTATAAAAACATCCTATCCCACTAGCTCCAAGTCACTCGTGGTGGTGTGGTGAGGAACAGTCATCAGCCAACAGCGTGAAAAGCGATCACAGTGCCACCACTTTCTGTCCACATAAGCCAAGCAGTGCAAAATTAATAGCTGCAATGATTTATCTAGATGGCCTGGGTTTGTACTTAGTAGTTTGCAAACTTCTCAGTTCTAGAAATTTTTGATTCTTCAAAATTCTACACTACTACCATGAAACAGAAGGCAGGAAAAAATAAGAAAGAAGCACCAAATTTTGTTTTAGTATCTAGCTATCACTGACATGTATGACATGAGCCACATAACTCCTCTTTCTACCTTTGTTTTCCTGCCCAATTGTTTGTTTGACTCCTTTGTGCAAGTTTTTCAGGCTTGTCTCTGTCTTCTACCTGGTCCACACCATACCAAGAATATAATAAGACACACACCTACCTTAAGTTCTCCATTTTACGGCAGGGATACAACAATTATTTGCCCCAGTTATTAACTAACACAGACTACAAAGCTATCTCGCTGAGACAGACTGTGCTTAGTCAACCAGTGACAAGTTTGGCCGAGAAGTTATACGCAACGCAGTGAAGTCCATTTAAAGCTCAGCCCCCAATAAAACTGTTGCCTGCGGGCCAGTTTTCAAGGGAGCTCATTTTTCTACTGTATATCTCATCTTCATAATAGCATTTGCAAAGGTCTGGTTCGTGTCATGTCTTTACAGGCAGGCACAAAAGATCACGTTTGAAAAAATAATAACTACTTTTTTTGTATTTAATAATACAGGAATGACTTTCTACCACGTAGCAAGGTCATGTGTATTCTTCTGCATCTGCTGCGGGCTCCATAGCAGAAACACAGCCCCCTTCATTTTGGCACAGAAACTCAGTAATGAGAAGACAGGCGTTCAGAATATGAGCAACTCTCTATTTCTCAGAGCTGAGCAACAAATAACTTTAAAGATTCAGCATTTCCATCGAATATCAAGATCCCTTATTTTACCTTCTGCATTCCCAAAGCATTCTCTAAATCTATTAAGGAGTCTCTATGGCAATTGCTACAGATCTAACTTAAAAAAAAAAAGAGACTTTCTTCAACTGTAGCGCAGACCATTTGCTCTCTGATTGTTACCATAAAGATGTTTGTGTCAATGAAGCACTCGAATGGAGAAAGGGCTTAGTTCTGTTCTGCAGCTCAAGCAAGAAATTTTTCTGTTTAATTGTCAAGTAAAAACATTAGTTCTCCAAGCCCAAACTTTCGATATCGTATCACAAAGTAACAGTACCAAGTTCTGCTCTAAATCAATGTCCTCTGTGCTATGAAAGAATAAATTCACCTTGCATTCAGATTTCTGCACAACACAAGCAGTATTCTCAGCCCTTCAATATCACAAATAACACTATTTTCCAACTTATTTTCTGTAAGAGAATCACCTTGCAGCTTGCCATTCTGCAAAGAGAAATCCACCACAGCAATAGTGAGGTTTTTAGTAGAGTGTGGAAGCTAAACTTGGGTATTTATGCTCAGTTGGAGACTCACTGCTCTCTTTAATTGTGCACTGTATTCCGTCTCCAGTTCCACAGTGACATCACAGCCCATAGTCATTCTATTTCGGCCTCACTTGCTACCACAAGTCTACCACACCGCTTCAGTAACATTAACCAAATGCTACTGCAACTACAAGTGCACAGATATTATAAAACGTGTTTGTAACGCCGAGTTCCACCACCTCACCTGCCTGATACTACTCACTGCCGATCACAGAAAGCAGGAGCTGCCTTTTCCATGAGATAATACAACAGAAAAGCAGGCAGTAGATTTCAGAGGCTGAAAATGCAAATAAGGTGCCACAAGTTTACTCTGATTTTGTAAATGCTGTAAGAGAAAAACACAAGTTTGAGCAGTGTGTGATTCTACTTGGCAAAATACAAGACAGGCGAGGGGATGTATAGAAAGGATCTGCAGGTGGTAACTGGAGACTTCTGTCTGGCTGCTTATTAGTAGAAATAAGAACCACGCTTCCCCTTTTCCGTCTCTCACTCCAACTCTGCTTTGAAGCACGAAGTGTTATCCCCACTTTGGCTCCTGCTCCACGCATGTTAAATCTCACCTGTGTGCACAGACCTCCCCCCGTCTGCACTCCAGGCTCCGTGCTGGGAGAGGAAGGGGAGAGGCAGAAGCAAGGAAGACGAGGGGGAAGTGCAAAGCAGCTCTGATCCGAAGGTGCCGTGCTAACAGCAAGGCTCACCACGTTAGCCCCTACGCAGCACTTTCATAGTAAAGTCTGCTAACAGCTTGACGCACAGACAGAGCAAACCCGTTACAATCAGACTTGACTGCAGGCTTCAGGAGGGGAGCATTTAGCAGATGAAAGAAAGATGCAGGAATCAAAATCAGCAGCTGTTTACACACAGAACCTGTGCAAGTATGGCACAGCAAATACAAAAGAGCCACTAAACATAACAGACTAAGGGAATATTTTCGTCTAGCAAAAGCCTTTAAGAGAAAAAAAAAAAAAAAGGCAGTTACCAGGCATGCCAAAGGAGTTGCCTTTCTCGTCAAATGTAAGAGAAAACAAGGGGTAATACACAATCCTTTAAAAGAAACAAGGACAGGTGCAGCTACAAACAGGTTTGTCTCTTCGAGGCGTACACAAGCAGCACTGCAAATCCTGATCTGCTCTGAAGCAAAGGGAAAGAAAGCTCTTCTTGCTCACTACTCCTTAATTTGCACTGCAGAGGAATGGACCTTCCACCGGTTAACGGCCAGACCTGCAACAAGAGCTGGGACGCAGGAAACTGAAACAAAGAGGACATCCAAGCTACCAGTTAAAACAATCAGCAGTTTATATTTTGTCCCCCAGTTTCCTGCTGGGAGCATGTCACACCCATCACCATGGTATCCGTGTCCCTTGCTATTTGCACAGCATGCAATTAAGGCTCCTGGAAGGAGGCTGGAGTGAAGGAAAAGACAGTGCAAGCAGGAAGTTACTCTAAGGTACTTTTTTTCTCCACTACAAGTGCCTTACAGTCAAAGGTAGCCGCCCTCTGAATGTATCTCACTGCTGCTTCTGGACTTTTTAAACATCTGCATGACTATTTGAGTTTTGTAGCATTGTGGAAAGTACCCCGCTTCCATCTCCGACCAAGATGTTCTGCCTGGTCCTACCATGACAGGATGCCCACGTTCTCTGTGCCTGGAGTCCCACTCACGTTCTGCCCCTAACTGGGCAGCTGTTACACATGAAAATATCGAGCTCAAACTGGGTATGCCTTACCCTTGGTATGCTTTAACCCTGGACTAACTGGAAGGGAGAGCATTGCAAAGCAAGCAGCTGGAGCTCAAACGTCTTAAAGGCTTGTGCCAGCTCTGCAGTGATGTGACACTGAGTTACAAATAGTACACAGCTACAAATCCAAGTGCTCCACTTGACTCAAGCGCTGCTTCACCGCGCAGTTACGTTGCTGGTTCGAGCACAGTATCTCAAACTCACTTACTTGGGCTAAAAGCTGCAAAGGCAAGCTTTATGACTTGTACATCCACAGTTTGTAAAATACAGCTTTGCAACATAAATCACTTGGAACTTCCTAACTGCCCTTCTCCTCTCTCTACTTAAACGTTCTGCAGACTTTTATTTTTGACGGAATTCAAGACGCTTGCTGGGATAAGCCCTCATGTTTCCTGAGCAGGAGGAAATTCTTTCTGCAACTCCTCACACTCTTCTCGTTTCTGCAGCTCTTCACACTTTTCCTGTTTGGGCTCAAAGTGTAAAATTGGTCAAGGGGAAAAGATTAAATAGCACTGAATGTATTGGATTCACACTTAGAAAAAGTAAGAACAACCATGGATGTTAATTTCAATGTTATCGAAAGCTGTTTCCTCTAATAACACGTACATACAAGCAAACTCACACATGAAGTATCCCTACAGACTCATCAAGCAATTTGTCCTGCAGGCTGGAGAGGAAGGAAAAGGTGGTCTCTCTTACATTCAAATATTTGGAAGCTATTGAGGCACCATGGCAACAAGACAAAAAAATACCTAAGCAGGCTTGTTTATTAGAGGAAAACATTCCAACGGTCTGCATTATGGTTCCTACAGAATGACATTTTCTTTTCTTAGTATTTCTAGCTATTATGAAAATTGTATCCTGGAATAACACATTTTTTGTAGTATTTGCCTTTCATTTTTTCTTTGCCTTAAAAATATTATTAAAAAAACAAAAAAAAAAAAACCAACAACAGTAGTTTCAACTCTTAGTGCAGTTGTCCTGCTATTTCAAATGCACTCTTCACAGTTGCATTTTGTTGCTTTTTTTCCAGCTACCCACTGGACAGAACTTTATCACACTCTTGACAGAAAGAAGTGCACCATCCCATCTAAACCAAGAAAAAGCCATGCTGATTTTTCTCATGCCATGCCTTCCAAAGCAGGCGGAGATGCCCTGCTGTCCTGGGTTCTTTCAGGGGAAGCCGTTCCTGGCTCACCCTTCCAAAGACAGAACTGTTACTCCAGCTCTCACAGCAGAGGCTGCCGTTTCAGCCAAGCTCAGCTCCTGCCAAAGCCACCTCTTGCAGCAACTACTCTTACAATGAAAACTTTCTGCCCACACAGAGGGGAAATCTCAGCAGCAAAAGACACCCAGACGAAAGAGGCATTTCATCTTCAACACGCTGCAGTCTGCCACCTCCACAACAGGTCAGCAGAAATAACTGCATGAACACCGAGGTTTCATGTTATCTTAAGATTTTGATAGCTTTCATGTCTTTCCTGACTCTTCCCCCTTCTTCCCCTTTTTCTCCAAGTGGGAGAGGAAGTGAAGAGGAGGAGAATACCTGTAGCCCTAGGACAAAATCAGAAGGAAAAAAAAAAAAAAACAGGAGCTGGCAACCTTAGTCGAGGATTCCTGCCAGAGACAGGCACATAAAAGGTGTCTGGTGAAAAACGTATTTCCACATCAAAAGTGATGCTACTGACCTTGGGAAGCTGAAAGCCTGGAAAATTACCTCTCCTTCAATCCTCTGCTAGGGGTAATGGAGAAAACGTGCAGCTGCATGAGGAAGGTTCATTAGCCTCTATCAATTCAAGCACAACCCTTTCCTCAAATCATCATCTCCTCTCTAGGATCCTAAGAGGTTTCTCAAGAAAAAGACTACCTATTACCCACCTGAGACCCCCACAACTGTAATTCCATGGGGACACAGCCAACCACCTGAGCCTCCCAGTTTCTGTGAGGGTCAGTTAAAAGACAAAGAAATGAACTGAGAAGTCAGGAGAATTAAAGAATGATCTCTAGGGAAAAAGAGACTGAACAAGTACGCTTCATTAGCATTGAAAACTGATTATTAGAGTCCCACCTGAACAGAATCCCAGTCACACCAGAGAACTGATCCCAAGCACTACAGCATGTCTGCCATTAATTGCTGTTAATTTCTGCAGCGCAGAGATTACGGATTGCATGCAACTGAAATGCCAACCCACTAACCCCTCAAAATACCTCGGTGCTCCTTCACCAGAGCTATGTCTCTGACGAGATGGGCTGCTGCAGGGAAAGTTAACATCCCAGCCAGACCCAGTACACGAGACCAAGAGGCCAGTACTGCAGCACAGCTTTTGAACATCACACTGGAATTTAATTATACCAAAAGCCCTAAGTCTAAGAAGAGACCTAACTTGCAGTTTATACAGAACAACTAACAGCGTAAGATTTGGTAATTTGGTTCCTTACTCTATGGTAAGGAACTACAATACAAAAGCTTCTGATATTGTTGTGTATGCCTGTGAGAAAGGTAAGGTGAATTTTAACACAACATGGTGTCTCAGTATACAATACTTAATTCACTGCAAGAGAGCAAGAGCTAAAACAGTGTCAAACTGTGATTTGACACCACAGGGAAAGACAGACCTATTTAATTGGAAAAAAAACTCTTTTGACTTTAAGTATTGCCAAAAAAAAATCAAAAATGAAATTGAAATTAAATACTTCAAATGGAAATAAGCTTCTATTTGGGAAAAGACTTCTGCACGACCCAAAGTCTAATAGAATAATTTAATTAAAAGCATTCAACCAACACAAACTCACTGCTAATGCCAGATGATTTGCTGATTACCTGGAACATGAACACGTCAGTGATAAACCAGCTTTTGACATCTGCAGATGCACAAAGAGTATTTTCTTCAGCTCAGCTAAATAACTGGTTCATTCATTCGCTGGGAGAAAAGGCTAAAAAGACCTGGCCTCCTTTTCCAATCACTGAAAAAAGAACTAGATACCAAAAGCAGAGATCTATTAGATTAAAGTTACTGGATTCTTTTTTTTAAAAAAAATAAAAAAATCTTTAGGACTGCTCTACCCACTAGGAAAATCCAATTAGTTTTTACAGTTAACGAAGCTAGTGATAGTTTTAAAAATTAACAAATCCTGTCTTAATGTTAAAGTCTAATACTAAGGACAACAAGTTTATATATACACACATGTATACGTATTTAGCTATAAAGCCTCATTTAAAGGTTAGGTTTAAAAGTTTAAAAGCCTCATTTAAAAGTTATAGACTACAACTATCTAAATTACATTCAGATTTAAAATCTAAAAATCTAAATCAGTCCCTGTATTTTTAAATCACGTGAACACTAACTGTACAGAAAACACTGATTATCACTGTTTGCCAACATGACAAATGGCAAAGCTTCAGAATCTGAATGTTAGGCTACTAAATCACCAAAGCATGCATCTAAGACTTACGATTTTCAAAAGTCCAAAAGCTGTATGTAAATGCAGCTGTCAGTTATCAGTGAGAATAAACTTTTTCAAAAAAAAAAGGGCAAAACAGTAAAACCAGTTATTAAACCAGAACCTCTCTCCTCCCTCTGTTTAAATCACAATTAAAATCCTGAGTGAAATAAAGCTATCCTGTTTCACACCCTGAATTCTAGTTACAGATAGCTCTCTTTTTCAGAACACGCAGCCTGCACACATCGGTGAGCAGACTGAAAGGAGCAAGCATCACGGTACGTTTGATTCCATCTATCTGGACTGATCAGTTCAATCTTCAGAAGCATCCATGGGGAAGGGAGGGAGGTAGAATACATCTAGGAGGAATCGTAAAGGTTTTTGTTTTTTTTTATTTACCAGCAAAAATAAATAATTCTACACTCCTCTTGTTTACTTTTCAATCATTGGTCTTGGTTATTTTCTTTCCTGTTCTCCACTTAGCTCACTGCACTTTCTATTTTGAATGCACAAAACAAGTATTTGAACAAAAGCCAAATTTTCAGACTTCTCTGCACATACTGTACAAGATTTCTGATGGAAAATCAAAACCAATAGTTCAAGTAGTGTAACTGCCCAGCTGAAACTGAGCCGCTATCTTATTTTGCACAGTGCCCAGATGGGATGGGGAATCTTCTTGCAGGTTCCCACTCTGCATTTTCACCCTCTTACCATCATGGATTTCTTTTCCCTCCTTTTTTACCTTATTGGATATCACGCTAGGATTTCCGTTAGGTTCACCTCCGCATGAAAATGTTGCTAACCAGATGGGGGCCGGACACGATTGATGACTACATTTAACAGTAAAGCTGCTTTCACAGCAAGGACTTACATTTAGGAATTAAATTTCTTCTATAACCTTCTGTACATCCTGCTAGAATACATCCACTGAGGTTTTTTGTCTTAAACTTCAAACTTCCAAACAAGGAAAAGCCACTGGCTGACCATGGGAGAAACAATTTCTTTCATTACTATCATAGCCTTTAACATCAGAAGCTACCTGGACAGACACAAAATATTAGCTGGAATTAAAGCCCTGAAATACTACTTGCCAAGCTCTGCAACTACTTAAAGGAATCATCTGGGTAATGTCCTGTCAGGTGTGAAGTATGCATTCACCTGAAAAATAAAAATCTGAGCTTTCCCGTGGTTACCAAGCAACCGAGAGCAGA
The DNA here is from genome assembly GCA_011075105.1 of Heteronetta atricapilla. Classification (NCBI taxonomy): domain Eukaryota; kingdom Metazoa; phylum Chordata; class Aves; order Anseriformes; family Anatidae; genus Heteronetta; species Heteronetta atricapilla. The sequence continues at coordinate 108,685,874 of CM021732.1, forward strand.
AAATACGAAGCTTTCAAAATAGAAAAGCAAACCAAAGGCAAAATTAATAATTTAAAAGTCAATCCAGCTGGTTTGTCAGCCACTCTGTAAAAGCCTTTATTCTAAAAGCTCCTGTTTAATCTCTGACCTCTTAAACAAATAAACAAAAGGCAATTTCTAAATAGATGCTTTCCACACGTATCCTGAAGATCTTCCACTACCCCAAAGGCAGATTACTGCTCTCTACTGATATCTAGTAAAGTTACGTTTAACTTAAATATTTATCAAGTCCTCTTTAGGGAAAGGTAAACTTTCTTTTACAAGCAACTATTGAAACAGTACTGCAAAGATAAAAATAATTTATTGTTCGCTATTTCAGGTCAATCAGCATTCAGTGAGCAGGCACAAGACCTGAGGGGTGGCACAAAAGGTAAAGTTGTACACATTGCTCATTAAATGCCAGTTTTCTGGTAAAATACTTCATTTTAGAGATCTTAAAGACCGAGACCATAAAATAGCTGTTGTCAGCTCTGAAAAGCTGTACAGATGCCTAGTTTATTACTTGTAGCAGTAACTGCGCATTGTTGTTTGCTCAACTCCAGGACTTTCTCCTACTGTTTTACAACCCGACCAATAAAAGCTATCTATTACTTACCTTATTGATTTCACATCCTTATTTCCTGTAATACTTTTACTGCATTAGAAAACAGTGACTCACCTTACGAATTATCACCATTAAAAAATACACTTTTGTGATTCAGAATCAAACCTAAACTCGCTGACGAGCTCCAACTGAATGTCTAACCTCCTGAAGCATGCCAAACCATGAGCCTAAGTAGGTACCAGCTTCAGATGCCCAATCCAGATCTTTACACACATACCTCCTAGTCTTACATTTTGTGTCACTCCTGGCTTTTTCCACTGAATCTCACAGACCTTTTGCTGTTGGTGGATACCAGATCAGTCAGAAGCACAAGGACTAAAATTACACAGTTGGCTTTTCTCAATAGCCTATCAGCTGGCCCCATCTCAGCCTTCTCATACAATTCACTTCTTTTTCCTTGTTTAGCACGTTTAACAGCAGGACCACAGCTGCCAGAATCACACACGCGTAAAAGCTGCCAGCACTCCCAATTTTCTCACAATTGCATTCTAGCATGCAGGAATACACCTCTAAACCAGTTCCTAACTCCTCTGCTCAGAAAAGCTATAAACATTTGAAATATTTACAGCAAGGTAATGTAGGGTGGGGTTCAGCGTTGGTAAAGCCAGGCAAAAACTGCGGCTTTTTGTGGTGTTTGGTTTTTTTGTTTGTTTTGAAACTGCCTTTTTAATACCTGCAACCATGAAATGCAATCCCAAATAATGCATCACTTGCAAAAACCTTCACAAATTGCTTAAGACCTGTTGTACGTGGAAACAAGTGGCTATTTCAAACAGGTACAAAAAGCATCCCAAGGGACGTACAGTCTCCCTACTCTGTATCACTTCTTGGTAGCTCACGCCCACCTCACAAGAACAAAACCATACAAAATTAAGAACCATAAAAGACATCGCGTGACTGAATTATGTCCAGACAGCACACATTGATTCATACAGATTCCTCTTGTGTTCAAGTAAAACACTGAAATATCGAGCTATTGACTTTTATCTACTTCCATCAAAACCTCAGTCATTTTTAATGAGGTTTCAAGTTTTTAGATTTCTCTGGCTCTTGCCGTCAGAATGCTCTCATCTGGACTGAGTCATATAGATCCAAGCATACATAATTTCTCCCTTTTTAAAGACAAGACCGTAACATTCAAACCACCACCAGGGAAACCATAGATTCAGAATCATCTCTCCTATGATTACAGTCATATCCTCCTCCAACTCCTGTTTTACAGTCGAGAAAAATCATAACCTAAGCAGAAATTTAAGAAGGCGCTTTCTTTACAAAGTGTGTCACTTCTAAGGAAGTCCTCCTGTTATCACAGAAAGTTTTCAAACAGCTCTGCTACCAGTCCGAATTCCCAGCAACCAGAAGCAAACAAAAAATGAGGCTTTGCAAAAAGGCTCTCTTTGTGTGTGGGAAGACGCAACAAAAAGCTTTTACACATCAGATCCCAAAACCGAGAAAAGGAGATGTAAAACGTTCAGCTAGGCTCTGAAAAGCTAAAATAACACTCCCATCGATAAAAATTAAGCCAAACAAAAAAGAATAAAGTTTTTTTTTTTTTTTCCTCCTGCAATCTGGTCTCGTCGTGAGCAGGCTGTGCAGCAGACACGTACCTTCAGACGGTGGCAGGGGTCTGCTCACCCACCGCGGGATGCCAGGCAGAAGCCTGCATTACGAACCGCCTCAGAGAGGGCTGCTGCCTCCATTTTCGCTTCCTACCTGATATTTATTGTGCTGCCTCGGCGCTGACACCGCCAACAGATGCTGCCTCACCTGGATAACGTTATACACGCCGCCCGCCAGCCCTGGCACCCCTGAATTCACATTTTGAGCCAGAACCGTGTCCTGTGCTTCGCGCCCTCGCACAACTCCTCTCCAGACCCTGTTCTCACCAGTTTACAGAAAAAGGGGCCTGAGGGGCGGCGTGGGGGAGCCACACAACCCCACCAACCGCCCTGCGACCCACACGCTCCCCACGGGCATCCGGCGCCTTCCTCCCCACAGGCTGCCCAGGCCGCGGCCATGGGCGGGCGGGGCGACGACCACCACCACCACCCTGCCCCCGTCCCCTTCCTCCTTCCTCCTCCTCCTCAGCCCCTCGGGGCGCCGCCACAGCTCCCTGCGGGCGGCCCCCGCCGCCCGTTACCCGCCGCCAACGGGCGCCCCACGCACCCCGGCGCTGCCGCGGGGGAGCCCGGCGGACCCCCGCGCACCCCCGGCCGTGCTTCATGGGCAGCGCCGAGCATGGCCTCTCCTCCTCCTCCTCCTCTTCCTCCTCCTCCCGTCCTCCTCCTCCTCCCACAATGCACCCCGGGCATCCACATTTGAAACGACTTCCTCGCCCCACAGCAGCCCCTTCTCCTCCCTCCCTCCATCCCACCGCGACCCCACTCACATCCGTCGATCTCCTCCTGCAGGTCCTCCTGGAGCAGCGACAGATCTGCGGGGACACGCACACCGTCAGCCCCGCACACACACACACACCGCCTGCCTCCCTGCCGACCCCACCCCGCAGCCCCCCGCACCCGGACGGGAAGCGCTTCCGAAACCGGGGCGGGGGAGAGCAGCAGCAGCAGCAGGAGGAGGAGGAGGAGGAGGAGGAGGAGGAGGAGGAGGAGGGCTGGAGCCTCCGCGGGGAGGCGGCGGAAAGGGGGAGGGGGGCGCTACCTACCCGCCATCTTGCTGCAGCCCCCGCGGGGCGCCGCGCTACATGGAAGGAGCCGGGCAGCGGGGCCGGCGGCAGCGGCTGCGGAGGAGGAGGAAAGGGGCGGCCCCGGCGCTGGTCCGGGCCCGGCGGCGTCTCCCCGCGTCCCCGGGAGAGCGGCGCGGGCGGGCGGGCGGAGGCAGGCGGCGGGGAGGAGGGGTCTGGGCCGGACACGCTGCCCCCGCCTCCGCCCGGCGGAGCCGCGCTCGCTCCCGGGCTGCCTCGCTCGCACACGGCCGCGCCGCGCTCCCCGCCCCTCGCTCTGACTCACGCCCGGAGCCGCCCGGCCCTTCCCGCGGGCGGCGAGGCTCGGGACGGCGAGGGTACGGCCCGCTCACCTGGCCGGGCCTGGCAGCCCCGGCCCCGGGAGTCCTGGCTGCGGGGTTACCTGCAGAGAGGGGTCGGGGCGCTGCGGGGCGGCTGGGACGCCCAAAATCTCGCTTTGGCCCTCGTGGAGTCGCTCCTGGGGAGAGGAGTCTCTGAGGTGGCTGAGGTGGCAAAGTCCTCGCTTGGGGCTTCGTGAGGTCGCCTGGAGGGAAGGCTCCATGCCACACAAGTCCCTGCTTCAGCCTCCGTGAGGTCACTTAAAGTGAATGTCCCCAGGAGGTGGCCGTGCCACCGAGGTGCCGTACCACACGCAAGCACACTCCTCGGCTAAACTGCTTGTGGAGGCCTCGCTGAGCGGCAGCAGCTGGGCACCCGTGGTTTCAAAACACAACAAGTTCCCTCCACTGCCGCTGTTTGACTTCATAAAAGTTTAGGTGCACATACGCATAAAGGTGTCCATCGTCTTCCGCGTTTGCTAGCTGTGCCTCACAGCCAGTGCTGGCGTTCGCTGTCGTTACCTGTAGCTACTTGGATAGATTTTCCACTGTGCATGGAAAGCTGAAAAATGTCAGATAAAACAAATGCTCTAATTAGTTAATACCCAGAACACTTGATAAAGAAAAAAACATTATAGATACCAATGCTACCGGGGAGTCTTATCTGTTCCCCAGTCTTATTTTTATCTCTGTAATAATCAGTGGTGGCGTTACGGCACGAAAGAGCAAAATAAGTTATTTTTGTCCAGTTTTTCCAAATAGGATGCAGTTTTGGTTGCTCAGTTTTTAACTTAATGTTTGATGGTACGCCTCGCCTCGTAAGCTGTTTTTTAACATCATACTACTGCTTCCCCCCCCCCCCCTTTTTTTGATAAGTCACATAAGGAATAAATCTCTAGAGTTTTTCCTTTTCCTTGCCATTATGGCTGAAAATGTGCAATATTTTAAAATGCAAACATCTCTTTCTTCACACTCCTCTAGTACTAGCTCTGCCCTGTTTCATACACATTCAATCTTTAGAGAGATCACTCGGGCCTACTGGATACTCATCATGCAACACTTGCTTTTATTCGGATAAATGACCTCAAAATCTGAGTAAATCAAAGATACCCACCATGAGCATGTTATATGAACCACGCTATTCTCTGCCAGAGTAATCAAAGAGAGGATTCAGTGGAAATATTTGACAGCACAAATAGCTAGCAATGCTAGATGTAAGAGCAGTAGACCTAGAGCAGAAAAACAGACCACGCTTGAAGACCAAATTTTTATTATCTCTTATTACTGCAAGTTATTTTCAAGGAGGTTTCTTTCCTCTCCGCTTTACATTCTTCACCACGGTCAAGGCTCAGTTTTGCATCCTCTGAAGTCAACAGCAACAGGCTCAAAATGTTACGTGCTTGGTTTTACTGAAAGAATCAAGGACTTTGGTTTCTCTTTCCAACTCTATAAAAAGGTGCGAATGCGCACTAGGTTACGGTGGTCTGAGCGCAGCACAACTGTCTTGACGATTATCAGAATGAGAAATCAAACTGAATGAGATACATATGCTGCAATTGGGTTTATAATTTGGAATACGTCAGAATTACTGCTCTTAAGAGTATATTAATAGTTTTAATTACAATCAGTGTAAATTTATGCAAGAAAGCAAGGTAAATGATTGCAAGAGATCATACTTAACATAAATTCATATAAATTAATTTTGGATCTTCCTATATGCGTGTGATCTTCTCAAGCAGTGATTAGTGATTTTCTCCGTAGGCAGGAGTGTGTGGGATGTAAATAGCACAGATAACAAGGATCAGAGTGATTTAACCTTGCAAGACAAATTGCAACTGTTCAAGAATGGCAATTTTTTGTTACAAGTTAGCCCTAGAATATTAGACAGCTCCTCTGATACCCTTGGTCCTGGTACCACTGCTAGCCGTCATTGGGAATGGTCTCTTGTCCGTGAACGGAAATGCTGTGGCAAAACCTTTGGCTCATACAGTGACACGCACAAGGAGAAAAATCACTTTGATTTGGCTTCAAGCTACTATGCAATGTAAAATCCCACTTAATGAATAAGTAACCAGATATTTCTAAACTTCTCGGCCTCAGGAGACCCATAAATCCCCTGTCACTCTTTAGGGGCCTGATCAAAGTTCAAGGCCATGGTAAGATTGCCTGCCACAGGTCACAAACCAGGCAGGCAGAGACGCTCTAAGTGTGTGACAAGCCCACTCTTTCAGACAGTGCTGAACTGCCATTCAAAAACAAGGTACCTAATTATGCAAGAAATTTTTCATAGCAGGCTTGTTTTATTAGACGAGACGTGTTAAGGAACAAGCTCTATAGCACCTGCCAAAATGTTCTAACAGATCTGTGCTGGAGTTCTCATAATCCATCTGAGTACCTGTACAGGCGCTGGAAAATACAGAATTTAAGAAATGGATAAACTCACGTTCACACACTGCGTCTCATGGAAAAACACGCTTACAAGGGACAGACGCCAAAGCTATGGATGCACAGACACAGATGGAAAACTACTTGGCAAGATTATTTGCATGGGACAGAAGACACCTGTATTGCTATCTGAAGTATCTCATAAAAGCCCACAGCAATCAACGAGTCTTAGTAGTATTTGCATAAAGTGCTGCATAAATATTTACAAACCTACACAAATGACCAAGCAAGATGCAAGATACCTCCTATTCATCTAGACTATTTCCAAAATGGCATCCTGTGGTTGCTTACCAACATTTCTGCAGTCAAAACTGCACCAGGGATAAGGAGCTCAGGCTCAAAACCACCGCAGGCCCAAGCACTCTCACAGGAAGTAATTTATTTCCTCTCATTTGTTGTGAAGAAGCAAGTCACCGTGTCTGACCAGACAATAGTGCCAGCTTTCACTGTCCACGTTAACCAGCTTTGCATCTCTCCCAGGCTGCCCTTCCTGTGTGGGATGAGCTTCCCATAAATACCCGCAGAGCCATCTCGCGATCCTCCCCCAGACTCCTCTGCAGAGCTCTTTTCTTGTAAAGCCTACAAAAAATGTATTGGGGTTAGACTGCTGGTGCACTAAGACAAATGCTTATCCTCTTGAGTAATACTGACTCATAACTTTCTTGTCCACCCCCAGGATTCTGTCTGTGCTCATATGGCTTTCTGGTTAAGTCGCACACTTTATAGACCATCTTTCTGCTCTTCGCATAGGGCATAACCAAAGCTGGCCCACGACTAAGCAGTTGGATTGAGACACATATACATGCGTAAGCACATGGGTACCTATAATATGAATGGATCCACACATGAAAACCCCATGGGTGAAGTCTCGGACACAGCTGATATGCTCTTGAAAATGTGTCTCCTTGAAGCATTTCTGCTAAAAAGGGATGCTCATCATAAAGCCTTTCTGTTCTTCTTCTTCCCTTTCTCCTTCCTTTTCTCCTTCCCTTCTCCTCCCCATTCCTGTGCTTTTTTGTTGTTGCTTTTTTTTTTTTCTCCCTCCAGTAAAAGTCCTGAAGGTCTTTTGTGTTGTTGTGGTGGTGGTGTTTGTGTCTTGTTTTTATTTTTAGTTTTTAATATATCCTTTGTGGATATGAAGGTTTTTGACTGTGCACCACTCCGTTTTATTTAATTTCACTCATTTCCAGAGCAAGAGCTGTACCTATTCAGGACTCCGCTGAGATACAGGACTTGAAGGTCCTAGCAGGCTTTTTAGTTTGACAGCCTTGAACGGATTATAACATCTCAATTTGCTGACAGAGAGCTCGGTTAAGACAAAGTTAAGTGTTTTTTTTCTGGGTACCTCATGTCATTCCAGGACAGTGACAAGTTCAGTGGCAAGTTCAAGCGATACTCTAGCCTCTCAAAATTGGGGAATCCAAACTGAGGTATGTACCAATGCAACATGAGGACTGCACCTGGACCTGGCAAAGGTTATTGGCATGGATTTGCAAGCAAACCTGTAGCACCAAAGGCACAAGGATGGCAGCTGTACTGCGTGTGGTCAAAAGAAAGAGATATGCATGCAGGAGAGAGTCCAGATGCCTCATTAGTGGTTATAAGACCACTACCAGTGGTGATGTCCCCAAATCCTTTGGCTATAGGCACCGCACGAGGGTGCTCTGTGGTCTTTTGGTTGGGTAACTGAAAGCTTTGTCCTTTAGGTGCTCCCAGAGGCTGTGCCAGGGAGCTGGGTCTCAGTGTTTGAGAGCCACGTGCACACGGGATTCCTCATTCAGTATCACACACCTGGGCACAGGTTTTCCTTTAGCAGAGAGCTGTGCTGCATCTCTGAGGAGCTCCATTTCAGGAATCATGTGTCATGCACACGGTCGGTATGGAAAGCTGAATCACTGATCAAACAGGGCAGAGTTCAGGTTGCTCTGATGTATCTTCGCTCTGTATTTCCTGGTTCTCAGAGGTCTGTGACTCGCCAGCATACTGGAAGGAAACAAGACTGGACAATCAGAAACTCTGAATCTTTTCCTCAGTTGCCTGTTGAGATTTCTTTCCATTTTATTTATTTTTATTTTACTTTATTTATTTTATTTTATTTTTAACAGAGAGAAAAATAGTCTGAATTTTGGCTGGCTGTTGGAAGAAATTCCAGCACCCACACATATGTGCAGCTGGGATGCTATCGTAGTTAGAAACTGATATCCTCCTCTTTCGTCCTAGATCTCCAAAACCTTTTGAAAGGAAATAAATGCCATTATTCTTTTCTTACAGGTAAAGAAACAGAGAACAAAGGAATGTGCTTAGTGCTGCTTACCAGGAAATAAGCAGTTTTCCAGAAGCAAGACATTTCCTGAGGTGGAAAACATGGAATAAAATAAACCACAAAAAAAAAAATCTGTGCTATTTTTCACTATCTGATGTTAGTACATTCATGACAAGTATGAGTATGATGTGTGTCCCTGCTCTGAGTCGTATGGACACACAGACCCTACATCCCTATTAGACTTGCCCTTGATTCAGCCAGGCTTTCCAGCCTTTCCTCAGCCCACACAGTCTCCCCTCCCCACCCAACCAGTCCCTACCTGGCAGTACCCAACCTGATTTTCAGATGAATATATTTGCATTTGTTTACTCCTTCATTTCCCAGTCTACTCAGTTTAAATTTGCATCTCTCTAGGTCTGCCTAGATATTGGCACATATAACAGGCGCACACTCTTCTCCTGAATCAGAGGTGGGTTACTCAGATCCCAGAACACATCTCAGAGGGACAGATGGGACTGAACTATCGCTGTCACCAAACCTGCTTTTCCAACATCAGTTTCACACCCTTCCAACTAGTTCCTCCCTACAATCCTTTCTCTTCTCACTACAGCTCTGGCTCTGCCTGCCCTCTTGCTCCTCCATCCCGAACTCCTCTCAGAAAGCTTCTTTGTGCAGCACTTTTCATTCTGTTTTCATAAACAGTTTTTGAACCTTCTTACTGTTTTCTTGTCCTCACATTGCATTTCTCCAAAGTAGAATGGAAACAAACCCCAGATCCTGGCAAAAGCAGAGTCTGGCAACCTGTCTGCAGTCTTTTTTTGGATTTCAACCGGGCTTAGGTCAGATTCAACAGTGACACTCTTTCACAACCCACGTGAATACGAGCTGGCTGGAAGTCTTCTTGGCCACCTTGTTCAGCCAACAACAGTGTAATCCATTTAGTCAGGGAGAATTGGGTACGTGCCTATGCAGGCAGCTAAGCGCTTTTGTTTTTTGCTGATCTGAAGCGTGGTAGGTGGCAGTGGGACGCATGACAGGGGAGCGATTGGCCTGGGATGTGGCTTGTTATCTTGGTCTGTGCAACTGCTAGAACCTGTCAATGAGAAAAAAATGCCAGGGCTGGAGAAGTCAAGGGGGTGTACCCTAGGAACAATTTGTTTAGATAACCTCAGCACTTGTAGGAAGCTTACTGAATTTCAGGGTCAGTTACACACATTTCTGGTAGACCCTTGGAGGAGTCGGTCTTTGGATGTGTTTATTTGTACAGTCTTTGACATTGTACCTGTGCTCCAACTCAATCATCAACCATGTAATTACCCTTCATGCAGCACTGACCCAGACATTTGTGTGGGCAGACAGTGACATGGCACCAGGACACCCGTGAAAAATACACAAAACGTAGCACAGATCAATTCAGTGAAGAAATAATTTAAATTGAAATTATTGTGCCTCTAAAAGCGGAGGCTGAGAATATTCTAAAAGACTTGATTTATGTCCTATTTCCAATGTTACAAAATGTGTAGAAACTACAGGCTATGAGCGAGGATTGTATAACAGAGAAAACAATCACCAAAAGCTACCCAAAATAAGGAGGACAACTGAATGATGGCTCTTGACATATGCCAGATTCTAAGCAGAACTTCTCAGCTATTGAAGTGGGAGGGAACCCAAAGAATGAAGTGCTGTATTTGAAATGTACTCAAAACTAGAGAGGATACAAATAAGCATTAAAAAAAATAATCTTTGTAGATTAGATGAAGATGGTGATAAGCTAAAAGCTATGAAAACTGACAATATATGGGGCAAGACGGTTTGTCATACGAAGTTGAAAAGTTGAAAGAACTGTCTGGTCCAAAAATAGTTTCTTAGCTTAATTAAATTACTGAAGATGTGAAAGGGCAATTGCACTCCTACAGCAAATCCTGGCTAGTCTCATTGTCTCAATCATTTCAAAATCAACTTTGTGCCTTTGATATATGAATTACCTTTTTTTTTTTTTTTTATACCATCATACAGGGCTTGAACCACCAGGTGTCTGGTTGTGGTACAAGCATAAGCAGTAATATTTCTTAACTGTGGGAAGAGTTCAGGGACGTCAGGTACATTTTTTTATCATCAGCACATTAAGAAGCTTTACATTACAGCCTTTTGGCTTTTTCTTGGATTTGAATACTGGCAATGTTTCAGGTTCAAAGGTTTGTGTTTTAAATGAGATTTAATGTACGTAGACTGTAACATTGCCAATAATATCTTGAACTGGGTGTGTTTTATTGGGTGATTCATAAAGAAAGTTAGACAAAGTATGCACAGTGGTATTGGAATGTGGGTGGGATCAAAGTAACATTTTAGTGGAGTATGTTTGTCAAGCACAGCATACGGGAAATCTTTCTGAATAAAGATGGATTGATCCCTTGAGAACATCAATATATTTCCAAGTATCATTTATTCCAGTGGACCCCAATGAAAACATCAAAGTCACAAAGTAAAATAAGAAAGCTGCATCATTCACCCTCAGATATTCCATTGGCAATGAGACTTGTTGAGAGCAAAGGACAGGAAAATGAATAAAATGAATAAAAATAACATTGATTTAAAGGGACACTGCAGGTCCAACACAGAAGAAATTTCTATCTGTTCTCTAACAGGGTGGATGCAAGTTTTTTATTTAAATAAAATTTTGCTATTAATTGAGCATACATAAGCACGCTGAGCTGGATTTGTTGTGATTGCACATTTGCATGCACATACCTCATGCTCTCTGCACTCTTCCTGTTCACATCTCTTTCCAGGCAGCACTTTGAAAACCACAGTGTTGATTTTGTTTCTGAGACTAAGGAGCCACTCATACTGAGCACAAGGAGCCCTAACACAGAGAAACTAAGTCCTGCTTGGAGGGTTTCGTACCAGTACAAGTGATAAGGGTTTTCTAAGTTCAATTATTCAAAAACAAGCTGCTATATATATTTATTTATTTAAAATCTGCTTAGTTATATTATCTTTCATTTCCCTGGTTCTTGACAGACAGTTTTGTCCCCTTTCTTATACTGCTTGCTCAGCAGCAGGAACAGAGCATCCCTGCCTTCTCCACTTCGATGTGTTCCAAGGGCAAAATTGTCTCTGGAGGGTGGCCGTGCTCTCCCACAGCACTGCAGAGCTGAGGTCCCACAGACAGAGCTCCTTCCATTTGGTGCACACCCAGAGGACGGCAATGCACGTGCTATATACCATGTGGTATATACATACTGTCTGTCAGGGACTTAGAGGAGACGGATTTTCTCATTGCCAACTGCACCAGTGCCATTTTTCAATGCCTTGGTATGGTTCAGTGGCTAAATGGTGTTATTACTGTGGTCCTAACTGCTTCATGGGCAAAATCTGTGCATTTGTGAGGCAGGACAGCTTACTGGAATAAAGGGAAAACCAGTGAAAGGACAGACGTGGGTACCCTGTTTCATGAGGAAGAGTGCTACAGAGGAGAGGCATCTTGCAGAGACCGTATTTTCACAAAATAGGGACGGAATGGGACATGGTCAACTCTCTGCTATCAGGAACTAAAAAAAAAGACAAGCCCTAATGCTAATGCTGGAAAAGATTCAGTGGAGGAAACAGTGCAGGTACAATGTGTTCAGAGAGCTTTCTGCCTTTCACTTGGGAAGGCAGTCTGCTGTTTCTCCAGACCTGTGTATAAAGAATTAATATTTCACAGCTGCTGTCTAGTTCTCAAAATTTCCTATCAACTGTGCTTTTTTTTTTTTTTTTTTTTTTATGGACATGAATGCTATTAACCCATAGGCTAATGGAGCAGCTCTAAATAATATATTACATCCTCTCACTCAAATGTACTTTGAGATTTAAATCGGATTAAATATATAGGGAAGATTTTGGTTTGTGACTCAACTCAGTGACAAGTGGATGAAATCGAAGGCCGTGCTAGCTGTGGTGTCCTCCACCTGCACAGTAAAAGCTGATCTTTACAAGTCCTCAAAATAGTTAAGGAACAAAACCTCTGGATATTTGGAACTTGAGAGTAAATGAAAAGTTCATTTTCTTGCCAAGCTCTGCTTTATATGCATTACTTCTGATAACTCCTGGTAAGCAGACACCAAAGCAGGCACTGTACAGCGTGCCAGTGCAAGTTAGAGGAGAGGCAGTGAAAATTTGGCTTATCTTGAAAAAACAAGCTGTTAGACTTAGTTTGTTTCTTTGATCCAGAGATAAAGTTTTCATAAAGATAGAGCGGGGAGCAGCACATGTGCTTTAAGATAGGCCTTAGGTGTTCCTATCCTCAAAAATATCAGCATCCTTTTTTCTTACACACTTAGCTCCTTAGGTCCCACTGACACAGCACGTGCACATCAAGCGTATTTTACTTCTTCCCTTGGGCTAGCTAAAGAAACCAGACAGCCCTCCCTTTGTGCTTCCTTCTCAGGATCACCGGTTCAAGAGACGGGTGTCCCCTCGGAGGGACACTTAGGTCCTCGCTCCCATGTTGGAATAAGTAAGTTTTTATTAACTTGCTGTCTCTATGGGATAACACACCCGTTTCGACACAAGTCTTTGCACCCGCACTGCGTAGTTCCTGCAGGGCAAAGCCAGCTGTGAGTTCAATATCCCCCCATCCTCTGCACAAACCAAGTGGGGCCCAGCTCCTCGGTGCTTCCCACAGGCCTGGTTTCCTTTCTTTGCAGGCTGCTGTTTGTTCTGTAGCCACCAGCAAGCGCTGCGCCCCAGGATGCCCGGGAGGGAGGAGAAGAGCACCCTGGGGCTGTGGCCAAGCCAAGGGGATTTTCCCACCCAGGTGTGCTGCCTCGGGAGTTCAGTGCACAGCATCAGCTCAAAAAACAAAAGTCTGAATTGTTCACAGACTAAGCTTCTCCCCTGCAGTGGCTGCAGGACTATTGGGGCCAGGGGCAGGCTACCACACTCCGGTGCCATCTGCAGGACTCACCGAAGGAACTAGCTTCAGCAGAGCTCTCGAGCTCACACATCCAAGAAAAGGATTTCTTTTTTAATTTGTCCTAACAAATTTGTCCTAACACTAAAACGAGGCTTTTGACTCTTTTCTGGTTTTCACTGAATGATGCTTTGGCTCCCTTATAGTGCCAGATTTAATTATTTTCTAATCAATTTTATTTCCTTTCTGATATCTTTAGAAAGATTCTGGCTGTGGTAGCTCCTCTCTAAGGCTGCCCTTAATGTATATCTCCACTTTGCTGACTCTGTTACTGCAGGTACCTCATGTCAGTTCTCTTTAAACTACACCTTCATGGCAGAGCTTTCCACTTAGTGCTCTATTACGCTTATTTCCCTCAGTTCTTACCCATTTTCTAGTTTTAAGGGTGATATGTTACTTCCTGATCCACCTGCTACTTGGTGAAGGTATGTCTGTGTACCTTTAAAAGACAGGATAGATCTTCGCTTGGAATTTAACTGCCCTAAATAATAACATTTACAGCCTCCTAGTGCACTGCCCGATCTTTGGGCCTGAAGCATCCATCACAGTTCAATCACCTTTAAAATATGCTGCAAGGTGTACCTTTTCAATTTCTGCTCTTCAGAATAGTCTCGGCTATGAATTATGTCAGGGTAATCGGCATCTGTTGGTGCACTCGGGGCCCTGACAATTTATTGCTTATCTGAAGAGAAAAATACATTGTTGCTCTTCATTAGAAATGATAAAGATGTTGATCAAATAGTGAATTCTCTTCCACCTTTGTCCTGGTTTCAGTTAGGACAGAGTTATTTTTCCTCCTAGTAGCTGGTAGAGTGCTATGTTTTGGATTAGGATGAGAAGAGTGCTGATAACATGCTGATGTTTTAATTGCTGCAGAGCAGTGCTTACACTAAGCCAAGGACTTTTCAGCTCCTCGCTCTGTCCTGCCAGCGGGCAGGCTGGGGGTGCAGCAAGAGCTGGGAGGGGACAGCCCCAGGACAGCTGACCCAAACTGGCCAAAGGGGTATTCCATACCATCTGACAGCATGCTGAACAATATATAGGGGTGGCTAGCCAGGGTGGGGGGGCCGGCTGCTCGGGGTTGGGCTGGGCATCGGTCAGCGGGTGGTGAGCAATTGCATTGTGCATCACTTGTTTGTACATATTATTGTTATTATTATTATTATTATTATTATTTTCTACCTTAATAAACTGTCTTTATCTCAACCCACAGGCTTCACTTTCCCGTTTCTCTCCCCCATCCCAGAGAGGGAGGGGGGAGGGTGAGCGAACGGCTGTGTGGTGTTTAGCTGCCGGCCGGGTTAAACCACAACAACCTTGTAGAGCATTTTCTTACTAAATATTAAAAGCAAACAAACAAAACCCACAAAAAACATATATTTTTAAGTCTGAACAAACTGAGATTATATGTGCTGGGGGCAAATTCTGAAGTCCGTAACCAGGGAGCACTACCACTGATGTACATGGGAATTGAAACAAGTATTAAACCTTTTAGGACTTGTCCTAAAATGAAAAACATGGATGTCATAACAACTGTTATTATGACTTGTGTCAGCATAGCAAAAACTGTAAGTTTCATTAGGGGTTAATTTGTCCTCATAAAGGACCTAGAACCCAACAGGGATTCGGAATTTACAACAAATATCCTCCCCATTTCGGGACTGTTTAGATTGGTGGTGGGAGGAGAAGAATTCACACCCCCAAACTCAGACTGAAACTCAAACATACCGATATTTTATTCATAGCAGAAACAAAGAAACGAACAAAATGTTAGGAACTCTGTCATTCATGCTGCAAGGGATCTTTTGGGAATGATGAGATAGTTTTCGTGCAGCAATACTGTGATCAGATTTCTTTTCTCCCTCTGAGATTTCTCTCTCAGATTGCTTTCCTATTTGCTGTTCAGATAGCACTGTTGAAAAACTAAGTCAAGTTTAGTCAAAAAGATGTCTCCTCAGTCACCACCTGAATACAGCTGAATTTTAATTTCCCCATTTTCAGTTGCCTCATGATTGTTTGTAACAAATGCTCAGTTTCACTGATGCGGATAAAAAGGTAGGAGAGACATCCCAGCCTGGCTGCAGGCATCCGAGTCCATGCCTAAACTACAGTAAGGCCAGGATGGAGAGGGGCATTTTCATTTGAAATATATATACATATATATATATATATATATATATTGAGACCTGTTTAGAAGACCCCTGGTTTGGGTCTTCTGCAAATAAGGGAAACATGTATCAGCATGCATTTGTTGCCTGAGGATTTCATGGGAAAAATCAATGCCAAGCTCAAATCTCAGGCTGGCAGTACATGCGCACACACGCACCGAGTGTGCTTTAGACAAACCTGGTGCCCACTTGGCAGGACAAATTTCTGACTGCATAAGAGTCCCCTTATCTCTGCTTGGCAATACGCACAATACGAGCCTGCTTACTTGACAGTGAAACATTGGCCTTAATATAATACCCTTTTGATACTTAACAAGGCTAAGCTCAATTAAAAGGAGAATTGTGGATGGCCTCCTTTCATTTGGTAGTAAACACAGGCTCCTTCTCCCCATGCAAAGCTAATGGTGGTGAACTGGGTGAAGTTAGCCACTAGATACTTTCCTGCTCCGTACAAGAAAATTACACTGCAGAATATACTGCTAGAAGGAGACAGCATTACCATTCAATAAATCCAGCTGCAATTCATCATGGGCTGCCCTGGCTGCTGGAAGGCAACAAGGTATTGCCATCCTGCTGCATAGTGCCCCTGCGTTTTGGGAGGCTTTGTGCTGGAAGGAGAGCTCTCTCCCTCAGGTTATCGTGCCAGTCAGACAACATCTGTCCTTGGGAGAAGATTTCAAACTGTGCTCAAAAGAGGCAGCTCGAGGAGAGGAGAGGAGAGGAGAGGAGAGGAGAGGAGAGGAGAGGAGAGGAGAGGAGAGGATCTGCAAAATGAACCATGTTGCATCAGCTGAGGGACACCACTGAACTGCTGCCTTGGATGCCCACAGGTCACGAGACCCCTGTTCTGAGCATTGCTACGTGAAATCACAACAACCTTTGCTGTTTACATTGCAAATACATGCATGCTCAGGCAGATTTTAATACGGAATGCAACAGGAGAAAGGGCTCATCCCACATTACTGACTCATATTAATGTTTTTATAGGGTTCATAAGGAAAAAGGAGACTGATAGTAAGATATGGTACTTCCATCAGTAATTGAGAGCATGAATTCAGCCTGTAGAAGCACAGGCTGAAGCAGCTAGGTGGCTTTTGCTGGCCTAAATGAAATACTTCGGTGACTTCAATCTCGGTGGAAAGAGCTCTAACTTGATTCATTTGTGATACATCAGGCCTGACGTCCAGACCTGAACAATTGATGCTGACTGGCAAATCCTATGAAATATAGACAAATAATCTATTGTGTCACTGGGTCTTGACTATTTCAGGCCATCTCAGAAATTGCTTCTTGCATAATTTTTTTTTTTTTTCATTTGTTTTCAGTTGTTGCTCTGACAGCTACTATCAGAAAATTTTTCCAAAGCCTTGAAAAGCCCCACTCCTAACTTCCAGTCTAAACACGTCTAAGGCCAATTTGCATCTATTTTTCAACTGAGCCAATATTTTTCTTTAGCTAGTTCTTATCCTTTCTTGGCGCTAATTTGCCTATCTGTGGCATTCTCATATTGCACCTCAGCTTCTGTTTTTCAGCTTTTTTTGATTTTCCTGGTAAAACAGTCTGAGTGGAGAAATGCAGTACTCCCGTCAGGTTGGGGCCGTGACACAGGAGTTGCAGGAACGAGTTTTCACTAGCATTCTCCTATGATAGCAGATTGCCCTGGGGGTTGACAGAAAACAAGCAGGGTAAATTTGTCCCTCTTTACAAGTGTACATTTACATTGCCAAAAATCTTTCCCTTTAGGGAAAATGCTTCAGGAACGTTTCCTAACTGCTTTAGGAACAGCACATCTGTTTCAAAGTCCATCAAGAAGCATGCCAGTAAGCTTTGTGCAAACAATCCCCGCTTCTTTCAGAGCAATTGGCAGTGAAACTGCAAGTAGCATCTTGCAGCGGTTTACTCCCCTCTAACCTTTTCCAGCAGATTTTCTCTTTGGGAGGGAGTGACTGGACCCTATAAATGCCACGAAGGAGAGATGTTAAAACACGAAGCAGCTCCTTAGTACACTGAAGGCAGCTGTGGATTCTCCTGGAGTCAGCGTTGGAGTCAGTGGGCTGTGAAGGGCCTATTTTACTTTTTTTGCCTGTGAAATAAAGTGGAATAACGCTACCAAAGTAAAAGAAATTGCAGTGGCTTAAGATGCGTGTGACTGAAATCGGCCATTCCTTCCTTCTGCCAGGCCATTCCTCTTCTGTAGTTTTCACATCCGAGGAGCCTGGTGATGCCTGACCAGGGCAGCCTTTTTCTGACCTTCCTGGCGATGCAGAAAACAAACAAACAGGAAGCAGCATCTTCCAGAAACGTGGCCATTTCGTAACCATGGGACTGTGCACAGGACGCAGGCTCTGGGCTGGAAGCCTCTCCTCCCGCTCCGAGAACTGCCCGCTCGGCGGCAGCTGCTTTCCTTGGAAGAGGTTTTGGCAGATCTCCGGGCAGGCGCCGGCGCGATGTCTGCCTGCCATGGCTGCTTTGCACATCCAGGAGCACAGACAGGCCCCCCATGGCCGCGTGGGGCTGAGTGCGGCCCCCAGCCTGGTCCAAGGTCACCAGCCAAGAGGAGGGAGAAAGCAGGGGCAGGCAGGCAGATGCCTTCGTGCGCCTGGGAGCTTTGCCAGCACCTCACGAGCATCCAGCTTCCGAACAATGCAGGCTAGATAAATACCATTACACCACTTTTTTTTTTTTTTTTTTCCTTTTTTTTTCCTTTTTTTTTTTTTTTTTTTTGGTGACAGGCGCTGATAAACACCTCATCCTGGGTTTTGCAGCCAGGCAATGCTGAAGGCAGCAGGATAACCACATTTTTCTGATTCTCGCTCTTGTGCACCTCTTCAGATGTCTTTCTTCCTTATTTCCTCGACGGGTTTATTCACGTGAAACCAGTGATGTTACCCTGAGAAAACCAGGCTAAGCTGCAGGATAGTCCCACTTGAGCTGTCTAAAGAAAAAAAAAAAAAGAAAAACACAAAACACCACAAAATGAAGATGAATCAATCCTACCGTCCCACAGCAACCAGCACTACCTTGAATTTCCAGCTGGAGAGACAG
The DNA here is from genome assembly GCA_011075105.1 of Heteronetta atricapilla. Classification (NCBI taxonomy): domain Eukaryota; kingdom Metazoa; phylum Chordata; class Aves; order Anseriformes; family Anatidae; genus Heteronetta; species Heteronetta atricapilla. The sequence continues at coordinate 108,704,413 of CM021732.1, forward strand.
GCCTGAAGAAACTTTCCAGTTATCACACTTGAAGACACCTTGAGCCAGATCACATCTTGCTGGCTTAAGCCCAGCTCCGAGGAGCTAAATCTCACACTAAGGGTGAGGTCAGTGCAATTCAGTGAGATCTAATTTGAGATCAGTGCAATTGCAGGGTTATAAAATTAGAATAAGGTGAAGGATGGTCTGGCTCCTCCACTTTTCTGGAAACAGAAGCAGGGAGAGAATGGGTTACTTGGAACTCCAAGGGAAGGCTACTGAAAAACAAAGCTGCCTGGCTGTGTTTCCCCAAAACTAGATACAGTTGGGTAGAAAGAAGTGAGGCAAATCATTGTTTCAAAACTTATAATTATGACTTGAAAAAGATGGTATCAAAGAAAAAAAAATAATAATAAAAAACAAACCTTTAGGATGCAAAAGCTTGTTTTCATTTCCTTTTAACCAGACATTTGAAAACACTGAAACATGACCAATTCCTCAAAAATGTTTTCCTGACCACAGCTTCTTGCATGCAGACAAACACAAGGATTATGCCAGTTCCTGGAAGAAGAGACGTCATTCGCTGTTTTTAATGCATGAGCACATGCCTGTTTGTGTTGTTATTTTTCTCTCTTCTTATCTCCATAGTTTGGAGGGGCTTCTTTTTCTTTCTGGTTCTGAGCTTCTTTGAATACAATGGGTTAGTTTTTTTTCCTCTGGTTACTCTTTTTTTTTTTTTTAGTCTCTTTTTTTTTTTTTTTTTTATTCTTGTGTGTAAGTAAAATTGCCCTTCCTTAATTCTGTCTCTCCTGCTGTTTCAGCCTGAACAGCTAACACTTGGTCAACTTTGTGCTGCTGTTTAAACACTTTGCCTGTTTATAAGTAGCTGATTAGTTATTTGCTATCGCTTGAGGTCTGTGCTTTAGCATTTCTAGCAATGCCTCCTCTTTCACCGCTGAGTATTTCAGAAGACATTTCCACAGACGAGAAGAAATGTGTCAATGGGACTTGCTTTCCCAGGTGGGTTTCTCTGGCACTGATTTGTGTTACATCCGTGCTTAGATGGCTTTGAAGGCAGTGGGATGCATCACCATCTTCAGAACGGACAGGTTTAAGCAAGTGCTCTCCCATACTGGAACTTATTTACCATACTCCAGTGCATGTCTGCAGTGAGAGGCTTTGGAAAGCTATGGTGCCTCAGTGAAAGCTGCAAAGTCAGGACACACAGGACAGTTCATTAAGCTGCTCGATGTATCGTCTCATTACCATTGCATCGTTGTAGCTGAATCCGAGTGCACCTACGGACGAGCTGTGAGTGTGACACTGGACAGCTTTGAACACAGTGCTCAGCTTGTCAGCCTCTTTCTGCAGAATACAGATAGCGACACAGAAATGGTTGAAGATGTGACCAGAAAATGGATTTGTGCAACAGATGATCCTGAACCATAACACTGCCTGGGAGTCTCAGGGGAAAGGTCACAGGGGCAACGTTTAACCTGGGCTTAAAATTGGTAAAAAGGGTGGCGTAAAGCCCTAAATCTCCATACCTCCTGCCAATTTGTAGAGTTAATTACTGGCTGAAATTTTGAGCTGGTTTGAATGAGTTGTGCTATCAGTAAAAAACTGTAATTGTTCTGTTAGCAAGTGTATATTATTTGTTTATTGAAAGACCCTACTGTATAAGGCTGTCTTGTAGAAGACCGAGTAGGCAGGCAGAGCACTAGCAACATCCTGCATGTTCTGCCTGAAAACTTGCTGTATTTTTCCTCTTTGATAAATTCACCTTTAAAAATATATATAATAATAATAAAAAGATAAATCAAAAGCACCTCTCTGTTGGGTCTTTTTGTCTCTCTTCTGACACCCCCTCCTGACCAGCTCTATCAGAAAAGCCTTGGGGTTCCCTCCCTGGGGACACCATTTCCAAGGATGCTTGGCCCAGGATCCGGGAGGGCTGGGCAGACATTTCCTGGCCGATCAGGCTGAGGACCCAAGGTGGAACTAATTCCCGACACAATAAATGCCACTTGCTGCCAGGACACTCCTAATGACGTGGCAGTGACCTCCTAGGGACTAACTGAGATTTTCCCGATAGAAGGGGTTTTCTACCTGCTCAATTCGACAAAACGGAGGAAAGGGAGGACTAAGGCAGTCCGTAGTATAGAAGCTACGTGCCTTAAAGCCCAGCAGACAACTCTCTGCTGCTTTTCCACGCTGCTGGCCCGCCAAGCTGCCCTCCCTAAACCGGGGGCAGCTCGGCACCGGAGCGCGGCCGGCCCTTCAGCCCGAATTACCGGCGTGCCCGCGGGCTGCTCTTGTGCAAACCCAGACGGGAGCCTCCGGGGGCGTCCCCCCCTCCGGGGGCCGGTCCCGCCGCGGGCAGGGGCGAGGCGGGGCCGAGGGCGGCGGCGGGGCCCGTTCCGGCCGGCGGCGGGGCGGTGCGGGGCGGTGCGGAGCCGTGCGGGGCTGCCGGGGGATGCGGAGCGGCTCGGCCCCGGGCAGATGATGGCGATACGCGAGCTGAAAGTGTGTCTGCTTGGAGTGAGTAGCGGCGGCGCCGTGGGGGGATTTTTCTTCTGCTGATTTCTTCTGAGTTTTTGATCATTATCGTTATTTCATTATTATCGAGATTTTCGTCCCGCTTTCCTCGGCCGCTGCCGCAGGTGGGGGTTGAGGGGGGAAAAAAGGTTTCCAGCTCGCCCCCTGCCCCGCTCCTTCTCTCCCCGTCGGCCCGGGCCGGGGCTGGGGGTGCTCGGCCGCCCTAAATTCCTCCACGCCGAGACTTGGCAGCCTCCGGGGGGGCGGCTCTTCTCTTTGTGTGCTTGTTTATTCCTATTTTTAATAACTTTTCAACTTTTTTTTGGCTTTTTTAAGGGGGTGGAGGGAGGTGCGAGGGACTATATTTTTAGGAGGAGGGGGTCCCCCGGAGGAGCCTTCCAGCGCCTTGAGCCGCCCTCCCCAGGGTGGGCTCCGTCAGCCGGAGCCCGGCAGCAACGGGGGGACACGGCCGGGAGCCGAGCCTCGGCCCCCTCGTACCGGCGGGTGCTGTGCTTTGCTGTGCCTTGACCCCTCACAGGACTGCTATCCTGCAACTTCTTTCTAGTCTTTCACTTTATTTTTTTTTTCCCTTTATTTCTTTCCCTTTTTTCATTTTTTTTTTCCTTTCCTATTTTTTTTATCCTTCTTTTCTTTCCTTTTTTTTTTTTTTTATGGTGAAATCGTGTGTGCGTTTAACATCTGGAGCAACAATGTGCTTAGCTTTGCACTTTGGCTCCGCCTGCCCCCGCTCTGCCCTGCACAGAGGGAACTGCACATCCAAGTGGGGATATAAACACTGCGGGGAGAACAGACCCCCCCCTCCGACAGTCACCAGCCAAGCATTGCTACTCGTTTTTTTTTTTTTTTTTTTTTTTTTTTTTTTTTTTT
>CM021732.1:108707917-108905752 GCA_011075105.1 Heteronetta atricapilla
ATTGCTACTCGTTTTTTTTTTTTTTTTTTTTTTTTTTTTTTCTTATTTCCTTCTTAAATCAAACGTATCGGATGCAAGTCACGCCGCTTTTAGGTCCTTATCTCCATAAACGTTCAGAGAGCTGCATGAATGAAGGCATTTTAGGGTGAGTTCTTTCACGTAGTACAAGGGAGCCAAAAGTCTGAACACGAAACTAAGACAGCCACCGCCGTGCTCCATGGTGTGTGTTGACACTTAGCCCAGCAGGAGTGGGTACTTTGCCCTGGGAAAGCGCCAGGACGTGGTGCCAGGGCACCGGGGACTATTTGGCAATGGCCAGTCCTCCTTTCGCAGCGAGAATTCCTGCCTTCAGCTTTGGAAATGGCACAGCGACAAAATAAATGTGGTTTACACAGACCTGAGGAGCCTGTGGTAGAACATGTGGATGTGTCTTTAGCTATTTTCTCCCCCAGCAGAAAATCCTGTAATTTTCTAGAGATGAAGTGTCTTGTGGAATGACATTCCTCTTGCCCACTGCTTACTGCTGTTGTGTAACACTGAAATGTACTGGAGGTTTCGCAGGCCAATTGTTTACTTTTAAGACAGGAAAATAAAGCTGTAAAGCAGCACTGTGTTACCAGGAGTATGTAATTACTCTGCAGATTCATTAAAATGATAGGGTGGCAGTGGAAACCCTGGGGAAGATGTAAGTATTTGTAGTTACATTTGCTTACTAGTTAGTGATTAGTGAGAAGATGTTCCTTCCTGAGTTTTAATAGTGTACAATCCTAGAAAACCACCAACTTCTGACCAGACATCTCATTTCCCGTGGAGGCTGACACTCTGTTTTCCCAAAAGTGAGGAATCCTGCAAAAATCCCCTTGTGAAGTTCAGACACTGCCAGTACAGGGAAACGGTACCCGTGTGTGTGAACAACCGCAGCCATTCATCTTCTGACCTGCTTGAAAGTTACCCAAAAATATGTTAGCAGGTCTACTAAGAGGAATCTTAACAGTCATCTCAGTCAGTCCTAGATCTGGTAGGTTAATCTGTTTTGTATCAGTAGATCTCTTGGTAATCTGTCAAGTCTGACATGTCCACGTTTCAAGTTCTTATCCTTAGAAATTATGGATTAAGTTGGTTTGTAAGCCTGTTTCACCTCCACTTCTGAGCAAAGACCTAGATTGTGCCTCTGTGTCAGCCAGGAGGATCGCTGTTTCAATCTGCACCAGTTCGCCAATGGTCCACCGCCCTCAGCTGTGTGAAGGGCTTGGACTTCAGCTATTTCAGCCTGTTCAGCATTCCCCAGTGAGGAAAAACTGGCGGCTGGCTCAGCAGTGGCAAAGCCACCATCTCCACAAGCCTTGAAGCCCTGCTCGGCTGTAGAAGGTGTAGATGGGAGTGTGAGGCGAGAGGGGAACAGAGAAAGCAGAGCTATGCTCCATGCCACCAGCTCGCAGTGCTGTGCATCAGGGTTAATATTAGGCCTGGAGCCACGGCAGTAGGGACAGGGAGTAATTTACTGGCTCTTGGAGGAAAAACCCTGTGTTGCCCAGGTCTTGCTGCAGCACAGGAGAGAACCTGGCCCGTCATTTTCAATATAAATCCATCAAAGCTTGGATTTTGGTATTTGAGTTTCACTCTTTCTTCCACAGAAGTAGCTTGGGGTTTTCTAAGATCTGTGGGTGTGACGTGAGAGATTTGGAGCAGCCTGAAGTCGCACACGAGAAAGGGGTGGTCGAGAAAGGGGTGGTGGTGAGGCTTGTAGATGTTAAAGAAAACACCAGGAATGACAGAGAGAGGTCTGGGGGCATCTCAAGTGTGAGTCAGTTTGGAAGGCAGGCTTTGTTGGTCATGGAGCCTTGTTATTCATGGATTTGGGAAAGCAATGATCTGTGAGGAGAGATGGTTTCGGCTTGCTCCTGGGCTGGTAGGAACAGGATGCTTGCCTAATCGTTCGGTGCCTCAGGTGTAACAGTGAGGAAGCTACGATTTTAATAGCCACCTTGGAGCATGCTGCCGAGCAAGTGGCCTCAAGCCTGCTCCTAAACTACTTCATGTAGTAAATTACCGCTGCTGGGCAGTGATGTATCTGCGTGTGGAACGCCTTCATCTTGGTAAATGCAACCACTTGAGCATCTGCTCCAAGCCCTGTCTTGTCAACCCGAATTCTGCCTGGCCTCTCACTCCAGCCTGTTGTTTGTTCAGAGCAGTTTTCTGTGTTTTGGAGGCTGTCTGCTCCTGGTACTGAGCAGGGTTTAGCTGCAGCTCACTTTGTCTGGGGAATTGAACTGCAGCTCCCATTTGGCTTGCAGGACGCTTCTGTCCTGGGTGGAAGCCCTGCTGAGCGGGTGAAGGAGAAAGGGGCCAAGAGGGGCTGCTGGGCTCCCTCAGGGTCAAAGTGTGGCCGGGTGCACAGCTGGGAAGAGCGTCTGGGTTTCCTCATCTGGCTGTGGCCGCGCAGTGCCATGTGCCCTGGCTCCCGGCGCTGTCTTTATGCAGGCTGGAGGAGCGATTTTACAGCCCTCTGCCAAGTCCTGACATAACTCTGTGTGGCAACTGCAGGAGAGGTTGCCAGGTCTAGGACTGAGGCGGAGATTCTTGTCTTTGTCGCTTCCTGAGGAAACTTTGATGGCTCTTCAGAAAAGCTGTGGGAGGTGGCTTGCCAGCTGCCATCTGAAGTGACCTCCGTGGCTGCTTTCCTTTTGTTTTTGTTTACTACATTTTTATGTTGTGACTATTCATCACAGGACCGAAGGAGTTAGGCCTGGAAGAGATCCCTTGGTCCTAAAGCTCCTCTTTAAACTTTCCTGACACATATTTGTTCTAAAAGGCTTGTGACAAAGGTTTCTATTCTCTCCAGGGCTATCTTCCAGAGCTTATCTACTCATATCATAAAAAGCTTCTCCAAACATAGCGCCTAAAATCTTCCTTGCCTGAGACTTCATTTGTCATCCTCCTGTTAGTGTTTCCACGTCCTTGCTGACTGGAAGATGCTTGCATGTAGTCTCAAAATGCTGTCTGAAGTTGGTGAGCCTAAACTTAGAATCATAGAATCATAGAATATCCTGAGTTGGAAGGGACCCTTAAGGATCCTCAAGTCCAACTCTTGACACTGCACAGGTCTACCCAAAAGTTCAGACCATGTGACTAAGTGCACAGTCCAATCTCTTCTTAAACTCAGTCAGGCTCGGTGCAGTGACCACTTCCCTGGGGAGCCTGTTCCAGTGTGCAACCACCCTCTCTGTGAAGAACCCCCTCCTGATGTCAAGCCTAAACTTCCCCTGCCTCAGCTTAACCCCGTTCCCGCGGGTCCTGTCGCTGGTGTTAATGGAGAAAAGGTCTCGTGCCTCTCGACACCCCCTTACGAGGAAGTTGTAGACTGTGATGAGGTCTCCCCTCAGCCTCCTCTTCTCCAGGCTGAACAGGCCCAGTGCCCTCAGCCGTTCCTCGTACGTCTTCCCCTCCAGGCCTTTCACCATCTTCGTAGCCCTCCTCTGGACACTCTCCAACAGTTTCATGTCCTTTTTATACTGTGGTGCCCAGAACTGCACACAGTACTCGAGGTGAGAGAGTGGCTTCTAACTTGTGAAAGAGTGGCATCTCCTTTGTTGTAGAGAAAGTTTCCTCGGGAGTTTCTCCAAAACCTAATCCTGATCCAGGACTGCAGAATAGTTTGTTACCTGTGTTGGTGTGCACCAGTTTGTGGTGATTGCAAGTAGCAATTTGAACACAGAGCTGGATTCAGAACAAATCCCCGTAGCAGAATGTATGCACACATATGTCAGACCTTTCAGTAAGAAGTTGAAGTACCCACTCTTCTTTTTTAGGTAGCCATTACATGTATTGTGAATGACTGAGAATCTTTTAGTTTGTGTTGCTGTTTATAAAAGACAACAATTTCATTTCTCATTTGACCCTAAACCATGAGCTGCAATGCTGTAGGCTCAAACAGAACAAGAGGGACCAAAGCAGTGCAGAAGACAAAGGTGGCTGCAAGTCTTGTAAGTCCTAGCCCTATATCAAATCACGTGCTCAACCGGACAACAATTTTAAGCCCATGAGGAACTGAAAGGCGGGCAGCCAGACACATCGTTAGTGGGGCTGCATGTGCCCTGTTTCCTTGGGAAAGCTGGTGAGGCGTGCTCCAAAGTTTGCACTTGGGCACGCACGTGCTGCTCCCATGTTCCATTGCCCTACTCTGCCATTCAAAAGAACAGCCTGCCAAGGCACTTTATAAGTTGGGGACCTTGGTTATTTTATCCTGGGAAAAAAAAAAAAGGCTTAAAAGATCCAATTACATAACAAGTGAAAAATGCCTTTTATTTTATATCAATAAACAATTATGTCCAGAAGCCTAAAATATTTTTTCCTATTAAGTTATAAAATTAGTTTAAGTGGTGCAATCAGATTTTTGCAAGGTAGACACTAAATATCTAGGTAAACAATTTATCATGTAGAGCCACAGAGGAACAGAATTCATGATTTCATATTGACATTGGCCTTATTGCTTTCCTGACCTATTTCCAAACATTCATTTCCTTGCATCTTCCAAAAGTTTTGAGTGGAATTAACTAGAAGAGTGAGCAAACTGTTATGACCCAAACATCTTTCTAGGGAAAGATAAGTGCAGAGGCCAAATTCTGTTTTTGTGTCTAGCAACACAACCAGAGGAGCCCTGAAGATGACTCCAGAGGAGCTCTGAAGCAGCAGAAGACAGAACTGGAAGCAGTTTTTATTTTCAGTAGCTGTGAAGCTTCCGAATAAGAAGCTTGTTGTCACTGATAAACTGGGCAGACAAATAATTCCCTGTGGCTGTCTCTTGTTGGGGAGGATGGCGTGTAACTGGATCCCATCAACTGAACATCAGCGCTCAGCTCTCGTCTTCTGGTTTTGACTTGCCTGTTGAATGAGACCCTACCATCCTGTTGTGGCTTTTGTCCACAAATCATGCGCAGGCCATAGTATTTCTGTCTGTCAAATTGTATTTATTTCTTTTGCTTAAAGTGTTACAAACTGCTTTTTTTTTTTTTTTTTTTTTTTTTTTTCAGGCTTCCTTAGCCCCTTGCTTCTGTCCCTCTTTTTGATTTCTTAGGGGTGGCTGAAAAGCTGTGGCACTTCTTGTTTCACAGTAATTCTGAGAAAAGTAAATTCGTTCTTTCTGCCAAAATAAGGAAGTTGAATTGGTAATAAACCCCATTTTTTGAACACAGATGAGTGCAGTTTTAGCCCTCCTTAATAAAGTAATGCTGAGGCAGACTATGAAGCAATCGCAAACTGCATGCAAGAGATGTGTGGGGAAGAGAAAAATGCTCTCATTCTGTTTTTTTTTTTTTTTTTTTTTTTTTTAAATGTGCGTTTGAAGTCTGTTTCCTGAGACTCAGGTTAGTAGAAAGACTTGTTTCCACAGCAATGATTTATTTCCTTTAATGTTACTGTTGCAATTCAAATCCAGTTTAAGGAAGTGGCAAAATAGGCGGTAGCTGGGCTGGGCTGCAGGGCTTTTGCTTGTGATGGTGTTTATAAATTACCGTGCTGACAAATTTTGCTAGTGTTAGGTTGTGTCTGAACAGAGCATGTAGACTCTGCAAGCGTACAGGTTGGATAAATGTACCCTTTCTATAATTTCTAAAACTAACTCCTACTTGAGAGAAGCATTTACAGAGGGGGTACAGCTCTGCTCTGCTTGCTTTCAAGAAGCTGCCTTTTGACTCCCTTCTGCTCCCTCTTCCAAATGCCATCTTCAGCTGCAAGACTCTGTGGGAACTGTTTGCTGATCACCTATTTTCAGGCTGTGTCCTATCCTCAGAGAACAAGCTATTGAGCACAGGGCTGCTTGTTTCTTCTCTGGGTCTGCATCACTTCTGTTGATGCAAGACGGTGGTTTGGAACTGTGGTCCGGCCCCTTTGTCATTATCTCCACCTTGGTTAGGAGATGTGGTTGTTCCTCCACTCGTGTTTTCCCAGAGCTGCTTCTGGGGCCAGCCGATGCCCCCATGCGTGGCCAGAGCTGGTTGTTGGGTCGTGTGGGCATCTCTGGGGCTTGCTGCAGGGGTGGCATGAGGACACGCATGGGGATAGCTTGTCCTGAGCAGGCTCTGCCTGCCGAGGGAGGAGGAAAAGGAAGGCAGCTTCCTATTTCCTTGGGGTTTCTTGGTCTGATGGACTTTCCCTTTGAAAGCCACTGTAAGCTGGTGTTCAATCTAGTCTTCTCCATACTTGTGTATTTCTAACTGCTGAGCCTGCTCAACTTTACAGCAGATTGAAGCCAGTTTATTTTTCCTCCCTCCACTTCCTTTGGATAATTATAGAATACAAAAAGAAAAAAAAAAAAATTACTTCCATCCACTGCTAATCACGCTGGTTGGTTGGCTCGTGCCCTGCTTTTTGGGCAGGGCAGAGCATGTCTTCAGTGCTCTGCTGCCGCCAGGGCTCGTTGTGCCCCTAAATGAATTTTGAACACCGCCACAAGAAGGAAAACCTAAGCAAGCAGTCAGCGGATGCGGCCGATGGGCCTCCTCAGAGCACTGCCTTGTGTAAGCACATGCCAGTGTTTTAATTTACAGTCTCCAGGCTTGCAGAGCCACTAATGAAAGCCGAACAGCAGTCAGCGGAACAAATGTTTTTTATTTTCACGTGGCTATTTTTAAACGTAAATGCTAGTGTGTGGTTTTTATGTCTCCTGGAGGGTAGGGCAAAGCAGTCTTTGGTTTTGTGCTTTTTTGTTTTGGGTGGATTAAGTCCTTCTTTGGGAGACACGTGGGAGCACACGTGCGTGAGATCCAGCTCCCGAACACTTTGCGTCCCGGAGTTATTGTTTCCTCTGTGTTCAGCAGGGTGACAGGATGTGGCTCACGTCATCGGCTGGACAGGGTCACTCTCTGCCCTGCACACTCACCAGGGACTATAAACACTGCCAGAGCGATCTTCTGAAATGATAAATATCAGCCTCTTGTGTGGACTCACCTGTAGTTAGGCACTGCCTGAGGCGGATTTTCCCTTATTTTAGAGCCTGTCTGCAGAGACAAGCCGAGTTAGAAGAGCTTCCTAAAGTAGCATTGATTTCGAAATACTTATTTATTTATGGCCTGTTTAGTTCTGCAGCAAACAAAACTCAAGTGTAGATAGGATCCAAAGCTGTGCTTCAGGGTGGTGGGACAGAACTGAAGTTGCTTGCATGGCCTCCCGTGCTCGATGGGGGCTTTCCAAAGAGCAATGTGAAAATCATCCTGGACAGGACTCACTTGAATGCAGCATGGAGTTACACTAGGCTCAGCTCATTTCTTGGGACTTTAATGTATTTTCAGCTTCCCCATTTAAAGGGAGGAAAGTACACTATCACTCTGGTTAGTAGTTCAGAATTTAGAAGCATATCACGACTGAGATACATGAGGTGTTTGTCCATGCGCAGTCACAATTTTAATCTCAAGCAGCTTCTGCCATCTGTGGAAGCAAATATTATGATTGTTTGCTTAAGATAGCATTTGTTAATTTAGGAAAACTGTCACTGACAGACAAACACTGCTACCAGTACATAAAGGCACACTTCTTCATGGTGACTGGATAAATCTGATGTCTGGTTAAACTCTCGGAGGGATTTGAGAAGTGAGAAAGAAGTCATTCCCATTATTGAACAGGAAGCACTTTTCCTCATTTGTCTTTTTCTTGAAGTGTACTAAATATAAGTAATTTAAGTGGGACTATTTTAAGAGTCATAAAATCAGCACTTGCAGTGTATCTCGTTAAAGCTGATATGAACAGGAAGCTTCCAACCACACTTAGGCCACAGGCCTTTCATGCTGCATAATCCATGCTGACTTCAACTTTTGCAATTGCTATGCTGATATTTTTTTTTTGGTCTTCACTTGCTTGGATGTCAATGAAGAAACAGAGCAGTGTGTCCCGCAGTTAATCTCTTCAACTGTTGTGACTGCAGCAGCAGAGTATTACTTGTGCTAATAGTCTTTAATATTTTTCTTTATTTTTTATTTTTATTTTTTTCCTGCAAGGTGTGCTTGATAGCATCCTTGAGCATTACAGAGGCATCTGGAACATATTTTAAACAGAATTGTCAGCTGTATAAAGCCAGATAACAAATACTAATTTAAGATAATGTTACTGAAGTCCTGATTTGAATTCGAAGCACTGGAGTGCTCTTCGGCAGTGTATAGGGTACATGCTTCAGCCTTTGAACAGGCTGAATTGATTTCCAAGCTTAAGACTCAGTGCATACTTTAATACACAGCTGAATGCCAGGCTATGTGGAGGATAAAGAGAAAAAGTTTAGGTAAATTAAGTATTTGAGATAAATGGCTCTTGAATGATTCCTATCTTTTAACATTAGCAGTCAATGAAGTAGCTCAGTTTTTCCCTCTGCTTGGTTTTTAGGAACTGGTAGACTCTTTGGAGACTGTGCTTTATTTGACCAGGTAATTAAGTTGATCCAGAATTTTGTGACTAGGTTTGCCTTTAGGAAAAACCTTTAGGCTGGTGTGAAGGATGAGAGAGAGAAGGAACCTTTGGGGCTTGTAGAATAAGTCCAAATTAAAAATAAAAAATAAAATTAAAAACTGTCTTGTGGAGAGTGAGACCCCTAGCACCCAAAAGTTTTCCAGGAATAGTTTGAGTTAAGTGATGACCAGTAGAAAAGATGGGTGTAAGTGTCAGCACAGAGGAGATTTGGAGGAAAAAAGTGATATATAGAGAGAATCTCGGGGGAGGAGGGAAGAAGATGAGACTGAAGGGGAAAGGATTAAAAGAGATGTAGGGGACCAGTAATGAGGAACACGGAGGGTAAAATCTGAGAAGGGATGAGGGAAAGAGAACCTGAAAGCAGGGAAACAGAAAACCACGCAAAGCAGAACAAAAGGGAAAAGTGAATAATACACCAAAAAACATGGTGGGGTGAAAAAAGAAGGCCACTTCTCCCTTCAGTTTAGCCTCTAGTTTTTTTATTATTATTTTTTGTTTTTGTTCTTTTTTCTTTTAAAGCTGTAACTTTGCTAGCTTTGCTGTATTATGTTTCAAAACATTTTTTGAACTGAGCCTGTAGAATTGTTTATAGGGCATCAAATGAAGCTGTACCTTTTGGCCAGTTGAGAATGCCCTGTCATAGAGCTGGTAGCTGAAAGGGAAGGTCTGCTAGGCCTTTATGGGCCACTGGAGATGTCATCCAGAGCCACTGTGCCTGTCCTGCAGTCAGTGCCAACCATGAGCCCGGTCCTAAGCACTCAGGCTGCACACTGAGCATCCAAATGGGCTGTGCTGAGAGGGTGTCCTCCGTGTCTGGTGTGGGGCCGAGTCTTCCCGTGCTTTGCAGGGAAAGATCCAATCCACTCTTCTAGCCTGGCTATTCTTGTCCCTTGAGTGGATCTTCCTAATTGCACTAAACTTCGCAGTTTAGCACTGCTAAACCATATGAGATGTTTTCCCTGAAAAAACAAATTCCATGGCACTAATGGTACCAGCTCTGGGAGATGCAGGATTTCATCCCTGCTGAAATCAGCAGGAGGTGAAAACATTCCAGCAGCGAGCTGCTTAAAGGATGTAGCCTTACGCTGATAAAGTCGTCCATTTACTAGCCTGTTTGGTGCAGATAGCTTTACTTTCAGTAAGTTCACAGCACCGTGCACAGTAAATCAACAGATAAAAGAACTCAGCCCCAGGTTTTATTATGCAGTGTTTGCCATTACCGCTTCTGTTTACTTTCATGGGAAAGCACCAGGTAGGTCCTCATATGACACTACAGAATAAGTGGTGGTGCTTATAGTACTAGGGAGAACTTCAGGTCTAGAGAACACATGAGATGAGCATGAAATCACTGTTAATCTGAGCTGATTAAACAGAATGGTTTGGTGGAAAAAAATCTAGCTTAGATTTACACAGACTCCCTATTTTCCATTCTTAGTCATGCACATCAGTTTGGGAAACAGAACCACCCTCTTTCAAGGTGTCATTTAACGTGTAGATAACAAATAATGGCAAATTCCAGTAAATCTCAGCTGACTGCCTTCCCCTGATGGCCTGAGGGAAGGCACTCTATGCAATGTGCCTGGAAAGCTGATGAATGAAGGTTTCCAAAGACTGGGTGGAGTGTCAAGGTCTCCTGGATAAAGAAGATGGTGTTAGCAGTTGGCTGACCTTTAGGCTGCTCACCATAGGAGACTACCTCAGGCCTTCAATGGCCTTGAGAGATTACTGATTTTACAGGTGCTGGGTGTATCAGCTGGAAAAGAACTGATAAACAGCAGGAGACTATTTGACAGAATTTTGGTATTTAGCCAATGTAAAGCTGCTGCTGGGAGCAGTCTTCATGGATGGCTTGGGTGAACTTGTGAGGGGCAGGCCCAGGGCAGAGGGAGCATATGAGGGCAAGAATATGTTTGCCTTTGGTAGCTCTCAGGTGCTGCATCACTTGGTGGGGCTCTGCTAACTTAGAGCAAAGATCAGAGCTATGATGCTGATTTCCATTTGTTAGGGAAAATTTATTTAAATAGCTGTACTCTCAAACTGTCTTCTTCCTCTCTGTTGCCCATTGGTGCAAGAGAGGTTTTCTTTTCTCCAGAACCAGTTTTTGACTGGTGTTTCAGCTGGCACTCATATATATATTAAAAAAGCTTTTAAAGTGGCTTTTTCCTTCCTCTTTGGTATGAAATGCAATAATACTCAGGTGAGTTAGTAGCAAACTGGGGGAAGGAATGTCTGAACATTGAACTGAGTTGCTTGCTGGGCTTGGATGGGCAAGTTTGAAGGTAATTCAGCCCTCTTACAAATTCTCCAGGTAACCACATGACAATTTTTACATTACTGAAATAGTAAACTGAATACCAAGAGCTATTTCCTCAAATATTGTACCTAAGTGGTGTGCATAAAGTCAGTTTCATAAGAGTAGCTGCCTTCTATTAGTAGAAGAAAGTGAATTCATGTATCTGAGCAGAAAACCAAATTACTTTCATCCAGACTGGGTTTTGTGGGCAATCTGTAATACGAAACTATAATGTTTGGATTAGATTATTGATTCCAGACTGACTGGAGGATTTTAAATACATTCTATATGGGCACAGGCTTATATATATATACATGTATGTATATATATATATGTTTCTTGCTATTTATTAGGTGACACTAACAAGTCTGTATTTTGGAATTATGATCCCTCTGATTTGACAATGGAAGAAGCTGTGTTGGAATGTAAAAATAAACTTGTGTGAAACACTTTGTCAAAGATTATCTTCTTGTCATATGATTATTTTGAAAGTTTCAACTGTTATAAATATATGTGGGGAAAGTTCACTTAGAAGAAGAATTTTATTTGGAAATAATAACACGGAATTGTTTATCTCATTTTTTGCTGCCAAACTGTACTCAAAAACAACATTTGTCAGGATGCTGTTGCCTAATGTGTTTACTGAACTATGATAGCCTCAGGTTATTTATGTATTTAGTCTGAAAATTGAATTTAGTTTCTCTCATCACTGCCTTGCACAATGATGATGAATGGTATTTGAACAGATTGTTATGCTGGTGTGTGTGCATGTGGCTAATAGAGATAACAGCATGCAATCACTACTTGTTATCATTGAAAATGTGAGGTACAATGACTGGTAAGTTACTTCCTTACACTTATTCATTATTTTTTCAAGTTCAGGGCCAATTATCTGAATTGTTAAGCAGATATTATTCACAGAGGTTTTTACTGTCTTTACTTTTTTACTGTCTCTAAATAGGAATTTACCCGCATGAGGAGTAGTATGGCAAATGGATTTTTTGTGAATGCATTGTATATTTTGAGATAGTATGGATAGGAAAAGGAAATCAGTGTGTGAATGAGTTGTCAGATAGTGCTCTTAGTAGAATTGTGTAGGCATTAAAGTAGGACTTGCAATTTTTCTTTGTTTTACTTTGGCTTTTTTAGCTCCTCCCTGATAAGGTCTGACATGCTTAAGAGCTAAGCTTGCACTTGGCTCCTGCTTATCTGGGGGAGGTGAAGAACAGTGACCACCACCCACCATGACAGGAGATTACTCATGGTAAAATGGGACTCTTTTCTCCTCCTCACCTGAAAAATGAAGTGATGGACATGGAAGTGATCACAATTAAATATATGAGGTGGTACTGAGCTGGGAAATCAGCGAGACAGTAACTGGGAGCGGTCATTAAAGTGAGCTAGGGTGGTAGCAGTGAAGAGATGGGAGAGCATATCAATGAATACGAGATAATACATTTTCTCATTGCTTTTGGGACATCTGGGAGGGTAAATTCACTAGGTCTTCTCTATTACACTGTGGTCAAGAGGATCCTGTGATTCAGAGATGAGTAGAGGGCAAGTAAAAAGAGACATGATTCTTGTTTGCACAGTAGTGGCGCTATAAGGTCCCACAGCTATAGATCTCCTAAAAATGAGCAAATAGAATTTCCTCACGTTGGTACTTTGGTCAACATTGATGCCCTGCAGTGTTTTGTTTTTGTTTCCTTTCTTGGTGCTTTAGTACAGAGATTTATCTGTGGGATATGGAGAAGCCTTTCCATCTGCCTTTCCAGCCACGCATTGTTATGCAGTGGTGCTGTGGTGATAACAGCAATGAGAGATGCCTCTGTTTCCAAGGGAAGGTGCTCAGGTGCTCTTCTTTCCATCTCTGTCTGACCACCTGTCTAGTTCTTGCAACTCCACCATGTCATCTTCTTCCCTCCCTGCCCAGGCTCATGTTTCCCAACTCACTTGAGCGGTTTGGCAAGTGCTCCTTTCACTCCCTCCTGTCCCAGTATGGCCAAGTTGTCTCACTTCCTTCTCCCTGAGTGCCAGGAGTCACCAGGTGGTGCTATTTCCCAAATAAATGCCCTCCTTTGCGCTGCAGTGCCCTCCAGCCCTTGGAGAAGGGCTTTACAGCGTTAGGTTTTGTGCTGCAGCTTCTTCCCTGGGCAGCAGTGTCAAGTAGTGAGGGGTTTTGCTCTTTGCCATGGGTTCTGTCTTGAGCCAAACCCTTTGAGGAGCAGGTGTTCCCTCAGACTGAATCAGCCAGTGGCTTTTTCGATGTTGAGGACCCCAGAAGACTGGACTATTTCTACACAGCTTGTGACCACACTGTTGTGCTCCAAAAGCTGCTTGTCTGTAGTGCAGAGTACGTGCAACTCTCACTAAAGATGCCTTCAGACTTTGCACTATTGGGTACCCACCTGGGTACCCCACACCCTGTGGGAGGTTTTTTTGTTTGTTTGTTTTTGTTTGTTTGTTTGTTTTTCAGGTTTCTTGGCACGTGCTGCTGCTCCAAAGGAGGTCTGTGTGTGAGTGGCCACTCTCTGAAGGGTTTCTCCTTTAATCTTCTCATCTTATTAGTTAGCTAGGTTGATACCACCTAATTTCCAGCTGTTTTTTTTCAATAGACATCAAGCTCTTTCTTGAAACTGTAGAGACTGTTCAAAACAAGGGATTTAGCTTCTTAAGCAATTTGCCAGTGTCCCAAAAGCCACATTTTAAGATGAAGGAATGCAAATAAGCACCAGGTTCCAATCTTTTCACCAGGCTAGGCACTTCTTCCCCTACCACATGCTGACAAGGGCAGAATAAATTGATTGAGATTCTGGTCTTTGATTTCAATTTAATGCCTTCCATTTCTCTTGGCAGTTCAGCTACTGCTCTGAATTTGATAAGTTTGGTGAAGGGAAGGAAACATATAAGGGAAGGTTTGGAGAATTAGCTGGAAATTTGTTGTGGGGAAGTAGTTTCTAAATAATGTTAATCATGACTGAGCACTGTTATCTCTGCCATCCACACTCATGCTAGCATGGCAATGTGGTTAGCTCGTACTTTGTGCAGTGTGATGCAGTGATTAAACATATATATTTAAATTAGAGTATGAGGTTGTTTTGGTTCTCTATTTTTTTTTTGACTAAAGTAGACAAGCTTTAAAATTTACTAAGTTGGGTGTTCCCGTGCTTTAAATCTCTAGGCTGGCTGCAAAGTTTATTATTATTATTATTTAATATATTCTACGGTGTTACCATTCTTGAGTCATGGTGAAGAGAAAGGAACTGAGCTAGCTGCGAAACTGACCCACAGGCTATGTTTTCTTCATCAATCACACTTTTGTTTTGCCTCGTGGTTTTATTTATTTAGTTTTACTGTATTAGAGTTATTTTAAAAAATAGCTTTGAAGGAAGCTTCTTTGTTCTCCCTTTCCCTCCGCAGCCCCGTCTCTCATAAATGAAGATTGCTTTATAGCTCCATGCCAACTTTAAGGGAGGAATAGGGAGGAAAAAAAGGACACAGAAGAGCAACATGGTTTGTAAGCTCTAGGTGAGTTAGTGTACAGCAGTCACTGTGTGCCACTTCGTGATTTCTTGGATCATAGATAGTTCAACCGACTGCTACTCCTGCCATCCACTGCAGTGTAAAACAAGGATTTGTTCCTTACTGCTGGTTTAATGCCATTTCAATCACTGCACTACGTATGAAAGAAATATAGCTCCTTTTCTACCTGGATTGTCTTTCCATCACGGTCTTGCCTTCTTTCAAGGTGATAATGTGCCTTCTTTTGAGTCCCCACTTTTGGAGAAACCTTTCTGCATTTTGAGTCAGTTCTTCAGCTGAAGTTAGTTCCTCCTAGCTGAATAGCTAGCTGATGGTCTTGGTTTGAGATAAGAGAGAACACTTTGGATGAATCCTTTTGGAAGCCAAGTGTTTGGGAAGGAGAGAGGAGGGAAAGTGTGGCCACTCCGCTTATCCCAAAGGTCTTTTGGCTGCAGCAGCAACTCTCCATGTCTCCCACCTAGCATGAAACACTTGAGATTGGAGGCCTTGTTATGACACTAGGGTAATGCCAAATAATCTTGCCAGCTCTCTAGGAGACAGCTTGATTTCATATAATATTATATATCACAGAATGGTTTGGGTTGGAGGGTACCTTAGAGATCACCTGCCACAGGCAGGGACATGTCCCACCAGACCAGGCTGGCCAAAGCCCCTTCCAGGCCTTGAACACCTCCAGGGATGGGGCATCCACAGCTTCTCTGGGCAGCCTGTGCCAGGGCCTCACCATCCTCAGAGTAAAGATTTTCTTCCTTATATCTAGTCTAAATTTCCTCTTTCTTTTAGTTGAAAGTCATTACTCCTTGTCCTATCACTACAGGCCCTGACAAAGAGTTCCTCCCCAGCTTTCCTGTAGGCCCCGTTTATTCCCTGGAAAGCCACTGTAAAGTCTCCCCAGAGCCTTCTCTTCTCCAGGCTGAATAACCCCAAACATCTGTTTTTCTACACTGTGCTCTACCCCTCAGGTCATCTTCAGGGCCCTCCTCTGGACCTGTTCTAACCATAAATTCACTTTCCTAGGA
Organism: Heteronetta atricapilla; assembly: GCA_011075105.1. NCBI lineage: Eukaryota > Metazoa > Chordata > Aves > Anseriformes > Anatidae > Heteronetta > Heteronetta atricapilla. Next base: position 108,723,224 of record CM021732.1, read on the forward strand.
AAGTGTATTTATTGTTACAATTAACTCCTTTATAGACATTAGCTGCTCTTCAGTCTGTCCCATCTCTGGCCAAGCACATCACTTTGACAGGATGACAAAGTGTTCTTGTCTGTTTATGTTTGCTTTTGTATGTTTGTTTTCTAGTTTAGTGAGGCTGGTCATGATCATGTTTGGGGTCTCTGGGCATATCTCTGATAAAAGTAGATAGATGGACAGATCTTAATTAATATTGCAGTCCATGGGAGGGGGGAAGGTTGGAAATACTCTGTTTTCTTTATGAGGAAGGAAACAATGCAGCAAAATATTAAAGAAGGTGTATTTGAAACTTGGGCTTCAGCAGATTACTGAGCTAGGACCTGGTGGAGAGCAATGGAGAGAAACTGTCACAGTGAATATATGGAAAGCTTTTAGCTTCCAGAGAAAATCTGCAAAATGGCAGGACAAGTAGGACAGCATTTGGCTGGCTCCTGGTAAAGCAGATAGCAGAGGAGTTGTATATGCCCGAGTTTAATTCCACAGTAGGATGTGTGCAGGATGCATGTGAAAGGAAACCACATGCTGAATAATCACATTGGTAAGGGAGCCAAAACCTGGCAGCAGATGTTTTACTATGGTGGCTGAGTGGGAATGGGAGAGGTGGATAGGACTGCAGGGACATCCAGCTCTGAGGCAAAGCAGAATTGGCAGTCACTGTAAGCATTCTACTGATCAATGTGGGCAAAAGGAAAACAAATAGAGAGAAGGTTTCAGATGGTACATTATAGGCTCAGAGATCGGATAGCATTAAGGCCTGGCCAGCAGATACTTTTCTATTTTAAAGTGCTTATTAGGGTATACAGGTGGTAGTGAGGATGCCTATAAATACCAAACAAGCTCACTCAGCACTTGGCTATCTCTTGAGGCACTTCAGTGGTTCTTTGTTACCGTAGCATCTGAACACTTTGGAAGTATTGCTGATTGAAATGCTCATAATGCAGTTACAAGGTAAAATCAAGTCATTACTATTTTCAGTTAATAGCTGGTGAGTTGAGACAAAAAGAGCCAAAAACTCCAGTGCCAAACACAATCCTTGCAACACTAGGAGGAAGGATTGTGCTGTAATATAACAAGACCGACCTGGTTGGAGTAGAAAAACATCTCTGAGAACAAGCAGTGCATTTTCTATCTGTAGAGGGAGTTGGAATTGATCTAATTCTAATGCACACCAGAGGAAAAAGCCTTACTCTGCAGCCATTTCATGCTCCACAACACCAGCATGGGCCTGAAATTACACTAGCAATTAAAAATGATGACTAGGAGTGGTTTTTGCTGTGGGAGAATTGACACAGACCATCTTAACTTCATGGAACTAATATACCCACTTACTTAAGAGACCGATATTAGTACATATAATGAGTTTAGAAATGAGTGTATGAAATGAAGACAGGGATGTTCTTGACAAATGACCAAAAGAGCTGTGGTGTTTTGTACTGAAAAAATGGGAAGCTGAAGAATAACCCTGCCCCTACAAACCCAGCTGCATCAAGATCGGTGTGTTTGTGCTGGGATCAGCAGTAGTGTTCCTGTTCATTTGGCAAATACCTTTCATTCTGGGAAATGCATGATAGCACGTAGATGGTCCCAGAGGCCAACTCTGCTTCCAGTTCTTCCCTTCAAGAATTTGCTTTGTGACCAAGTATCCCCTGGACCTTTGCAGACTGTCCAGTATGTCACTGGTGGCATAAAATTGTCTGATGTTCCTTGGAGCTCCTGTTGCAGACTCACCTTGCCAGGCTTGTGCAAGCCCTTCAAAGTACCCGAGGTAACGAATGAAGTCAGTTAAAGGTGGTGAGTGGAGTGAGGGGAGAAGCACAAGCCTCTCACTTGGTAGAGGGCCTGTCTGGGAGGCAGCTCCAGGGCTTAAAAACCATGCTGCTCCTTAGGGCAGCAGGGCACCCACGACCCAGGGCTGAGCTCTGGTAGGTGGCTCCCAGCAAATCAACAGGAAAAGGGTCTTTTCTGAGAATCAGATTTCTCATTGTGGAAATAACCCATTTCTTACCATACAGGGATGTACAGAAATTTAGAATTCATAAAAATGATTTGTGTCCAGAATGAGACATGTATCGTTTGGACCACAGAAGCAGGGCATCAGGACACCTCAGCCTGCTTTCCTCTGTCTCAGCCTACAGTCACAGGCAGTTTTTTGTTCCCGAAGCAGCTGGGATCCAGTGTGTCAGTCTGAGGGCTGCTCTTGCATTTTCATCTATGTGCTTATGCAGTGGTGGGGTTTGCTCACTTGATACGTCTTGCAGATGGAAAAACTGAATCCAGCAAGAAGCTATTTGCACTTCTTCCTAGACACCACCCCTCAGAGAGTGCCTGAATTTTTGCTGGGGCAAGCCCGACACTTGGCAGGTTCAGTTCAGTCCCAGGGGTGTCTCTGAACCCGGGTCTCCTGAAAGATATTATTTCTCCTTACAGCAGCGTCTTCAGACAAGTAAGCGATACCCAAATACAGGGAAGGACAAAGGATATGTTTAAGGCAAGCAGAAGTTTACTGGGTAGGATGGTTCTTGGACTCGAATACTGTCCTTGGAAACTGTGATCAGGAATCTGTTGCGCATAACTCTTCCTTGTATGTTCATACAGTCAATAAAAACCCAAAGCCAGTTTCAGATGCTCTTCAAACTGCCTGCCACAGCCTTCCAGAGCAGCTGTAACTGGATTAGTAAGACATGGAAAATATTGCAATGCTGCTTGCATCTGATCTTCTGAGTAATGACTGAAATGTTAATGGCAGACACACAGCGCTAAAGCAGGCTGCAAATAGCAAAGCTTTGTTTGTTTGTTTGGTTGGTTGGTTTTGCTCAGTTCATGGATTATTATTATTATTTTTTACCTTGCATTGAAGTTTAAAAGACAGCAACATTCCTTTACTTACCCATGCCACATGCCTCATGGTTTAAGGGCTAGCATCTCTACAAGAAGTGAAGATGCAGGCTGGATATCTCAGTGCTGCAAGCCAGACATTGCATGAGGAGTGTCATTCCTCCGAGATACCAGGCTTGACCAGAGCTGAGCATACATTTCTGCAGAAGCCTGGCGATGCTTGATAGTGCAGGCCAAGCAATTTGTTTGATGATAGCTAATAAAATGCCAGCCATCCAGCAGCACTGCGATGTGATTACGCTGCTGTGAATTTTCAAATTCCATCGAAGTCCTGCTGTGGATAATGGGAATGGGCCAGGGGGATTCAGCTGTAAATCAAAACCTAAATCATGGCCAATTCTGACAGTGGAAAGAGCGGCTATTTTAATGTGCAGAGCCTGAACTGCCAAGTCCAAACCAGCTGCAGTAAGAAGAGCTACTAAAATGAAAGGTCTCTGCTTTTTTTTTTTTTTTTTTTTTTTTAAGACTCATTGATTGTTTTTCTTTCCCTAAAATTTAAACCATATCTCTACTTCAGATTTGCCGGGCCAGCTGCGGAGATTTTAAGCGCCTTCTTTTGTATTAAAAATATTAAATATACTGATGATAAAGGACAGTTTTCTCCTTTTTGACAACTTCATACCAATTTAAGTACATCCTAATTACTTCAACACTGGTAGTTCTGCAGTCAGCAAAGCAAGGACCTCTCCTTGCTATCTGTTGTGCTGCTGGCAGGAGTCAGGTCAGCGTGTAACAAAAAGGAGAATTTAATGGGAAATCTTGAGCATAAACTGGCTTCTCTGTTATTTTCAGTTAGTAAGGAAGCAGCCAAGAAACTTGTCCATTGGCATGAATATATGACTGGGAGCCAGGGATTGTTCTTTATTCCAATAATAAGGAACAGCTAGCTTCGTCTCTCAGCAAACCCTCTTCCATGACAGCAGTACAGCTTTTTGACTGTATCCTTACTCTGTGTGTTGATCTGGCCTTTTTTTTCTTTTTTTTTTTTTTTTTGTTTCCTTCCCCTCCTCTCCGTGCTTGTAAGATGTCACAAGGCAGCATCACCTCACTGGAAGGTGCACTGACAAGATCTTTAGTGGCCGTATTTGACCATGGCTGTTGCTGTTGCAGGCACTTATGGCACCTCAACAACTTGCTGGTATTGCCCTCTGCCTGCAGCCTGGCTCTTCATCACTGTGAGGAGCTTTTGGGGAGCCTTGGCAGTAACTGGCTCTGAGGGGCAGATGTGTTCCTGTGCGAGGTGTAGGGGCAGTCATGCCAAGTGCAGTAAAACTACTTGGGGCATGCTTCAAGTCTTCCTGCTTACAGAAAAAGTTAAAGAGTTTTCGCTTTCAAAAGTTTCTAACATTATTGTTGAAAAATAATGTATGCTTTCCTTTTTTTTTATTATTAATTTTATTTTTTAACTGAGCAGTTGATATTAATGCCCTGCAGGTTGTTAGGGTATGGTCATTCTTGCGATATGCAAGACTAACTCATATTAAACCCAGCCAGCTCTAATGAGACATCTGCCTCTAGACCACGTCTGAATGAATCTTAGTTATTACCAGAAAATGCTTTGGAAGGGCAGACATTTTCAATTTATACAAATGAAAATACCCTGGATTAAATCCTGGATTTGTCTAAATTGATGGGAAAACTTCCATCCTTCCAAAGGAGCCATGTGTTTGATCGGTATTTTGTAGAGATCAGTTCTCCTTTACTTCTCAGTGCAGATTTTTATGGCACCCGGCACCAGGGTATCTGAACCCTCTTTTAAAGCTGAAATGGGAAGTTAGTCATGAGATCTGTAGTGATTACAAACCAGATGTTCTTTTTTCTTTCTTCTTACTTTGCAAGTAGAGGACAGAAGGCAGTTTCTGCAGTATGTTTGTTTTTAGCATGCCATTTCCTCATGTGAAATACCGTATAGTAATCTTGTTCTATTTGCATTTCCAAATTCTTGGGATCATAAAAGATTTTTTGCATGGTTTATCTAATTTTACATATATTCAAAAGCCCTGTGTGTTAACATGGCACAGAAGGATTCTGTGCTGTCAAGAATAAAATAGCTGTAGCAGCAGTATGCATAATTATAGGACTACTGTTTAGTCATCAGTCACAGAACGCATGGATTTTTTTGAGAATTCACCATTTATTCTGTTTCAGATGTGGAAAGAATTTACATGAAGAATTCGGTTTGCTCAGCACAATAGGGCTTGACCCATCTGAATCCATTAAAAGCTGTTACATATCTGGGCTAAAGAACAAGGCCCCAGTCAGGGATGTGTTTATGGAGTCATATAGCTCCATTCCACGTGGAAAAGTGTTTCAAGGACTGAGTCCTACGGTGGTGCAAAGGTATAAACAAGACATCCATATTTAATTAAAGAGCTAATTTTTTTTTTTTTTTCTCCCCCCCCCCCCCCCCCCAGAATGCACACATCTGCAGCAGTGGACAGAGGAATATACCAATTGCCTAGTTGTAATGGAAAATGCATTTTTTTTTTTAATATATTGCTCATATTTAACTTTTTTTTCTTACTTTAAATATTCCTCTGCTGCTGTGGATCAGCCGACAGAAATCAGCATCTCGGTTGTTGTTTGCCTGCGGGTTAGTTGCCAGCATCCTGTAATTCTGCTGGCTTGAAATGTAGCCTCATCTTCCTTACAGTAATGGGAGCAGAGAAGAGCCAAATGGGGTGGTTCGCTGTGAGCAGGAGTGTGGGTGGAAGCACTGAGCTTTGTGGCATGCTGCTCTCTGCTCTGGAGCTCAAAATCCTGCTGCCTCAATCTGCGGTTAAAGGATTTCAGAGGAGTAGAGAATGTGTTTTCAGGGTTATGGGGAGAAAAAAAAATCAAGAACCGGCCATGCTTGTGCGGGTTCCTTGTAGCCTTTCAGAACCATCAGATACTGCTTCAGATTTTCACATCCATTTTGCAGACTGGGGGAGGTTCTGAAGTTGTGGCCACTTCTGGTGAATTGGCACCGGTTTGCTTACCGTGGATTACATTTCTACTCCTTTCCTTCCTCCCCACCCTTTTTGCTCATCTCAGTACGATGCAGTTTATAACTGAAGTTTTGTAAATGTGCTACGAGGCTTGTTGAAAAAGAAAGGGGAAAAGCAAACATGGGGTTGGTCCCGTGAGTGACTCAACCAACTGTTCTTCTGACAATGCAAATGACTGCGTATGCCTGCCTCAGTCACTGCTCATGCATCAGGAAGAGGACTCTTGACTCAGAGTCATCATTACAGACATATTCCTTGCCTGCTGCTCCTTCCATGGGGTGGTATGCTCCCGATCATGATGTGTGCATTATATAGAGCTGAAACCCTTGGATTTTCCATGGATAAGGATTCTTTGGAAGAATTGCAGGATCTGTTCCTCAAAGTGTGACGTAATCCCTCAGGACATATTCCCAGTTTCTGTAGCTTGTCACATCCACTCAGCTCACTACTGCTGTGACTTTTTATATAGGCCAAAATTCTGTTCCTCAGTATGTGTTTGATGTTGTATGTACACCAATGGAGTGAAACAAAAGACCCAGATTAAAGGCTGTAAAAAGCTGGTGAGCAGCAGAACTTTGAGAACTGAAAAAAGAAGCCATCCACAAGCATGAGTGTTACCAAGGTGTGTGGCTTGACAGGTCTGTCCTTTGAAGAAAAAGAAACAAAACAAGGATAATCATCCTCATCACATTTTAGAAAGATGAATATATGAAGGGAAAGACCATGTAGCAAAGACCGAAGCAGGTGGTAGCAGGAATGGTTTGCATGTTGTAGTAAGGAGGTTAAATTGAGCACATTGTTGAGAAGTGAATGCCATTTCTACTTCTTTGGAGCAACCATGCTTGCTTTCATTTTCATCAGATCTACTTGGAAGGTCATTCCCTATTGTCAGTAAAATATAAGGTCCGATTAGCAGTAAAAGGTTTCTACTAAGTTTTCAAGTTGTTGTATAGCATCCACACACCATGCTTGGCTTTGCTTTTGGGCAGTGGGTGTTTTACCTGATACCTGTGGGCACGGTAATGTGAACCTAAAGTTGTCTGCGCAGCTTTAAATTCAGCAGTAGAATGACCCTGATTGCCTAAAGTAGGAAGGTTTTCCTGTTTCATTCCCTTCCCATCTGGGCTCTAATGATGCTCGGGAAGCTGGCCATTCAGACCCTTGGGGCAATGAGATGGGAGGGCTTTTTCTTCAAACCCTTTTGTGCCATAAACTGACTGTTCCTGGAAAGAGGAGGCTGGCTTCACTGGTGGTCCAGGTCCATTGGCTTCACTGAAGTTATACCAAGGGTAAGTTTTGGCCTCTCTGTAGTCAAAGCAACCACAGCAGCAAAGTCTAAGGATGCCTGTAAGGTATTTGAGGGCTAACAGCAAGGCTGGCATGTGCTGGACTTTAGCTGCGTTCATTGCGAGAGATGTGAGGGAAACAGAAACTTCTGAAGTTTAGTTAACGTTAGCATGAAATGCTAGCAGGAGTCATGAACTGGAAGTCGAAGACACAGGAGTTTCCATTAAATGAGCCAGGCTCTAACCCGTGCGTGTGGATGTCACGTCCCTGCTGGTGTCTGGGTTCCTCTTGCTTAATAGATGAAATTGCAGTTGCCCTTCTTAGTGACCCATCAAGGGAGCAGAAAGTACACGAAACTAAAGTACCATCAGGTCACACGAAGCAATATTTAGTTTCGAATGCAGTGGCAGAAACTGTGTCCCCACAAGAAGGAAACATAATTCATCGCATTCAGTGGGTGGTAGTTTGTTCTTTCATTTTTTATTTTTTTTTAATTTTTTTATTTTTTCCCCACAGCATTTTAAATCCAGAATAATAATTAGATTCTCAGTTTCAGCACAGAGGATTGTCTTTTTAAAAATGCATTGTGCTATCCTGGTCTAGTAATTATACAGAAATGTCAGCTGGAATTGATAATGAAGGCAAAATTTGGGAAAAGCAATAGGATGTGTTGCTGCAATTGATCAAAGGCTACAGGGCTGGTTTTAAACACTTACTCTCTTTGATCTTTTTTTTTATCCTATCGATTGAACACAGTAGATAAACAACTGTCTGTGTAGCATGAGCATTTATTGTGGCTTTTAAGCTGACTAAGGACAGCTTTGAATTAAATATGAGAGCTGAAATGATGGTTTTCTAATAAGTGCAGTATATAAAGGCTTTGCTTGCAGTGGTGTTATAGTTTCATTTAAACACGGGGAAAGGAAATTAAATACTGACATTCTTTTTCTTTCATATTTGAAAAGAAGATAAAAATTATGAAATTGATTACAGGAGAGGCAAAGGCTTTTTGCTTTTTAAACATAGTTATTTAGTGCTGTCAGACTGCTGTCTTGTCTTGGCAATTTCTGATAAATTTGTGTAAGTTACCCAAATGTCTTAAAATACAAGATACAAATGGATGTTAGGTGAGTTTCTGCAATCAGTTCCAATGAAATTAATAGAAAGCTTTCCACAGACTTTTTTAATGACTTGGATTGGGCCCTGGGCAGTCATCACTGATGTCTCGGAAAGGTCAGGATCGATTTCCTGGCATCCTCTTAGTCTCTAAGGAGGCTCTTTGCATTTCTCTGGGAGACACAGTGATATTGCTGTTCCTCTGCCTTTATAATTCTCTGTATTTATATTCTGCTACCTAACATGCAAAGCTTCTCAGGATAACAGAGGGAACATGAAAAATGCTGCTTTGGGGGGAAGTTGCTCGTATCTTAAATGCCTAAAATAGTAATTCTCAATAATGTCAAGCTTTCTTCCCTTCCTCTTCTCCCCATCCTACCCCTTGTCTGGAAGGGATTCTGCACTTGGTTTCAGTGTTGCACCGCTCTTATCTTTCCTTATTGATTGTGGTGGGGAAATAAGTGCAAATTGAAGCAGCCTTCTGCATCGCCGTGTGGAGAGCAGGTTGTGTCATGTTTAAAGCAGCGCTGCTCCACCCCGGTCCAGCAGCACAGCGGGCACAGGGGTAGCTGCACATTGCAGGGCATTTGGCCCTTTAGATTCCTGCCTTTTCAAAAATACCTGAATATCTGAACAGGTCTGAATGAAATTATTCTCTGGCACGTGGTTTTGTTGGGTAATGCACCCTGTGTTTGAAAGTGTATCTTGTTTGTTTGTTTGTTTTAACAAGTAAATGGCTGTGCTTGAAGTGCTGCAGTCTTTCCAACAGGAATGTAAATGTACCCCAAAAATACAAGGCTCCAAGAGAAGGAAGTATTGGGATGAGGAACAGGGCTATCCTTTCATAATTCTGACATTAAAAATGTAATAATCTGCGTGCTCTCTTTTCCATTGAACCATTTCACCTGCCCCACTTGCCACTAGAAAAAAAAAATAAATTAATGTCACAGAAAATACCTGACTATTTCTTCAGGTGAAATACAGATACCTAGGGTCTTCTGAATTCACTGACATGCTTTTCCTTAATTTCAGGATACCGGGGTTGGGAAATCAAGCATTGTTTGTCGATTCGTCCAGGACCACTTTGATCACAATATTAGTCCTACTATTGGGTAAGTACTCTGTATAATATCATTTTTTCTTATACAGACTCTGCCCTCAGCTGAGATCCTTTCTCTTCTCCTTACTTTCGAGGCTCTGAACACTGCATAAGTTTTTTTTTTCTCCAGTTTGCAAATCTTACTGAACCCTTTAGTCCCCTTGAATGGCTTTCAGCTTGTGTTACCTGCTTAGAGAGTCTGGGGCTGCCCCAAACCAGCTCTGGTCTGTTCTCCCTGTTCTGGGAGCACAACGTGGGCTGCAACTTACTTTATGGCCATGTGCTTTCTGATGGAGAGGCTGACAGAGCTGTCCCTTGTTTCTCATGTGAATGATGCCTCTTGAAATCACTTCTTTACTGGGTTTGCCCAGGACCTTTACTGACCTGTGTTGTGCATGGCCATGGCTTCCAGATGTTGTGTTCCTTTCACCCTTTGCAGAGGCTGGTGTATGGTTAGCATGGTAAAATGCATGTTATACACATATATGTCTCTCTCTATATATTCATATGTACAGAATATGTATAGAGAAAATATATTCATATAGAGAGATCCTACATGTGTATGAGCTGACAATGGGCGAATGCTACATGTACTATTGTTTACTTTCCATGCAGCAGAACAATTGGGAAATCCATGTAAGTAAAGGCTAGTTGCTTTGGTTTTCACAGAAAGAAGACTTGAGGTTAAACTGATATTTTTTGTGTTTGTGTAAAAATAGATACTTCAGATTTCCATGAACACAAAGGAACAGAAAAAGAACATCATATATTTTTTTTTCCCTGCAAGTTCCAAATGAGCCCATAACACCTAAATAATCTTACAAAACATTTATTACTTTTCTCTTTTTAATTTATTGCATTTTTCTTTACCTGTCTTACACCTATCTTAGGTCTCTTACTCATCAAGAACTTCCCATGGGAGATGATGCTTTGATTATAGGAGTTTAGGATTAAAATTACTTTAGTTCCCAGTGGTCAATGAGGTATCAAATCTAATCCTTAGAGTTTAACAACCCAAACAGGCTATGATCTGCACAATGGCCAGGACATCCCATGGCTGAGTGGTGACAGAACGATGGGGAACCCTTGATGTTCCTAAGCTGTGCATGCTGTCAGGCTTTACCATGATATTGACAGTGTCTGTTCCCCGGTGTGGATGTGCTTTCATCTAAGTTTAGGATTGTCCCTGTTTTGAAAAAGACAGGATAATGCGATTTAAACAAAGTATAATTAACACCTGCTCTTTATAAAAACTGACAGGCTTCTGCATTTCAGACCATCAAAAGCATATTAGTCCTGTAGCTGATTTTAATTCCTTTTTTTTTCTTTTTTTTTTTTTTTCTTTTTCTTTTTCTTTTAATATCCTAGGGACAAATCTGCCAAATCCAGCATTGCCTGGAAAATTTTTTGAAAATTCTTGATCCTTTATGGGAAAGGAATTGAATGTATTATGTTCACAAAGGAATAACTTGGGTGGAGAGGCTGATCTTTCTTGTGTGTTATAGCTGTTTTAAATCTTCAGTAAAAGATGGGTAATTTTTCTGAGAGGTGTTTGGAGGGCTGGAAGATTTCTTTCAAACCTCTGCTTTTGAATGCAGAGGAACTTTTTGAAATTCCAGGGCAATATTGGACTCCCACTTCTAATGAATAGAGAAAAAAGGGCAGAGAGAAGGGAACCAAGCAAGCGCATAATGAGTAACATTACTGACTGAAGGACACTTGTTGGCAGTGAAGAAATCAATGGAAACTTGAGTGGTTCTTCACTTCTGTGTCATCATCAGCATTTTTCCCCAAGTAGTTGTTGTTGCCAAGTAAATGTCTTCTGCTCAAATGGGGAAAAAATCCTTTAATTTTCATAATTGTGATAACAGAGGAAAAATATTTTTCTATTTGAGGATTAAATTGTGAAGGCTAGTTTGCATGCAGATGATAGTACTTGTCTGTGTAGGATGACTATGTCGGTAAGTTTTTTGTTGTCATTATTTTTCCAGAATTAATCAAAAGTTTTAAATATACAGTCCTTGAAATCTACAGTAGCTGCTGAAGCTCTGAAGTTCCTGTTTTTGGAACCGTGAAGTGTTGCTTAATACTTGGAGTAGAAGAATGACAGCTGAAAGCACACACCCTGAAAATAACCAAAGAAAATGCTACTTTTTGTTTATTTGTTTGCTTGCCTTACTTAATATTTTCATATGCAATGCAGCATTGTTAAATTCATGCAATTTGCAATTGGCTATAGAGGAGAACTCTTGTATATCATTCTCGGGAGATGTTTTGATCAGTCATATGTCCTTGATATAATTTGGTGCTTTTGTAATGACAGTGCATTGTATCGCAGAATCACAGAATTTCTAGGTTGGAAGAGACCTCAAGATCATCGAGTCCAACCTCTAACATAACACTAACAGTCCCCACTAAACCATATCGCTAAGCTCTACATCTAAACGTCTTTTAAAGACTTCCAGGGATGGTGACTCCACCACTTTCCTGGGCAGCCTGTTCTAATGTCTAACAACCCTTTCGGTAAATAAGTTCTTCCTAACATCCAACCTAAAACTCCCCTGGCGCAACTTAAGCCCCCTCGTCCTGTCACCAGGCACATGGGAGAACAGACCAACCCCCACCTCGCCACAGCCTCCCTTGAGGTACCTGTAGAGAGCAATAAGGTCACCCCTGAGCCTTCTTTTCTCCAGGCTGAACAAGCCCAGCTCCCTCAGCTGCTCCACATAGGACTTGTTCTCCAGACCCCTCACCAGCTTCGTTGTCCTTCTCTGGACTCGCTCAAGCACCTCCATGTCCTTCTTGTAGCAAGGGGCCCAAAACTGAACACAGTACTCGAGGTGCGGCCTCACCAGAGCGGAGTACAGGGGAACGATCACCTCCCTAGCCCTGTTGGCCACACTGTTTCTTATACAAGCCAGGATGCTGTTGGCCTTCTTGGCCAACAAATGCATCAAATGTATCAAATGCATCTTTATGAGCTGTATGGGAAAAAAAAGTTTTCACAGCGCAAATTGCTCAGCAGTGTCCAGATAGCATGAGGGAAAAAAGCCTACCAGAGTTTGGAAGTTTCTCCTAGCCAACTTTCAATTCAAATGCTCTAATGTAGAAAAAGCCTAAAAATCTATTTCCTAAGTCACATATAGTGTGACTTAGTCAATTACATAGGCAAATCACATTTCCTACCCAAAAATAAATAAATAAATAAATAAATAAATAAAGCAACAAAGATTTCTTCATCTGGGTTGAGAGGGGGAAGAACTTTATTTCAATTTGTTTACTCTGTGCATTTCAGCAGGTGACTCATCTGTTCCCTACTGATCAAATGCTTGTGACCATCCTCCTAGATTTAATTGAAAATCTATGCATTTATTGCCTGGTTTGATGCTGACTGACACATTCTCAGGTCTGTATCACCAACAAGATGGAGACAGGTGGCAGCAGCATCTGAGTGTGAGTGGCAGGAGTGTTTTTGTTCCTGTGCATGTGAGCCCTCTGAACTGCAGAGGCTTTTGCTTTTCACTTTTTGTAGGCATTTTATCAAGGTTTTGGTGGTTCCCTACATGTAGTCTGTTCCAGCAGAACTGGCTAAGACCTGTAGTTTTTTTAAAAATATTTTTATTTTTTAATTCAGTGTCACTCATGTAAGGAATTTATGCTGCTTCCTTCTTTTAACCATAAATGAGATCCCCCTACTCTTTGTTTCAGAGCATCCTTCATGACTAAAACTGTGCCTTGTGGGAATGAGCTTCATAAATTTCTGATCTGGGATACAGCTGGTCAGGAGCGGGTGAGTATTAACCGTGCAGTACATTTTTGTTATCTTGGTCTCTGACAATGCATTTGCTCACTTAAAAAAAATACATTTTTTTTTTCATCTTAAGAAGACTTTGCAAGTGTAAATGTGCTGAATTTTTTGTAAAGCTCTGTGAAGCAGGTGGTTGGCAGTCACTGTTAAACAGGTTCCCATTTCTCAGCTCGGGAAAATGCAGAAGCAGGCTGACGGTACAACTGACCTAAAAGAAAAGCTGGCTGTGGATTTCAGCTCTGGTTTCACAATGGAACTGTGCCTCAGCCTGCAGATGTTACCTGTGCCCACACCGTGATCACTAAGGATCAGTTATGTGAGTTGTTGGCCACTTTCCTTACCACAGCTTGGGCTGTGCCTGAAGGCTGGGCAATTCTCCTGTTGTTTCTCCAGGCTTATGTGTGGCAGCTTTCATTTACACTGGAAAGCACTTGGCTAAGCTGGTGGTGACTCCAAGGCTGTCCTGAGCTGGGACATTGAATGTAGGCACAGGCTGTGTCTGCTGGTGTTGGTTTTGAAATTAGCATTAGCAACCTGAACCATGTAGGGTTTGTGTCTTAATTTTTTTTTTTTTTCTTAATTTTCCCCAAGTGGGTTGAGTGAATTGCTCAAATTAAATAGCTTTTCCTCTGGCTTTACAAAAAAGCCATAATGGAAATCATGGGCAATCGTTCATATTGATTGTATATATGCCTGTTTGGTCATTTGTTTCTTTTAATAGGCATAATGGCAGTGGTATTCTAGAACAGGCTGACTGTAGAGTTCTCTTAATCTATGCCTACATTTATGCTGAGAAATTTAAAAGAAATGTTAAAGTCCATGCACGTGTTTTAAAGCATCTTTAAAACTTGCTGTGAAATTACACTGTTCCTATTCTTAGAAAAATGCAGTTATGTTCATGGTAGGGTGGGGTAAAATTTGGTGCTTATACAGACTGCAGTGTCTGTCCTGCTGCATCCTGCTGTGTTCTCCAAACCTTGCGTGTGAATTGCAGACAATAAAGAATTTTGCTGTTAAGTGCAGGAAATACTCATGCTTTTCTTTACAAAGTGCAGCGTGACGTAAAGGGGGCCTGCTGAAATCTGTTGACTCCTAGCAATTTGGCATGTTATTTATGATGGGAACAGGGGTATTTAAAACCATTCATGAAATACAGCATCATCCCTTCCTTTGAACGTTGCTTGTTCCATTTCTGAATGGCCTGGAGCTGAAGAAGGTACTGCAAGATTGTGTGTGGAGTTTCAGTTGGTCAGAGATAGCAAAGGTTCAGTTTTCTTTCCCGTGGTTTGCTTCTCCTTGCTTATTCTTCCTCTCTCCACTGCCCCACTCTGCCTTTTTTTTTTTTCTTCTTTTTTTTTTTTTTTTTTTCTTTTTTTCTTTTTTTTTTCCTTTGTAGCTCTTTGGCACACAATCATAGAATCACAGAATATCCTAAGTTGGAAGGGACCCACATGGATCATCATCCAACTCCTGACTACACACAAGACTAACTAAAAACAAAACCATGTGTCTGAGAGTGTTGTCCAAATGCTCCTTGAACTCTTGACAGGCTTGGTGCTGTGACCACATCCCTTGGGAACCTGTCCCAGTGCCTAACCGCCCTCTGGGTGAAGATCCTTTCCCTGACACCCAGCCTGACCCTCCCCTGTCCCAGCTCCATGCCGTTCCCTCGGGTCCTGTCGCTGTTCCCAGAGAGCAGAGCTCAGCGCCTGCCCCTCCGCTCCCCTCGTGAGGGAGCTGCAGGCCACCATGAGGCCTCCCCTCAGCCTGCTCTGCTCGGGGCTGAGCAAACCAAGGGACCTCAGCCGCTCCTCATATGTCTTCCCCTCCAGACCCTTCATCCTTGTCACCCTCCTTTGGACACTCTCTAACAGTTTTATGTCCTTCTTATACTGTGTCACCCAAAACTGCACACAGCACTCAAGGTGAGGCCACACCAGCACAGAGCAGACAAAGGGACAATCCCTTCCCTTGACTAACTAGCAATGCCATGCCTGATGCACCCCAGGACATGGTTGGCCCTCCTGGCTACCAGGGCACGGTGGCGACTCATGTTCCATGTGGTGTTGACCAAAACCCCCAGATCCCTTTCTTTGTGGCTGCTCTGCAGTCTGTACACACAGCCATGGTTGCCCTATCCCAGGAGCAGAATACAGCACTTGCTTTTGTTGAACTTCATATTGTTGGTTGCCCACCTTCTATTTTGTCAAGGTCTCTCTGCAAGACCTCTCTGCCCCAAGGGAGTCAACAAGCTCCTCCTAACTTAGTGTCATTTCCAAACTTACTTAGAATGCGCTCGAGTCCTACATCCAGATCATTTATAAAAACATCAAAGAGAACTGGCCCTAAAATGGAGCCCTGTGGAACCCCATTAGTGACTGGCTGCCAGCCTAATGTCACCCCATTTACTATAACTGTTTGAACCCAGCCCATCAGCTAATTGCTCACCCATCATGTTATGTACTTTGTATAGAACTCTGTTCTTGAGATGTAGGTATAAGTATGAATATATTTCACCACATAATCTTAAGACTCTCAAAGCATGTTAGGAGTATTAGCTTTTTGAAGTAGGTGAATATTAAAATGTTGTATTAATGAAGCTGAATGATACCTCATTTGAGGCAGGAAATCTGTGACTGAGTTTTGACTATTGGATACAAAATCTGTCCTTCCCATCTAGTCCCTTATGTCCCTGTTCCCCCCATTTTTTTTAAGCTCATCATTTTCCAAACATCTGCTTTCCTTTTCTTTCCTTTCCTTTTTTGAACAGTGATGAGCAGTGGCAACCACAAATGTAGTTAAACTGCTCAGAATCTGTTACAGATAAGTTATGTTAATGGTTTTCACATGTAGTAATGAATTATAACATCTTTAGGCCAGGGACCTAAAGAGGATCTTTTTCTACTCTGTTTCCACAATGCATTCCCAGCCCTTTGGAGTCTTGTAATAAGGGGTGATAAATGATGTTGATGACTGTTGAACCAAGTCAGCTGAGTTTCCCAAGATGAGGTCTATGTTGTTCCAGGTGGTTCTCTGTCCTGGAACATCCCCATTTTACAGGTAAACACATAGTGCTTCTCAGTAGCTTATTGATTTTAATTTCTGTTTGGGACTCTCATTACTTTGTCTTCATCATGTTGCTCCTTCTGATCTGCTATTCAAGAAAGCCTGATTTCTTCCTAGTTATCCTCTGAACAACAGCGATGAACTAAAATTTCCAGCCTATCACTAAACTTTGGGCCTATTGCTGTTTTCATAGTGTGTTAACAAATGTACTCTAAATGGTGTTTCTGCTTTGAGAAATACAATTTAGAATACATTTGTAAGCAGACTAACAAATGTTGTTGTCCTTTCCTTGTTCTCTTTCTTTTTGTTGAGTCTTTATGTTCCAGAGATAAAGTCTGGGAGTTTTGTCAATACTTCTGTTGTCAATACTGCTGATAACTGTGTTTAGGACTTCCTCTCTTTCAACATTGAATTAATTTGGCTTTGTTCTTCGAAATGCCAGGCCACGCATGGGACATGCATGTGCTTATTCTGGAGCTGGGGGACCTTGTACTTCCCCCACTGTGCCAGCTGCATGCTGTGTGCCTCCTGGTCCCCCTCAACAAGCTGAGAGAGCCTTGAAATTCATGGGACTCTTTCTGAAAATCACACACGGGGTGCTAAGGAAGCAAAGGCAAGAGAAAAGCAAGCTGGAAGCACTCAGCACCCCCTTGAGGCATTAAATCAACTTTCAGATACCTATTTGTAGCTTGTCAAACATTTGGAAACGCTGTTCGGTTTGAAAGATTGTAGTAACACCTGGGTTTACTGAAGAAACTGAATATACAGACCAGCCAGTCAGAGCTTGGTTGTGGAGAACAAATAACTTCTGATTGGTGTGGATATTAGATACAATATTTTCATTTCTTTTGTATCAGGAGACTTGAAATTGTAGGCAGAGCCAAGAAGTAACTAAAATTGCCATTTTATGGGAGACAATAAGCAGCTGTCACTTCTGCACAATGGCAATAATGCAGCAGAAAGCGGAGATGAAAAGCATTTCTATTGCAATGTTGGTGGCAGAGAATGCTCAGCACGCTTCCTGGAGGAGAGCTGGAGAGGGGGATGTGGCCTTCCCGCAGTGTTTGCTGTGGAGAACATACATTGTAGTTGGTGACAAAAGGAGAAAGCTTGTTAATCCTTTTATCTGGTTTCTTCTTTTGCCTTTCTTGAGTAGGCAAAGCATTAAACTGGCAGCACGCTTAACAAAATCCCTCTGCTTTTCTGTGTCTAAATACTGGTCTCTGCAGACCCAGTTGTGTGATGTTGGTTTGTTTTCAGATGAGCTCACTTTATTCTGTTTTTCAGACTGTTACCTTTCCCTCCAGCCTGTTTTTCCAATTTCACTTTCTTCCCATCTTACATTTTTTTCCCCATCAGCTTTAAATTGTTGCTGTGGACTTCAGGACTTAAATTCATGGCAATTATGTTATTGTTAGCAAAGACTCCCTTCCCTAAGAACAATCTCTTCCCAAGTTAGCTAATGATGTTTTTATTAGCATATATTTTGGTTCATGATGCCCTAAGTAGCTTCTAATTACAATGCTTTGTCTGAATACCTTGGGTGGCTGCCAGCTTGCCATTTTGCCAGCTGAGGAATATTGTAGCAAATACTTAGGGAGCCTGAGGGCCATGTTTCTAGGGCAGAAAAATTTATCTCTGTCCTTTTTAAGTTTACTCTTTTTTTTTTTTTCTTTTTTTTTTTTTTTCTTTAACTGTTCATTGATGTGGTACTTAGGGATATGGTTTAGTGGGTAATGGTGGTTGGGGGATGGTTTGACCAGATGACCTTGGAGGTCTTTTCCAACCTTAATGATTCTATAATTTTCCAGGAAAAGATTGGCAAAGATATATGTAGCATTTCATAGTCCCCTCTTTTCTGAGTGACAGTAGTTATTCCGGTGATTTGAAGGCGACGTCAGAAGGTATGGTGTGTAAATACTCCTTGATAGGATGGCTTTTTTCCTCATTTCTCCTAAGCTGGAAATTAGATGTTGGATCTAAACAGAACTAGTGGATTTCTGCTCTTTAACAGGTAGAGGAGGCAGGGTACATTGCTGTTGGTACCACAAAACTATGAGAAACTGGTTCAAATGTAAAATCTGGCTGCATCCTAAGATGATTTCTTTCCAGAAACAAAACATAACTCAGCATGGTGCCGGAGCTGTCCAGTCTGTGTAGACTGAGTCTCAAATGAGAATAGGTCAGTTGTTACTAGCACATTGTGCCTTGCCAACATACTTACCAAGCTTGTATAAGTTCCCACTAAAATCACACTGTCCTGAGGGGAGGTAACAGCATGGTATCAATGGCTTGAGTCGCTTCTGTTGTGAAGATGTCTGAATTTTGCTCTACAGTTGTACATGAGTGATTGTGATGGTAGCCTACAGCTACATTTTGAGGTCATTTCCTACACATGATGTAAGGACATCCCCATGGCGAGCTACTGCCAGTGTGCTGTGAAGGTCAACAGGTGATTTGGTAGTGTGTGTTCGCAAGAGCATAAGTGGCATTGGAACTAGTGAGTGAATATGTTTATTTTACTGTTTTT
This sequence comes from Heteronetta atricapilla, assembly GCA_011075105.1. Classification (NCBI taxonomy): domain Eukaryota; kingdom Metazoa; phylum Chordata; class Aves; order Anseriformes; family Anatidae; genus Heteronetta; species Heteronetta atricapilla. The sequence continues at coordinate 108,742,051 of CM021732.1, forward strand.
AGGGTGAGCATAAAGCAAGGTAAGTCATTGTATGCTAACATGTTTCTTAAGCTTCAACAAACTTGCAGCATGTGTAGTTTGAGCTATGGTTTAGGTATGATGTCTTTTACATGTGTGTTTTTAATGACTGTCAGCTGCAGAAGGGCTCAGCACAGGTCACTTTTGTGATGTTGCAAAGGTTTGTTTTATACTTATTTAAAATAATTTCAAATAGATTATCTTAAAATATTGGCATTTTCCCTTCCTGGCTTTAGGAATTCTTACATCTTTGAGGAAAAAATGCTCATTCTCTTATGTAAATCTTCATCAATTGAACTAGCAAAAATACACGTAGGTCAGAGACAGATATTTTCTGACTTACTAAGCTTGCATACCCTGAGATTTCCTATATATCCTTACAGGAGTGATATCTGACTGATCTTTTCTTTTTCTTTCCTTTTTTTTTTTTTTTTTTTTTTCCTCCTGACCTTTATAAACACTGATGTAAGAAAACGCATACGTTTTAAAGCTTCCTTAGAACTAGAATCTCGGTCTTGAATCGTGGCAGCAAAAATTATTCAAGGTTATAAAATGCTAAATCGTATCTGATAGTGGCATTCATGCATAACATTTTTCCATTCACTCTTTGCCAGCTGAGAATGTCAGGAATTTTTTATTCCTTCCTTTGCTGCTTCTTGTGTGAGAAGCTTATGTTTCAGCATAATCTGTTTGACACTTCTGGTTTATTGCCTTTGCTTCTCTCCACACCCTGTATTTTTTTTTTTTTTGGCAGCCATGCCTTGAGGATGATAAAAAGAAGCATTAAATGCCTAGACTTGGTCGAGTAGAGGCTCTGAGGCTGTGGTATATGTGCTGTTAATGGCACACAGGCTGCTGCAATGAGCTCGTGCTATGTACCTCAAGAAAAGCCGAGGTCTTGGCCGCTCAGAGCCTATGTAGGTAGTCAGAGAGCAGCTTCTCAGAAATGAGAATGAAATCTAGCTAAATGACTGTAGCAGTCAGGAAGCAAGTCTTGTGCTGATATGCACCTGCAGGTACTTGAAAAGGCACTGTGTGGAAAATACTATCTGAATTCAAAGCTTGATGTGAGGAGGTGTACAATACTCTGAGCACTGCTCTGCTTCTGCTTGTGCTGTACATCCTTACCCTTCCTGGCTATGCATATAGGCAAATTGTAATGCTTCAGCAGCAAGAACAAGGGATGCTCTTTATAGTCCAGCATAGTAAAAACAATCCAATCGAGGGGTTGTGGGTGTTTTCTATTTTTTTTTTTCTTTTTGGCTGTGGAGTTTGGAGGAGACAGGCTGGTGTGGCAGAGAGCCAGTGTTGGGGTGTAGCACTGCAGGATGGTGCAAAGAGCTGCAGACATGAATTAGTGTTCCCTGGTGTGCCTGGCAGACTGAATGAACCCAAGCTGTCTTCAGCAGGATTTGTTAGCCTCTTTATAAATAGGCAGGAGTGGTAGTTCTTATTTTTATATTAATTTAGCCTCTCTTTTGCTTTCTAAACTAACATTGCACAAGATGTGGTTAAGAGACTTTCACTACCACAACTTGGGTGTGATTTATGTTGTGCTCCTTTGGATTTGTTTTTCTCTTCTAATTGTTCTGATATGGCTACTTTTGGGGATTTTCTTCTTCCCCATTCTGTGCAGGTAGTATAGAGGACATGTAAAAGGTGTTACCTAAGACCAAGGATACCCTTCTGTGATGGGATATGCAGGAAATGGAAAGCGAAGGAACTTTCACAAAAAAAGTTGAAGAGCTTCTAAATAAATGGTGAATTCTTTTAATAGCTGGTTGCTTCCATTTTTCTGCCCTTTGCAAGGGGGAAGCTTCCGTTGACTTCAGTGAGATGGCCAGATCTGGGGTTGTAAAATCTCCAGATGCTCCTGGAATCAACTAGAGCAGCTCTGGTTCTGCTGAACTTGCATTTGCACCACTTAAGAGTGGATTTGTCCTCAGTGGCACAGGGATGTACAGCTGCGAGCGTTGTGCTGTCTTTAGCCAGATTCTGCGAGAAAAACGGGAAAGAAATTTCATAAGACACATGTGGCCTCACAACTTCTTCCTTAGAGGTAGCGATGGTAAGCCACAAGTGCAAAGGGAACACGTTGGTAGAGGAGGGTGCTCTGAAGACAGTTTCCAAATATTTGTGTGACTCTAAAGTAAAAGAGTCACCAAGACTGCATGAAGCTACAGGAGTCATTAGTTTTGTTCTTTGGTATGGTAAAATATGTTCCTTGTTTATATTTTCAATGGCACTTTCAGCCTGGATGTAGCTGTGGAAATGAAAGGTATGCCCCTGAAACTGAACTGTTGCATTGGATGGGGTATTGACCTCAGCCTTATAAGTTGCCATCGAACCCTATGGAAGCAGAACAGGCTAATGAGTGGTGGACATGGGTCAGTATTCCCTGGGTGCCACCTTGGCACTCATGCACAAAAGGACATGGTTCTTGTGGTCGCTGCACGAGAGGTACAGGACTTCTGAATTTCTGTATTGGGTGAGCTGCTCACGATGATTTACTCACTACACGGACCGGAGGTACTCTCAGTGCCCAGAAGGGACACCAGGTGGCAGGCTGTTAGATCCTGCCTTCTTGCGCTTACCTTACCTTCCAACCAAAAGAGCCTGGTTTGCCAGACTGGCAAAGCAAAAGTTAAAAGACTGCTCTGTGTCTATCTTTCGGCTAAAGGCAAACGTTGATGCTTGAATTTTAGTCGATCAAGCTGGGATTTCAGAATTTTGGTAATTGCCAAAATAATATCATCCTTGTAGGAGCAGTGTGGAAAAAAAAGTGATTGACTTTAGGCTGGACCTTGGTCAGCTTTTGAAAGAGGTTAAGCCATGTGGATATTTACAACAGTGGGAGCTGATAGACCCTGGCTTGTATTAGGAACAGCGTGGCCAGCATGGCTAGAAAGGTGAATACAAGGTCCCCCTGTACTCAGCTCTGGTGAGGCCGCACCTCGAGTGCTGTGTTCAGCTTTGGGCCCCTCGCTACAAGAAGGACATCGAGGCCCTTGAACGTGTCTGGAGAAGGGCTACAAAGCTGGTGAAGGGCCTGGAAGGCAAATTGTGGCTGAGGGAACTGGGGTTGTTTTGTCTGGAAAAGAGGAGCCTCAGGGGAGGCCTTACTGCTCTCTACAGCTACCTGAAAGGAAGGTGTGGGGAGCTGGGAGTTGGCCTCTTCTTATAGGTAACTAGTGCTATGACTAAAGGGAACGGCCTCAAGTTATGCCAGGGGAGGTTCAGATTGGAAATGAGGAGACATTTCTTCTCAGAAGGAGCAGTCAGGCACTGGGACAGGTTGCCGAGGGAGGTGGTGGAGTGACCACCCTGGAGGTATTCAAGGAAAGGTTGGACGTGGTGCTTAGGGACATGGTTTAGTGGGTGACATTGGTGGTAGGGGGATTGTTGGACCAGATGATCTTGGAGGTCTCTTCCAACCTTAATGATTCTGTGATTCTATCACTGTTTGGCTGCGCTTGCTTGTAGGTTACAGAGGGGCTGCCTCCTCATTAAGTTTGGGGTGGCAGCGAAAGGGGATTGGGGTGTCCATGGGGCAGACCTGTGGCTGCCTACCCCAGCCTTCAAGTAGCCCTTTTTGAGAAGCAGAGTTGTCCTCATGCCAAATCTTGAACTGCTCCTGTTTCTCCTAATCTTCTTGGGAATTTCTGGATACAGAAATACTGAGCTATAAAATAGAGGTTATAGACACTGTACTTTTATAATACAGCAGGTAATCCCGTGAGATTTAATTTGGTGAGCTGCTTTTCTGTGTGACACTTGTTTTGGGCATCTGTCCCACATTTGGTCCTTGGCAGGTGAAAAATATGCACATTAGCATTATATATCCCTTTAATTTTGCATGACTCTTTTTTTCCAGGTAATTAGGCCAGAAAAATATTCAAGACAGCTTTGCTTTTGGGCAGTGGAGTTAAAAAAAAAGAGAAAGAAAAGGGGGGTGGGGGGGAGGGAGGGGTTAGGGGAAGGCATTCAGTAAATGTAGTTATTTGTATATTTCTACTGGTTTGTTTGTAACCTTTGAAAATCCACGCTGATAAAACACATTTGTTAAGAGAGTCTATTATTAGTTGATCAAGGTTATTTTGAGTTACAGTTTTTCAATGCCTGTTGATTTATTTGGTGTTATGAAGATTATTTTTCTACTTTCTCATGGACAACAGTGATTTCTTACGACTGGGACTTAGTATATCATGATGTTTGTTACTGGACTATATGAAAGAAATGACAAAGGGGATTTAATTTTGGTGTTATTTGATAAGTATTCTGTACTGTGATAATTGATGGTAGTTATTACTTGTGTACTTTCTGTTGTTAAAAAAAATTCACTGTATTTTTTCCTTACAGACCTTAGGAAATTGCATTAAGAGGCACCATAATCCCATTTTGGTCATTAAAAGTATGTGCTGGATGAAATCTATCATGATATTAAAAAAAAAGTTGCAGCTACTTGCTCAAATATGAATGAAATGTTTTCTTAAAATGCCTTATAGCTAAGATATTACAGTAAAATAATGGAAGGGGAAATAACTGTCCTGCCAGCTGAGCAAGTAAATAGATTTTCAGCCCTACAGAGCAGGAAGGTCACACCTATGTGTTAACAACATCTGTACTGAACCTCAGTACCTTTCAAAGGCAGTTGCCTTTCTGAATATCCCTTGCTGTGGTCTTGCCCTCCCTCTTTGCAAGCTTGCAAGGAACTGGAATATTTGAAAAGATTACTTTGTCATAAACAGCGGAGGAACCGCATTCCTCCTGCGTGCTGCGCCTCTGTGTGCCACTTTGTGTTTCCTGACACACGGAAAGGGTCAGCTGGCTTACTCTGGCGTTGCTGTTAATGGAATGCGACACGCTGTTGAAGCGATTAATGAACCTCCAAAATGTTTTGAAAGAGGTTTTCTTTGTTTTTGTATTTTACCTTCACTGATTTACAATGACAGTGGCTTTCATTATAGAGGGGAAAAAAATAAAATGAAAAAATAAAACTGATCGCAGAACTTGACTGTACCTGCAGAGAGATATGCACAAAGTATTTTTGGAAGCTGAGTGTGGTCTGAACCACTATCAGTCTGGCATCTAGTGGTCCTGCCCTTCCTCATTTTTCTCCACCACGCTTTCCCACTCCTTCCTTTTGGCTGAGCCTAGGGTTTACCAGGTGCACAACAAGCTGGTTTGGGAACCCAGCTGAAAATTAATCCCACCAAACAAATTGGTAGGTTGCATCCTGGTTTCATTAAAACCTACTTGTCCAGGATCCCGTGGAAAATGCCTGCTTTTCTGCATGGTTTTTAATTTCTGGCATTACCACTGGCAATGTTGTTCAGGGGAAGGGTTATTACAGAAAGCATTCTCATCACCTGGTCAAAAGAAAAAGGGCTGCCATTCCCCAGAAGTGGTACAGCTTCCCAGTGTGCTTTCTGGGCCAGTATTGGAGGAATCCAAAGCATGTGGGCTTTAACTGCATGGCTCCTGTGAAGTGTGATTACTGTTATCTGAGCGCTTTTTGTAAACTCATGAATACCTTGTTATCTAGATTAAAACCAAATCAGTATGTGTAGGGGATATGTAATTTTTTTCCAGAAGTTTACAGGTTAGAAGGGGTGCATATACACAGCGAAAGGTCAGACTGCCCTCCTCACTTAAGCTCCCTGATTTTCAGGGTACTTTAACACAACACACTGGAGATTTCTGTAGTGATCTGGAGGGCTAAAAATGCTGGAAAGCATTTACTGCATTAAACATGCAGTAAGGCCGCAGTCTAAAAGCCCAGCAGACACGCATCTACCCAGCTCCCTCAGGATCTTGCCTGATCCCTTTTCTTCAGACCTGGCTTCTCGACTGATTCCTCTCTCCTTTCCTCATCCCCCTTCCTGCTGCTTTCTCCTATTAATGAGCTGTTGCACCTGCATCCCTCCCCAGCGCACTTCAGCCCTTGGCCATCTGTCACGCTTACTGCCTGCGCATCCTCCCCATCGGTACGGGAAACCACCGACCTTGAACTGGATGAACAGCTTACACACTGGCAAATGGCCTCGTATTCTTATGAATAACTCACTTCTTGTGTTGCATAGGAAATGGCATGAAATGTTCCTGGGCTGCCTAGGTGTAAATGCTCTGCCTGGACCTGCAGTTTCCAGGCAAAGATGTGTCCCGTGAGTCTGCAGAGGCTTGCGGTGTGACATGGCTCTGTGCAAAGGTTTCACCAGGCACTGAAATTCATACCCTGCCCTAATAACACAGTTGGTTCTGTACCCGTCCTTACTAGCTGCAGTTTTGTACAAAGCTTTCACAGGTGCCTTTCTTTATGCATGAAAATCTGCAAAATGGCTCCAGGAGCACAGTGAGGCTAAGTGAATTTTCCAAGACAGATTATTTTTGGTTTGCTTAAGAATAGCTTTAGGTGAATCAGCAAAAAGGCTCTCAACTTCCTCTCTGTGTAGTTAGAAGATGCAATTCTAAATCAGGTGCTTAGTCATGGTAAATTGTGAAAACCGTGCTGTTCATTGGCACGCTGTTGTTATATTGAACATATTTGTAGTTTTTGTTTTTCTTAAAAGGATGTTTGACTCGAAACAAGCTGAAGAGTAACTTAAATGGCAAGAACCCGTGTTTTTCAAACTGTTACAGTATAGGATAAGTAGACATGGCAGGTGTTCATAGTTCTCTGACAAGTTCATTTTGAGTGATTTGCAGTGTTATTATAAACCTCAGCCCCAAGTTGAATTCAGTCTGTTAAGACTACAGAGCAAAACCTTGGTGTTTGCCAGTGTAAGGGATACATGTGTTGTCAGGTGAGGTTTCCAAATGTCGGGGAATTTCATGTCAAAACTCCTCGGAGTCCTTGCACTGTAATGCAAAAGCTGCATAGAGCCCATAGTGCTGATCACCTAAGTCCAGCAGGATGAAGAGCAGCAGGAGAAAAGGGGTAGAACTCATTTTTGTTGTTTCATGGGGATTTAAGGAAATTTGGAGACCCACAACCACCACCGAGGCCTGGTCTCTAGGGGGATAAACGATGTTTTATTCATGATTTATTTATTTATTGGTGTGGCATTGTGTTTTAACAGTTTCATTCCTTGGCTCCGATGTACTACAGAGGTTCAGCAGCAGCTGTGATAGTTTACGATATCACCAAGCAGGTAAGGCTTTCTGCACGCTTTTTGCCTATGGAAAATACTCTTCTTGGGCCCAGGTTTGATGTGAAATGTGCAGCTTCAGAAGTAGTTATATGCTAATGTCAGAGGGGCTTATAGGCTTCTGTAGTTTGCGTAGGTTTGGTTTGAGGTGTCCAAATGTCTTAAAACACTGAACGTAAAATTCTTCTATACTGTTTAAACTTTGTCCAGGCAAAAGGTCGGAGGCTGCATTCTGGGGAATTTTCTTTGGATTTCCTTTGGCTGGGTAGACAGGATGAGATCCTGCAACACCCCCCGCCCCCTTCCATTACCACCTGTAGTCACAGAATCACAGAGGGTTTGTAGGACTTCTGAAGGTCATCTGGTCCAATCCCTCCTGCTCAGTAGGGCCACCCAAAGCTGGTGGAATTGAATTTTACTGCAAAAAAAAAAAAAGCCAGCTAGCTGCTTTGTCAACTGGACAAAGATTCTGTCATTTACATGTTACTGATTTAAAACCAAATATTTTACAGTAAGCATATAATCTCATGTTCACATTGAGGGTCTGAAGTCTTTCATAGCTGCTTAACTTTGAAACCAGTAATAAAATAAGTCTCTGACCTTTGGCTCAACATTATTAATGTGGAATGACAATTGTATTTTCAGATGCTAAACTGCTCTTCCTCATTTCTCAGCCAGAGGAGGCTTGGAGGCTCCAGCTGAATTCCTTTCCCCTGTTTTTGAAAGAAACCCCCTACTGATAAAGCCAAGTTAGAGGAGATGTTAATGGATGGATGGACATAACAGTTCACTTGCATTTTATTCCTATCTTGCAAATTGAATTATTTATTGCTAGGTTGACAGAGTTGGTTCTCCAGTGCATTAGTGTAACGTTCTGTGGCAGTGAATGGTGGCCACTGTAGCACAGTGGTACTACTCTCCTTTGCTAATTTGCCAAGAAAAGATGGGAATGAGTGAATTATACTGGACTGATGATTATTTGTAATTTAAATGCCCGATAGTTGATCTTGCAATGCATTATAAGAATAGAACCTGGTGTTGCCATCTTTTTTCCTAACAACTCACAGAATAGAGGGGAAAATAGGAGAGGAAGGTGAATGTGTGTTTCACTTTTTGATGCCTAATACTCACAGAGTTGACCATAAGAGTAGAATGGATGTTTTTTTCCCAAATGACTGGCAGTGCTCCCCCTTCAGAGATATTAAAATGAAAGTATTACAATGATTTTTTTTCTAGAAACAAAAGTGATTTTAATGCTATTAGTTCAGTAGTGTGCAGAGTAGAAAATTTACTGTTAAAAGGTAGGTAGCATCAAAAAGAATGTGAATTTTGTACTTGAAGGGAAAAAGGCAGATGAATTGTCACTGGCCTCTTTCCTTTACTAATGCGTAAACTGGGGTTTACCAGGTCACAAATTTGGAAATGTAGGGTTATGGCTGTGCACGTGAGAAGAGAAAGGGGTGACTGAAAACTCTTCTGGACATTGCTGAGAATATGAGAGTGGCTGAGATAATCCACTAGGCAAAAGTTGAAATGAGACAAATGAAGTTCACATGAAAAATGAAGGAAATCAGCTGCTAAATCAACTTAAAAGAAGAGCTTTGGCAGTTTCTTCATCAGTGAATATTTAAGAGAAATGTTCAGTGCTGCTTGAAAATAAAAGAATTTTGAAATAGTGAACAAGTTCAAAATTTGGGACAGTCTTTTGATGTAGTTTGGAAAGCAGATTGCATAGATCCATCAAGCTTCTTTTGGACTTGAGGTCAAAGAAATTATTATATTAATACTGTCAAAGTTGTGTTCCTCTGACCTGAAAAATACAAAAAAGCAAAAACACACATCAATGGCAACTAGGCTTTTAGCTTATTTATCATTTCTCTGATTTAGGATTCATTTCATACTTTGAAGAAATGGGTGAAAGAACTAAAAGAACATGGTCCTGAAAACATTGTAATGGCCATCGCTGGAAACAAATGTGATCTTTCTGATATCAGGTAATGCATCCATTTTTTCTGTTGCTTTGATTGCAGTGACTTTGATTGCGGTTTCTTCCTTCAAGTAACCAATTTGCTCTACTTCTGTCTTCCATTCACGTTAAAAATGCAGAATAAATTATGGTATGAGCAAAACCAGCAAAGTAAAGCTAGAAGGATGGGCCTGAGGTAGAGTAACTTTATTCAAAGAGTAGCTTTGAGAACTTGTGCTTTATGCTTTGCAACAACTGAAACTGTCTCATAGGGGATGTGGATAGTGTGTGGGGTTTTATGTGTGTGTATTTTTCTTTGAGCATGACATCAGGTAAGACTTGTTGCCTATGTGGAGTAAGAACATCCTGGGAAAGCAAGGGGAAGGTCAAATCTGCTGAGATTGTTGGTTGGGATAAGAGGGAAGCTACATTCACTCTTTTGCCTTCTAGCTGTATTTTGGGTTTGCATTTATCCTTTCTGGGAATGGAAGCACATTCTGTTGCACAACAGTGAAACCTTTGTACCAGTCCATGACTGTTATTTCTTGCTTCAGCTATGAGGACAGACTTCATGGCTATATTTGATGCTCTCATTTAAGGACCTCAAAGACTGTCATGGTTGTTCAGATATATCCCCCTGTTGTTCTGTAGTCATTATTTTGGCCCAGGGTCACCAGACCTCTGAAGCACATGTGTAATTTGAAGTAAGTGATGCAGTGCTTTACTGAATCAAGGAATATACAAGGGCTGAGTCTGTGTAATTTTTTTTTCTCGCTCCTCAGTCAGTCCTGAACCAACACAAAACTGAGTCACAGCTTTCTGTAAAACATGAACAAGCCCTGACACTGGAGTCTCTTTTTTTTTCTAAGAATGGAGGACACTTGCATCTCCTACAGGATGAAGTGATATGTTTGTCAGCAGGGTGAAGCTGAGTCCTATACTACGAAATTAAAGGCTTCCAAATGTGAAGTAGAAACAAGAGGAAAGGATGTGCATAAAAAATAAAAGCAAAAGCAAAAATCAGCTGGCAGGAATCTGAGCTTTCAGTTTCCCTAAGAGTAACTTTAAATTTATTGCATAAATATTCCAAGCAATACATTTGCCCGATTAAATCAAGGATAATAAACTTAGAGATTGTCAAAAATGGCACTAATTGCAAATGAATCTATAGCCTCTCCTCCTGCTCCCTTCTGGTAGCATTTGAAGTGGCTGCAAGCTTTCATATGTGTTCTACTGGAGACACGTTAATGTGAGGACATGAAGAAAAGCTTGCACCACAGAAGTGTTGTGAGAATAACGTGGTTCCTCGGTGACTGTGCTTTTCCTGCCATGTTTTTCTCAGATTCTACCTGTTGTCTACTGATTGCTGATCGTCCATTTCTTGCTCCTGTTTGGCCAAGGCAGCTCTTCCATGCACAAAAAGTCCCAGTGTTTGCATGGTGCTCATTGTCCTCAATGAACTAGTGTCTCTTATTTATTTTATTGACACCCCCCCATAATTATGAAAAGTTTTGAGATTTTTTTTTTCCTCTTCAGTTATTCTTTCTGCATCCCCCCAGCCTTTTCTCTTTCTAAAGTCATCCAGTGCTGTTCATTTAAAGAGATTTTTGGTGGACAAATAGAGAGCAGACTGTATCATGCACGTTATTTTCAGAGTTTTTCTAGAAATCTGATTGTTTCTGCAATACACGCATCTATATGTATTCTCTGCTTGATGTCTTAAAAGTGACTTCAGTAAAAATGATTATAGGTGAAATGTGTCACCAATTTATCACACGGTCTCCAGTGAGTAGAAATGCATATGCGTCTGGGCACAGAGAATTTAAAAATAAGATGATGTGAGCACACAAAAGCAGCTGCTGTTTTGTATGTATTTTTGGCATCTCTGTTTGGTTTTGTAGAACTTTTGGCAGATGTTTTGCTGGGAATTAGAGAGACAGCTGCTTTAAAGACCTACATGAATGGAAGCAAAAGAGGCCTGGCTGACCAGGTCCCAGTTGATTTCATTCTGCCATCTCTATGAGAGTAGGAGGCAATATAAGGAGGTATGAATGGAAGCAGTAGGAACTGATTCTTTTTCTCTGGCAAAAGGCTGGCACTATTTCTCATTATCATTGGCCATGTTGCCCTCCTCATTTAGCAACTAAAAATTGTGCTTGATCTGCCAGATGGATTTGGGACACACGGTAGTCATGCTGCTTTTCACAGTGTTATTAATCGGCTATCAGCAGCTCTTGGTGCTTTGTGGAAGTAAATTTCTTCTTCACTTTGAAGGATTTTCTACGACTAAACAGGCAGTTTTATTTAGTATAAGTCCCCATCTTTGTTATAAGACTGTTAACTATAGTACTGCTGAATGTTTGGCATATTTTTAAGTAATAGCCTTTTCCTTCTGGTATGTGTCCTGTCCTTCTGACAGGTCATTAAAAATAGTTTTAAAGGCAGAAGCTGAGATATGAACGTGAAAAAGTTGTAATTATCATATATTTATATACAAATATGAGCAATAAAGAAGTAATAGTCATAACAGCAACTGAGCAGAGCTTACTTCTCTGTGAATATGGTGCACCTTCTTAACATATCATGTTCATTGGAAAGTGACAGATCCTTGGTTAGAGAATTTGGCAGAAATTCCTGCTCAGATCTTTCCCCTATTCATCTGGAATATTTATTTATTTCAGTAACAATTCAGAAAATCTCAAGGGGGATCGAATCAACAGAACACTTTAGAAAGCATAAAATGAAATAATTGATGATTTTCAAAACAGGTATCCTTCTAACTTTCCCTGTAGGCCTGGAACTTTCTCAACTTTCTCAACACTGTGTTGATGGCTCTTGCATTCTTCACTCATCTTAATGTTTATTCATTTATTGGCCTAGAGTTTGATTATTTTCTTTTGGACAAAGTAGAACCTTAGCCATGTTGACATTCAGGCTATGCATACATCTAGTGGAGTTTTCAGTTCCAGCAGCACTGGAGGGAGATACTGCCATGTGCTGTGGAAGTTTATAGGCTTCCTTTGGAAATATCATCAGAGAAGGCTCAGAAGTTTTGTGGTGTTTCCTTGGAATATTGTCATGTGCTGCTGCTGTTTTATCTTTTCCTGGAATGCTGAAGTTTGCTTTCTTATCTAAATTACAGCAAGTCTGCATTACATAACCCTATGCTCTGAAATGTCTGCCTTACTGTGGTTTGAGTATTACGTTATGTAGTTAAGTTCCTTTTTTTTCTTTCTTTCTTTTTTTGTATCTCCGTGGCCATCCGCAGATGGCAATACCTTTTATGATAAAGGCCAAGGTGCCGTTTCACAATTAGCAAGGGGAATGCTGCTTTCGCTGTGCCTTCTGCAATAGAAAAAGGCATGTAATAAAAAGAAGCAGGTAGTGGAAGCAAGCTCTAGATACTGTAATTGCGGTCTAATTTTTTGGAAACTACTTGCAATAAATCAGGCAATTATTCTGCCTCTCTAGATCTTTCCCATGAGCAGCAGACCTGAATTATTTAAAATAATATACCTCCATAAACTAACTGGGAAATTACACTGCTGTGCTCCCACTTCTGTTAAAGTCCAAGGCACTGGTAATAGGAAGAAATTGTACTAGGAATCTCTGGATTAGTACGTCACAGCTGTGGGGTGAAGGGGTTGAAGCAAACTCTGTGCAACATGCAACAGTAAAGCCACACAAAATACAGCGGTTGAAATACTGAACAACTGGAAATAGAAGTAGTACTGGTGGCCTGGTATTTCAATGTGTGTTCGCATGTTACCATTCAGTTTCTGTTTCTGAGATGTTGCTCAAAAGTCAGGAAGAAGAAGGGTGGTTACAGATAATGGCAGACACAGCCAGGATCAGCTTAACCACCTGGCTCAGGCAGATACAACATCAGTGTGGGACCTGCTTTGTGTCTGAAGCAGTTTTTTGCATGTTGTGAACTATATTTACCAACTTTTCACACATGAAGCCCTGGCTACGAAATGAGGACATGTGATTTTAGGACGGCGTCACTTTGGTGGCATGCCATGGATTGGTTTTATTACCCCAGCGAATCTGATACTCTCAGATTGTTCTTGCCAATGAGCTTGGAGTCTAATGGCTTTCATATTTCTTTTCAGAGCCTGCCTTATTTTCCTGCACATTGCAAACACTTAGACATATGATGCTCTCACTGTTTTCTTCCCCAGTAGTCATACCGTGTGATATTGGTATACTTGGTAAGGACAGTGCTGCTGCTGGCTGCATCAGCAGAGCTGTAGGTCTTTCGCTAGTGTTTTAATGCTTTTCTTATTAAGGTCACATTTAAAAGACAAATAAATGGGGTTGTCATTTAAATTATCTCCCTCCTTTCAAGGCATGGATTCACCAGCTGGTCAAGAAATCTGTAAATCAGTCATTGGTGAAATATGGATATTTTGAGTGTGACTAAATGACGAAAGGAAAAGATGACTTATTTTGCAGAGACGAAGAGCATACTAATGCTTTTCTGATTAGGCTGTGTTTAATGTTTCAGTGTTGCACTGCAGGAAGCTTCAGATTTATTTAATGTATGTGGTGGTAATGAACTGACAGTATGCACCTGCAACGTTGTTTTTAAGTGTGTTTCTCTCAGGAAAAGTTCAGGTAGGCAGGCATTTATGCCCACCTGAAACGTGTATCGCAATCATGTCATTTTATGGGTTTGAGAAAGAAGAAAAAAGAACATGAAAATTAAGCTATTTTGGAGAATGATGGGCAATAGCTGTGCCTGGACATATCTGGGGCACTTTAACCCACAGTACTGTTGTGATAATCTTGTTTATAAGAACTCACTGAAATTCCTTCTTCTTGAAGGAAATTGAGTACATGATCAAACGGGTTAATTTGAATAAACGTGTATGTTCTGGATCTGGTTAGCTTCCAAATATCACTACACCACATATTCAAAAAGCAAATAAGCAAAATCCAGGGCCTTTTGATGCAAATTATTTTGTCAAGTCCACAATGGTCTTTTGTATCTTGGATCTGTCTGTCCTGAGTTATTTTGCTGTATCCATGTGGGCCAGGTTGGAAGCAAGTATCACATGGTTTATCAACACATCTTAATCATTCTGAGATAAAGATTTGAGCAACTACAACAAAGAATCTATTTTTTAAATTAAATTCTTTTTTGAAAAACTGCTTTCTTTTGTCATTTTTCTTATAGGGAGGTTCCTATCAAGGATGCCAAAGAATATGCAGAATCTATAGGTGCAATTGTTGTTGAAACCAGTGCAAAGAATGCTGTTAACATTGAAGAACTCTTTCAAGGAATAAGTAAGTAAAATAGTTTATAAACAAGATTTTATTTATTTATTTTAAATGGTGATTGTTTTAGAGGGCTTCTGGAAATGGTTGTCTGTTTTGCGTCTAAAAACTTCTTTCCCAAGGACATCAAGAAATTTGTTAGGCCAGTAGTGCGGCTGCTTTTTATGCAGATGTAAGCTTAGAGTGACTTTGCATGTGCTAGAGCAATACTTAGTAGGTACAGGGTAGGCCTCTTCCTTCCAAACCTGTGTCTAAATCCCAAACCAGGTCATATCTTCTGTTTCAGACCAAGTCTGCTGTAGAGGAAATAATGTTGATCTTATTATCATGTTGATAAAATAAATGTTGAGAAATGTGCCTGGAGGGCTACAACAAATAGAAAATAGTCATTACAGTGGAATCCTTTTTTTTTTTTTTTTTTTTTTTTTTTTTTTTTAAATAAGTTCTCTCCAAGTCTTTTAAACAAGATGGGGCTGACATTCCTCACAAGGAGCAGAAAAAATGTCTGGTTCAGTTTGTGTCCTACAAATTCCAGTTTGGGTCTCTGGCTGAGAGTGGGGGGAATTGCAGGACCTTGTGGGCTGAAAGGGACCTCAGGAGACCTTTAGTCCAACTTCTTGCTCAAAGCAGACTTGCTAGAGAATTCAGACCAGGTTGCTCAGGCCTTTTTCCAGCTGGGCCCAAGGGTAGATGTCCCACAACCTCTCTGGGCAGCTAAATCCAGTACTTAAAATAGTCCTCACAGTGGCATGGCCCCCACTCTCTCTACCACACCCCATATCAAGTCAGAACCTTCCCTGGTTCAATTCTTAACTGCTGCCACACCAGTTTGCCAACATTTTTCTTATGTTGTGGTGCCCCAAACTAGCTGCATTACTCAGCAGGCGTTACACGACGTAGACGGAGTTAAACACTTCACTTGATCTACTGGCTTAGGTGTTGTTGGTAGGACTCAGGATGCTGTTGGCCACCTTTGCTGCCAGGGAGCACTGCTGGTTTGTGCTCAGCTTGCTGCCCACAGGTCCTTTAGGGTAGAGCTTCTCCCTAGGCTGCCAGTCCCCAGCCTGTCTTGTAGCCAGGGGCTCTTCCTTTCCCTGTGAAGGACTTGGCATTTGTCCTTTCTGAATCACATAATGCTCCTGTTGTCTCACTCCTCCTCCTAAACTAATGCCCTCTGAACAGCAGCCATGCCCTCAAGTGTATTGACTGCACCTTTGAATTTGACATCATCTGCAGGCTTGGAGTAGGTGAATATTTTTTCTCCTTGAGGTCACCAGTAAAAGATATTAAGCAAGGTACCTGAAGTTCTTGACTTGTAGCGGGCTTACAGGTAGATACATACCATTAACCAGTGGCCTTTAAGTCTGATGATCAGCCAAATTTTCATGCAGCTAATAGCCTACCTATCTAGACTATAAAAGCCTGACTTGTGTATATCAGGATGCTGTAGGAGAAAATGTTGAAAACCTTGCTGAAGTCAAGGTAAGATGACATCCAGTTCTGTCCCCTCATCACAGATCCAGCAATATTATCAGTTAGGGCAGTAAGGCTGGTCAGCTATGGTTTACCCTTGTTAAGCCCATTCTGACTGGTCCTGTTCACCTTCCTTACCTACACATGCTCGGAAGCAGCTTCTGAGAGGATTTGTTCCATGTTTTTTCCAGGAAGCAGAGTGAGGCCGACCAGCCAGTAGTTCCTGGTCTTATTATTCCTGCTCTTTTGGAAGACAGGTGTAACATTCATGTTTCTTCAGTCATAGGGGGCCTCCCGCAATGTCCCAAACCTTTCAGATGTGAAAGAGATCATAAAGATCAGCTTTGCGGTGACGTTGGCTCTCTTTCTCTCTGCACCCTGAGGCCTGTAGCGGTTGAGATTTCTTAAAAGCTCCATGACTTGATCCTCTTCCATCGCTGGTAGTTCCTTCTCTCCCTGAACCCTGTTTTTAGGGGTGCAGAGACCTAGGAGACAGCATGTCCAGCTCAATCTCACCTTTGTTTCTCAAAGGTCTTTATTTTATTTCTCTTCATGTATTCATAATCAGCTTGTATTATCTATTAGGTTTTGCCTGAGATAGGCCTGTTCAAGTATTGCGTGGCTTTCATGGGTTGTATTTGAAATTGTCAATGAGAACTGTTTTTCCTAGAATACATCTACCTTTCTGTTATGTCCTTTAAAAAAGGGCGAATGTGTAACATGGCTGTCTGGAGGAACCAGTTCTTCCTTGTGATAGTTTACTTCCTTGCCTGTCTCTGATGGTTGTGAATGTTCTAGCGGAGGAACTCATCCTTGCCACGTAATTAGATAATTAGTTTCCATTTTTGATAGGCAGCGCTGCAGCTGGCAGCATGAACTGCCCCTAATAATGGGTATATTAGATGAGGAAAATCAGCTAAATTGAATTTAGTATGAACTAGATAAGCAGGCAAGTGCACTTAATACCACAGGCAATTATTTCTATATATAGAAATATTAGGTCTCAGTGGATGTACTCGTGACTTTATCACGTACTCAGAGGAGAGAAAGGAGAGATTTGGTAGTATGCATGCACAGAAATACAGTGAAAACCAAGTGAAAAATGCTTAGCTAGCAGGAGAATGAATTAGTATGATTATGACTGAGCAAAGGGGATAACTTTCTGATGTCTTACACTGCTTCAGTCTTTGTATTTAGGCTCCAGTCAGCAGGCTGCAACTTCCAAAAAAAAAAAAAAAAGTCTGTCTTTGGACCAAGTCGCATGGCAGCATTTCTGTCTTTTTTGTGCGTGAAGCCCCTCTGTGGGGCTCCAGCCCTGTTGACAGTTTTATTCATGAGGTGTCCTGTAAGTCTTTCTGCTGCTTTGGGTTTGCTTTCATGCTGCCCGAGAGATTGTGCCCTTCTCACTGTGCTTCTGTAGAAGGGCATGGTGCAGCTCCCCAGCCTCATAGCAGAGGCAGCAGCTATTGTGTACAGCGGCTCTCGTAGGTATACTTTCATAATGTGTTGTCTGTTTTGCAGTCTGGAGTTACAAGGAGATTCCAACGTGTGTGGAGAATTTCTCCATTAAAAACTTTCCCAAAATAGATGCAGCAAACAGAAAGGGTAGACTACACTTTAATTTATCTAGAAAGTTACTTTTTGCTTGCTTACACTTTATATTTCCAAGGATGTTTGAACATAACCATTTCAGCTTTCTAAAGCGGATAACAGCTGTCTCTTTTTCAGGGAAAATATTGTGAATGGAGTGAAATACTATAATGGGAAAAAATTACTCCACGTAATGAGATAGAGAAGGTGGAAAATAAAAGGGAAACTGGGTTGTTTTCCTAGCAACCAGATAAATCCTGACAAAATTATAAATGAACTGTCTATAGCCTCCATAAAGTTATTATATTGCATTGTTTTTAAAAGATTTTTTTTTCTGGTAAGTCTCAGGATTTGAGGATTTGACTGCTTTGAGGTACGTCTTAGTTGCAGAGCCTCAAAGCAAATATGTTATCCTTAATTCTTCCCAAGAAAATACAAGATGTGGAAGACTAGAATCTGTGAAAACTTTTGATTTCTGACAATGGGGCAAATCTGGTGGGACAGGGACTCTACAGGCAGTATACTTAGGCCAATAAAGTTGGGGATGCAGACTGAGCAAAAGAGTCAGCAAAGCTGGTGTCCTCTGTGCTGGAGAGTTTTCACCGAGCTGCGTAATCAAATGCAGCTCCTGGCTGCCTGTTGTCCCTCTGTGATTTCAAATGGCAAGCCAGTTAACCTAGCCTGATTACATTTAGCAGCGCCTGACTGAAGGCTTGCTGTGATTGTGAAACATCACGTGGCTGCTTATTTCTCTGTAAACAAGAAAAGAATGTCATTAGTACAGTCACATATTCCCTGCTTGGATTAAATTTTTCCAGATGACTTTCTTGAAAGGTTTTTGGCATCAAAAGGGTTTAAGATTTATATATATATGTATATATATATATTAAAGATTATATATAAAGATTTTATATACTATATATATTCCACGTGTTCTAGTGGTTATGTTTTTTATGTTGGTTAGGGTTTTTTGTTGTTGTTTAAAAGTGTCTATGGAAGTGAATGTTAATTCAGTTTTGATTCCCAGCCTTAGAAGGATCACAGCCCTAGGAGATGCTGGGAACTTGCCACTCGCATAGACTTCAGCAACGGCAAAAATGCCAGGAATGTATTTAAAAATAGTGGTAAAAGTTGTGGATGTGTGTTGGGTCACACCATGTCTGTATGTTCCTTCTTGTTTATAGGTACACTTCGGTACACTGACCGCTGATTGTGCCTCTGAAGGCAGCTTACCCATCAGGTTTTAAATGACTAAACGAGCTTCCCCAAGTGTACTGCTTCCCCAAGCAATCACACCCTTGTGATTTTCAAACACCCGCTCATTTAACAAGTAAAACAAGCCTTAGTTACATTATTCAAATCCAGTACACACCCAGCTGTTTGTCTTCAAACAGCAGTGTTTACTGCCTGTTATCTGAGCATGGAGGTGCCCCAGATACGAAAAAGAAGATTACATAAAAGCCACCTCTGCGAATGACAGCCGAGATGTACCTCCCAGGTTAACAGCCCTCTGCCTCCGCAGGTCCAAAGGTAAACAGGCAGTGGGACAAGTAAGCTGCTGAAGAATACCTAGCCAAATGAAATAGGAAATAACCACGTCCTTAAGCGACAAATAAACTCTGGATGTACATTATTTCTTCAAGCCTGGCAAACAGAGGAGCCAGTGTGCTACCAAAGGTACCAAGGTTGGAGCATTTCAGCACCTTCTGTGAAATGAGGAACAGGATTATCGGGGTTTCTCTGCGGAAGGCTTGTAAAGAACTGTTATCACGCTCGGTCTTACTGATGCTAGTACTAAGAGCATGAGACGGGCTTATGTTTTACAATCCATAGAAGAAAGTTCTTCCTAGAGCAGGCTTGCTAATTAGAGCAGAGAGTGTCTGTCTCTGGATACAGCCTTTCATGTGGTAAACGCTCAGTTATACACATATGAAGCTATTGATTTTCTGATGCCTTGCCAGCAGCTCGTATATTGAATATTTAATGTAACCCAAATACTTGTTTCCTAGAAATACTGGGAGATAAAAAAGAACAGCAAAAAAAGACCCTCTAGACTTTACAGTTTAACCACTTGTATACTCGACAAACTGCAGGGGAATGGATACAATGGCCTTACTTACATGAATGGAGTTGTAGGTGGGCTTTGTGTGGTTTTCATCCTGTAATCTGCTGATATGCAGAGATCTGTGAAACACTGTGGAGAGGTCTGTGAAAGACATTTTAAGCAAATCAAGTACTTTTATGCTACAGTGCAATTCACATGCCCCTTTTGGCATGTGATTTGCTATTGCCCAAGTTTATAACTGAATTTTTGTGGGGAAGCATTCACAATCCTGTAAAAGATGGAAGAAAAACTACTCTAACTTATAAATGTTTGAGATTATATTCTTTAGTTTATGGTCCCTGTGTTATAGGATTATTTCTCCTCTTGCTTTCAAAATTTTGATTAGTGAAGCAAAATTTACTGGCCTTTGGACTACTCTTAGAGTTAAATTTGTAAGGTGCTGGAATTCTCTCCAAACATAAAGGTGAGCTTTTCAACAAAACCAAGTCAGCAAACCAAAAGAGACCCAAATTAATTACAGCAGGACCTCAACTCAAGATTGGAGCTCTTATTAATTAAAGACATTAGGCATTCTGTTATTTACTTTGATGGCTTTAAGACTTAAGACTTTTTTTTTTCCTGGTGATTTTTATTACATGAGCAGTATTGCTACCTGCCCTAGCAAGAACTTGAATGTCACAACTCTATCTTTTTGCTTTAACAAAAAAAACACATGATCTTGGTTGGAGATGCTATTAGATATGCTATTAGAAGTATTAAAATGATTGCAACCTAACTATGTTTAATTATGCAATGTCCTTTATTGTAAATGTGTGCTGCCTTGCATGACAATTTACTGCGTGAAGTAAACAGCTATCAGCTCCATAAATTGGGAAAATTCTGCTTCACTGCAAGTATGGGAGAGAAAGGAAAATAGAGGCTGACTACTGGGCCAAACTTTATAACCAACATAAGAGACATGGGGAAATTCTAACATACCAGTGAAACTGGTTTCAAAGGATGAAAGGATTTGGGGAGATGAGAAGTGTGACTGCCCTAAGTCCCACAAGTGCACAGAGGGTCATGTATGCAAATGCCAAAACTGTTGGGTAAGATGTGCCTGCTGCATTCTGCCATGCATTCATGGATGGCTGGCTTTGCTATTGTGGTTTATAGGAAGCAGTACTTTGCAGGGGTTCACCTTGCTGTTATGCAGCTAGCAATTTTAGGAGGAGATTCTGGCCACTGTCTAACCATTGTACTTGGGGCAGCCCAGCTTTTCTCAGGTGAGCTACAGCAAGCACATTGCCAGAAAGCTGTGGCAGCTACTTGGCTGCCGCTCTGGAGCCAAGCAAGATGGATTTCACGTCCCATCCTATCAAAAATCCCCCCTTCCTCCAGCCCCCCAAAACATTGTACACCATTTTCAGAATGCAAATGGGTAGGAGAAATGCACAAAGCCACAGTGCAGCACCACGACGCACTGCATCTTACCCTTAGCAGAACTGTAGTTTTATTAGTTAATAGGACTGCTTGTTTTGGGCTTGAATTTCATCACTTGGATGTGCAGGTAAGGCTGATCAGATCACATCCATTTTCCTTTCTCCTACACACGCTAATTGACTATCTGTTCAGCACTTACAACTGCAGCATCGCATTCAAAAAGGAACAAAGAGAGCAGATTTTATTACTGTGATGATGTGTCATGCTTCCAGCTGCAGCAGAGCAATCCCTGTCTGCCTTTCTTCAAGATCTTCCTGCAGAGCTGTCACCCAGTCCCTGTTGCCTCTCTTGCTTCCTGCTCCAGTTTTCTTCCTTCTCCCTTCTTATTTTGTTTACCTCTTGTCCCTCCCTCCCTTTCTCAATCTCTTTGCCTCTGGCACTCTCAGAACCACAGTTCCCAGAGTGCCAATTAATCTCTTTGCATTACAAATCTCAGATTGAAAAGCAGGAGTTGGAGCTCAGCCAGGCATTGGAGAAGACCCTGGCCTTCATTCCTGACTGCCTCAACCCAGCTCAGACTTGCCAGAAAGGGGGAGATACAGCTGATTTAGTGCTCCCCACCTGTTAACTTGGAAAGTTCACTTCAGAACCTTGATATTTCTTTAATCCTACCTTGAGCAGTCTGCTGTGATGCTTATTATTTTATACATGATTATGTGCTTATTGAAATGAGATCATGGAGGACCCCAATGCCTCTGCATAGAGGTGAATGTTTACAAACAATTTCATTACATAAAATAATCTATGAAACATGCTCTAAACATTAGCGAAATTAAATCAAAATATGTAATTACATAATTAATGCAGGTGCAAAATCTAATTTTAAATCACAGTCAATAGACCTGACTCCATGTAAGTATCAGTGATGGGAACCATATGGAGCTTTACATTGCCTCTAGCAGAATGATTTAATAATAAATCTGTAAGTTCCCCCTTTTACCAGTTCTTAGATAAATGTGTGCACATCTATTTTTCTCTGATCAGCTATTTCATCTGGAATCCTAAAGCATGTGCTTGGTATTCTTTTGTCAAATGGTAAGCTGGCTGGCTGTATCCTGCTCTGTAAAACGTGGAAAAGGTATTCTCTTTATGGTCTGGTTTGTTAAGCAAAAGAAGAGTTCCATATCCCACAGAACTTTTGAGCTAACTCAATCTTAACGGAGCAATATTCGGTCTGAGGAGGAACTGTCTTAATCTGTTTATTTCTTGAGCAGAGAATTGTTGGGCCAAATGTTGGGGCACTGCTGCTCCTATCTGATGTCAGTGAAAAATACTTTTAAATGAGTATATACTTTTTAAAATGAATTCAGTTTATAACCTCTATTGATCCTGACTCAGTGCCAGCTGGACTGTGTTGGTGTCAGCAGTATTAACGCTATGTTTATCAATAGCTCAATTACAACATGAGATGATGGCAATCCTTTTAGGTAGCAACAGCAGTTGAGCTGTTTCAGAAGCACCAAATGCAGATGAAGGCTCAGTGTTTCTCTGCTAATCCTTCGTGTTTTTTTGCAACTTAAACCTTTCCCTGTTACGGTGCGGTTGTGAGACTGGCTGTTAAGGAGGCCCAGAGGGAGACAATCAGCCACACAGATTTCTGGCTGATTATTTTCCCATTACCTAGATCCATTGCTCTGTAATGAAAACACGCTTTCTAAAATTAATACCATTTCCCACGACCCTCAGTGAAGAATCACCCTATCGCTTGCTGTGGAGCCGCTTCCCAGTTAGTTATTAGACTGAGTTTCATGCTCCAGCAGAGTTACTCCCGTCAGCTCCTCGTCGGATGGTAAAAGTTTCTTGAGCAGGAATAAGTTTTGTTACTAAAATTAAAATGATTTAACTGGTTGGCTTAAAAAATCTTGTAATAGGAGAAATAATAAGTGAGAGCAAACTCACCTAATAAAAAAAAAAACAACAAACAAACAATAAAAACCCCTCACACCCGTAAACTTTAAAGCTGTTTAAAACTTTATTTCCTTGCGTTGAATTCAAGGGGGGATATCCAAACAACAGAAAACATGAGTAGTTTAGTACAAACAGTACTAAAGATCAAATCCCAGAATAATTAATCAGCAAATATTATGCCTAGAGATTTTTCTCTTTATTCTTTGTATCTGTTATCTACTTTTTTTTTTTTTTTTTTTAATCATTTTGAGAAATGAAACAAACCAAGGTGATTCTTAACTATGTGTATGGTGTCCTGCCCTGAACCGGCCAAAGTGCTGACCTTGAAGCTTACAATGTTTTTGCTCCAAAGATAAGCTTTCCTGCTTGTTTGCATACCATCAAAGTGCTATAAAAAAAGATTTTAAACTTATAAGAACTATGAAATACTGAATGAGAAACAGATAGAGGTAATAAGTGTTTAATGTGGACTTCTGAAATAAAGGTGAAGCTAGTTTGCCTGTAAGAGCTCTCCTCTTCCCAACTTACTGCTAGAAGAAGCAAATGTTTAGGGATTATTTGCTTAATGGTATCTTATGGAAACCTTGTCCATAGATTCCAACTGTTTTTGGCAACGTTGTACTCTGAGATATATGGGCAGGTTTTTATTTTACCTGGACATGGTAGGTCTGTCTCTAAAATGACATTACCTTATTGGAAATCCTCTTACAGATAATATGTTCTTCATATTTGCTAGAGGTTTTAGGAATTAGTGGAGACAGTCTCCAAACAAAGCTGATAAAACTGACGCATGTAACATCCCTGACCATCTATTCTGCTTTTTATTTCACTTTGGAAGGGCACTTAGGTAATGGCTAGATTTCCTGTTTGTATGCAGCTGATATTTTAGTGACCTAAAGTAGAGTGCAGAGTTGTAATGACAGTGCTTATACATGCTTAAGCCCTCAAGATGCTTGTTTCCTACTATGTTGGACCAGATACAGTATTTTTCCCTTAGTAATATGATGAATTTTTGTCCTCTCATTCAGTTGAAGAAACACGCAAGCTTGTATGCTTCAAAAGTCTCCCTTTTTGCTGTATAATACACCTGTTCAGAATGATTGAATGAGATAGATGAAATTTTGATGGATTTGACCAAAGGTAATTTAGGGACAAGTTTGACCAGTGAAATATTGCTGTTTGATTTCATTGGGATTGGATTTTACCTGGACAGTTTTAATTCATTGCCACCACCCTCAGGTAATTTGCAGGATTGAGGCTTCAACATACATAAATAATTCATGAAACATTTAGGAAGAGAGAGCTGTGAATAAATACAGCAAAGGATGGGGAAATTTGAGCTCTTAAGATCCACCTGAATTATGATCAGCTGTTCACTGAACCTTTATGTTCTCCAAGTGTCACATAACAACAATTAAATATTTTGACTCTTATTATTTAACATAGGTAAGAGTAAAAACAGGAGTAATTCACAGAAAGTAGATTCGGCTTCAGAAAAAAAACTCCAGCAAATCCACATGGCAATGAGAAAGCAAGTTATCATGACTGTAACCTCTGAGATACTGAAAGAGAGGTGACACAGCAGGTATAATGGAAAAGCCAGGGCTGACCAAAAATAGAGACCAAGGTTGGGAAGATCTTGTTTTTCCTCCTATAATTCTAATTATTGAGCATATTATGGCATGTTGTCCATGAGTAGGTAAGCCAGTTACACCAAAGATGCAGCAGTACTAATGAGACATGGGGTAGAGGCATGAATCAGTGCCTTCTGCCCCGGGGGAGAACTCTAGATCTTCTGTGATGGCTTTACTTCTTGCAGATGCTTAAAATAATCACCCCTTAAGATTATTAAGTAGTCAGGAGAGCTGGGGAGGGGTGTTGTTAATTAATAAAAGCTGTCATCCTTGGAGACATAGGTGCCTCTCAAAGGACAGAGGGATTCAATAAAAAGAATGGATTTGTTTTTCTTTTCCAAGTATAGGCAGTATGTGTTTAATTACAGTTCTTTGTAAAACTCTAGTGTACAAGGACTAAATGACATGCAGATTTAGGAGTGTCAAGATCTTGTTAAACTAGAACCATTCATGTTTAAGTGGAATTAGGAGAAAACCAAGAATTTTCTGCATCTCAGTTGTGAATTTCTAAGTAAGATATCTTTTTGAAGTACATGCCTAACAATTTCAGTGTACCGAGGGCTTTCTTTGATAGTCATATTTCATATGTCTTTTAAATGTGGAAACCTTCTTTCATAAGCAGAATGCAAGGGGAAAAGATTCAAGGTACAAAGAGGATGGTTCTTGTCTGGTGAAACTTTACAGATGTAATTCTTGTGGAAGCTAAATCATCCAATTATCTGCATGTGTTGTTACTCCATTGGGAAAACTGAATTTGCTGTGTCTCCTCATGTATTTCAGGTCGGCAAATTCCACCCTTAGATCCTCATGAAAATGGTAACAACGGAGCAATCAAACTTGGAAAGCAGACTTCACAGACGGGTAGGCGGTGCTGCTGACCCAACTTGATCTTTGGAGCTTTACTTGAAAAACAACACCATTTGTTTTTTCACTGAGAAAGGACTTCATGATCTCGGTGATGTGCCTCCTTATCTTGAAAGCAGTAATTTCAATACTTCCTGTGAGTAATAATGCAAGGACCAGAAGTGGAAAGCTTTATTTCAAAGCAATTTTGCAAAACCCACTTGGAAAATCCTCTCAAAATTACAATGTCTTAAGAATTCTGATTCTCTGTTTAAGCCAATGACTATTTTTTTAAATAAAAAGAACCTTTTATATTATAAATTCTAGATTTGCTACAAAAACTTCTCTTCTTACATTGCAAAGTGGACCTGGCATGTCTTTAGAGTTTTCTGTGTAATAGTAGAGTGCAAAAACACACAAAACCTGCGTTTTGGCTTACAGTTTCTCTGCCATCTTGCTAGCTGGACTCTGCTTCTGTATTTTTCTAAATCTGTAGCTTCATCTTCTGCTTTTGGTAAATACCAGCAAGAACTGGACTGAATTTGCTAACTAGAAAAATGGATCCAAAGGATGAGTGAGTGCAATTTTTACAGGCTACAAGTCAAAATCTGTGTAATGAGGTGCTGTGTATGTGAAAGAAGGAATCATCATGAAGGAGACTGCTGGACCCAATGCAGTTCTCACTGCTCCTGAAAGAATGGAAGCTGCAGCCACTGCGCTTTGCCTGAAATTATTTCTTTTCCAGAGCATAGGCTTTATTAATCACTGAAATTGTACAGAACACAAATGCCAATTTAACCATGTTTCCTCCAAATCTGTGTCCCAGACCGAAGTCCTCTCTGCTAAAAGATTCCACTTCTTTATTTCTAAAAGAGCTCCACTCTGCTCCAGTGGGTCTGGAGGACTCTTCCATTGTCTCACCTCAGCACTCCAAGAAGTCTCACTGAGGCTGTTCGAAGAATGACAGTTCTGTACAAAAATGTTTTAAGAAAACACCATATAATTTGGGCTTAAAGGATGGAATCTAATAAAACAAAATAGAATGTTTCTTTACAAATGCAATTCTGATCATTTGTGGAATAGTCTCTTCACCACCACGGGGATGCAGTTTGGAAGACCCACTGCTTGATACCTTTGAAGCTTAATGCACTTGAAAAAATACAGTGTAGAAAAATAAATCCAGTAGATGGCTATGTACTAGGAATAATGTAAAACTGTATGTGCTCTCACCTTCCATCTTTTATGAATGTGTGTGATTGAGATGATAAATTATGTCTCTCTCTTCTTCATCAATTCAAATTGAAATCTGTACTAGGGTAAGGAATACAGGCATCAAAACCAGAGTCCCAGCCACATTCTTCAACATCAAATTGTTCTCTTACTGGGAAAATTAACCTCAGCGCACGTTTGTTGGGGGCTTTATGAAAAGTAATCAAAAGAGAAAAATAACTTTCTGCTATAAATCATAAACAGGCAGGCTAGAGCTGGGCTTCTTGTTTATGCATAAAAACAGATTTTATTGCTAGGTTGTGAGATTGCTTTGATAAATAGCACTAAATATTAGCACTTGAACCAGAGCTGGATATACTGAACAGGATTATTTCCTTTTCTTCAGGTGGCTGAAATAAAATGGTTAACATCAGGTGGGATGTTCCCCACTTGAGATCTTATCTAAGAATCTAAACTACATTGTTTTTTCACATATACTCCATATTTCAGGTACTTTGGATTCCTTTGAAAGCACTTGTACTTGAAAATTTGTCCTTGGATAATGCACATAGACACAAGAGCTACCAGGAGAAAGGATATTTAGAGTAAACTTTCAGTTTTGTTACCGATGTTTAAGAACCTATGTTGATGTAAGATCCATGCCACTGCTTAGTTGCAGCAAGCCTTTTACAGGTAATCCAGCGTCGTTCACGTAAAAATTGAGCGATGTTGACAGGTGGGGAGGGAGACAGGCTCCTTTAGGGACCCTCTCATCCCATCCCAGTATAAAGCACATCTGCCCACGGTGCTTAGCTCTTTCCCTGAGCTGTTGAGGAAACCCAGGCAGGGGAGGTTAACCATGCCTGCAGTGCTGAAGAAGTAACAAACTGATCAACAACAGAGATTCAGGTAGACGATGGGATCTATGACCACGTGCTGCAAGAGATCTGGTGCTTCCTAAGTAAAATCCAGCCAAAGGCTAGACCTGTTACCAAGAAAACAAGATTTAGCCCACATTTTAAAAGATATTAGGAATTTTAGTTCAACGTTATCGTAGTTATGCATAACTGACTTGTTAACTTCTCATAAATCTGCATGGGATCTTTCTTTTTATAATGGGACATCTCAAAACACGTTAAATCCTACTTGAGATGTCTGAAACCTTTGTAAGACAGCTCTACAAGTACCTGGTATAGTCTGAATTTCTGCTGGAACTGGCAATTAATGCTGGTCTGTGTGAAATATATATTGTCTTGAACAAGCAGCTCTCACAGCTGCCATTGTGAATTGTGAATCAGTGCAGGTTTATGAGTTACATCTTTAAATAGTGTAGAACTGGAAATTGTTACATTGGATCTCTGGCAAATTTTAAAATTCAAATGCTAGCAAAGTAGGCTCAAAGGTATTTTTGCATTTGGTGGGCCAAATCTAAATTACTTTATTCTGCTTTTAGTCAAGGAAGTTTTAAATGAATAAGGATTTTTATCAAATAAGTTCTTAAAATTTGGGTTACAGTAAGCTTCAGTGGACAACTCTAAAGTCACAGGTGAAAATATAGAGAAACTGTATTGTACAGTAGCTCATGTATTATTTGAAGACAGGGCTAGCATTCAATGATGATGTTGTCTATCTGCTGTTTGTCAAAGCTGAAATGCGGCTTTAACCTGCCTCTTCAGACGGGGGAATAGTTGGTTTCAAAAATTGTGATTTTTAAATGTAAAATCCATGACTTCTGCTTTCTTCTGTTGCCTTCATTGTTCAGAAAGTACCACCACCATTCTTAAACAGCCAGAAAAATGACATAGAAAGAAACAAAGTCTGAGTCAAAAGTTTCAGCAGCAACTGTAATTCCTTAGTAGTTAATGGCTGGTTGAAATCTAAATTACTGTATAGGAGCACTTAAATCTGTAGCTGATCTGCTCTAATAATAATAATAATAGCAATAATAATAATAGTGCTGCAGTTCTTCACTGGCCAGCTGGTGCTGGACTTGTTGAAGATTGGTTTTCCCAAGAGAGCTGTCAGCAGGACTGAAACACGAGCTGCAGTGCCAAGTATGCTTGGTGGAGTCTGTTTGCACCATGATTCAAGGCTGTGACTGTCCAGTTGTGGGTGACTTGCTTTTCCGGCTAGTCATGAACTAGTTTTAAAAAAAAAAAAAAAAAAAAAAAAAAAAGATTATGAAGGAACTAGTTTTCATATATGCTCTGCATATTTGTGTATATAAGTACAGTTTTATATTGTTATGCTGACATGTAGTGTTTTCACTATGTCTGGTTCTCATATACTGCACATTGTATCCTGTAAGTACATTTTTTTTTAATCATCATTTCATCTTTAGGAAGTAAAAGCTGCAGGCTGAAGGTTAGTAAGAAGATGAACATACATGTAGGTACAGTTGTTGACTTGCCATTCTTATGCATGAAAATGGCATATTATAGAAAAGTTTGGTTTTGCAGACTGAGAAATCTACAAAACACCATTATTATCCAAGAATTGGGACTCAGAAGTATTGAAGTTGCACTAAAAAAAAAAAAAAAAAAAAGAATAAAATAAAAAAAAGTCTGATTATTTTTGTTCAAGATACAGCAGGTCTATCTGAAGTGCTACAATATAACATGGGTATACATTAATAACTAGAAAAGTTATCTATCATCCCTTGTCTTCTCACTAATCCTTCATGGCATGTGATGATAAGCATGACTAGATATAATGAGAGCACTCTGACTATAATCAGACCTTTTCAGTACAGTGATGATGTATTTTAGTATCCTACCCTTAATTATTTAAACCACAGTCAGTGATAAAAAAAAGTCAGTTTAAAATCACTTGCTAAGTACTTTTCCTCTGTTTTGTTTATATAAGGGCTTTGATTGGGCTGGACCCACTCGCTTCATGTATAGGATGCTGCCATCTGTTAATACTTTAATTTCTGTTTTACATATTAATTGTATCATACCTAATAATATTTTTGCCCTAAAACATAGATTTTGTGTTTTATTTAACCCACAACAATTAACGCTAATAAATGTTTTAAATACCTTTGATTTGGGGATGTCTGGTTTCAATAAAGCAGCACAAAATAGGTCCTGCTTTTCACATTATTTGTTCTTGAAAAATGGTTGCCTACGGATTGTTTAAAATGCTGGTATTTAAAATGCTGCTTGAAACTTGTGTGACTGCACTAGCCTTTTAGCAGAAGCTGAATGCATTCTGGGAGGATCCTGGAGTTCAGCTGGGCTTTCAAAAAACAGGAAAAGAGCACCTGGAAATTCCTTTGCCAAAAGTTGTTTGACTTACCCCTTAGAAGAGAGGTACTTGAGTGGCAAGCAAATTTAGACTAGTGGCTCTCAGGAAGAAGCAGGCTTGTGGTTACCACTCGCTTGGAATAGTAAAGGTAACTAATATGGCTCATATGACACATAACTCTTTTGTGCATTTGATTTTTGGTGGTACATTTACTTTTATTTATGCCCCTTGAGCATGTCTTTAGGAATTAAGAATTAACATTCCCTTAAGAAGTGTGCTGTATTTCATACTTCTTAGTGCTACTGTTTCAAGAGGCCTTTAAACTCATCAGAATTTGTTGCACTGTGTTATTCAGAGATTTAAAGATACTACCACAGTGACGAGGACTATGAATAAAGATCTTATTTTTAAGGATTTTGGAGTAAAGCTTTTCTAACTACCATGATAAATTCACTGCACACCAATGCACAAAAAGCACGGTAAATCTTATCAGTATCTCAACTTACAGGACCATGGTGACTAAGAAGTAACAGGTGACTAAACCCACCATTTATCTATGCAAGGAGAAACCAATATTTCAACGGGGATTATGTAGGCTGTGAGTTTACATCCTACTTCAAGATACCCAGCAGGATCTGTTCCCCACTTTAAAGGATTGGTAATCACATTGAAAAATAATGTATCTCTTTCCAGCTATTCGAAAATGAAAATGAACCCAGGTGCATAGCCACAAACTGCTCTTTGCAGTGGTGCCCAGCGCCAGGACAGGAGGCAGCGGGCCCAGGCTGCAAGCACCAGGCCGCACTTGTGTGCTGTGCGGGTGGCCG
The DNA here is from genome assembly GCA_011075105.1 of Heteronetta atricapilla. Classification (NCBI taxonomy): domain Eukaryota; kingdom Metazoa; phylum Chordata; class Aves; order Anseriformes; family Anatidae; genus Heteronetta; species Heteronetta atricapilla. Next base: position 108,772,746 of record CM021732.1, read on the forward strand.
AGCACTGGCACAGGCTGTCCAGAGAGGCCGTGGGGTCTCCTCATGGAGACCTTCAGAAGCCGCCTGGACGTGGTGCTGGGCACCCTGCTCTGGGTGGCCCCGCTGGGGCAGGCCCAGAGGGCCCAGCCAGGCTCAGCCTGGGATTCTGTACATAATTCAAGGAAAGCCTAAGTAAGCTGCTTGTAACTACTATCAGTGTGTTGGAAAATCAGAAGTGAATGCTGTTTTTCCTTCCAGTGTGGGGAGTTGTGCCTGTTGACATACAAGTCCTTGCATTGTCAGTGGGAGGTTTCACGTGTCTTGGGAGCGTGTTCACGTGGTGCTTTAGGTTAGTCTGCAGTTTTATTTTGCAATGAGGGGGGAACTGTACAGTTGGCTAGGAAATTATCTCTCTCTGCTTTCCTTTTGAAAACTGAAGGTTGTGTCTCAGGGTACATAAGGAAAAGTATTTGATGTTTCAGGCTTCAAAAACTTCCCTAATGCAGCTTCAGTCTTTCTGCAGAGAGCATCATAGGACACCCTGCTGTGATCTCTTGAGCACTCTTCTGAAATGAGGACAGAAAGTCTGATGAAACAGTCTGTGTATCTCCTTCATACTCCCACCCCCTCACCTAATCTGTAAAAGTGTTTAGGCTACTGTCAGATTTGTGAAATACCTCTTTTCCCTGAAAGGAAAACAGTAAGCTGTGTGATTTTCCTTTTCCTCCTTGATGTTGTTTTACACAGGGCTACAGAGTAATTTTCTTAAAAGCGTTAAAACACTCACGGGAGGTCAGACTGGCTGAAAGTATTTGTGCCAATCCCTCCATTAATTGGTGCAGGTTACTCCCTTAGGACCCAGCTTCAACAATAGGATGCATTCATGTCTAATGGTGTTCTCGACTGTTAACAAGATCTGCTTTTGATTAGATCTATTTAGCAGCTGGACATGTGCTAATTTCATTGTTTGATATAATGTAATTGCTTTTTTCACTGTTCAAAAATAAGACTCCTCACTAAAAACTGTAAAATCAATGGTTGACCGCATTTAGCAGGTTAAGATGAGAAGGAATGAGTAATAACATAACTTAGCATAATACAGTTTGTCTGAAAAATCAATTTCAGATGGGTTTCTTCTCTCTGGATTAAGGCCTGCAAGAAGAGTCCTTATTGCAAAATGTCTGTATTTTTATGCTTCTGATACTACCAAGTGTGTCCTGATACAGATTAGTTTGCGTTGTCACTTATCACCGCTCTGAATTTTGTGGGAATATGAAGACATGCTCATTATATTAGGATTCGCAAACATGTGTTTTCAATAGATTAAGTGCCCAAGTGTTATTCAAATTGTTTTGTAACACAGTTATTGTGAAAGCTCAAAGATAATACACTGGCAGAACTTGAAGTGCAATAGACCTGTACTAACTTGCATTTGGTGTCATAGCAATTAACAAGTTTTTAATAAGATGTCATTAATCAGTGCATAAAAGTCCTGCACTAGAGCGGAAAAGAATTTTGAAGCTTCTGGTTAGGTATTAAAAATTTATCAGCTTGGGAAGGATTTATTTTTTTTCTGGCTCTTAGATTACTCCAGTTAGAAATCATTTTTATCCCTGAGACACCTTGAAGTATGTCAAACAAATATGCTTTCTTTGAAAAGTGCTGACCTTGTTTTCCCAAAGCCTCCCTGAGAGCCCGAACCTTATCTTTCTGACCATCTTTGGAAATTTCTTTAAGACACACCTAATTTGTGATGAGAACCTTAACCTTTCTGTTTCCCACACTCTAGGTGTTTTAGAAAACAAAAATACATTTCCACTGAAGTCCATTTCATTCACATTTATTTTACGTAGTCGATGCCATTCCTGCTCCCTTCGAAGTAAAATACATGTTTAAATAAGAAGATAAGTACCTAACAACTAAATCCATATTCCCCTACAGCAAGTAGAGTACTCTAGGGAAATGATCTGTTACAGACTAAGAGAGAGGCAATCACCAGGCTTCTGATTATGTATTGACAAGTGCCAATCAATAAGGAAGTCCGCTTACAAGTCTAAGAGATGCTCTTGAGGAAAACGAACGTCACATGTCTTCCTGTTTGGCAATATAACGTGATCTGGGGGGCAAGTGATAGCATTGCCGTTACTGACTTTGCAAATAAATAAAAAAATGAATGAGCATAGTTCCGGTTTCTCTTAGCTTGTTTAATAGGGTTGAAATGTAGGTTAAGCACCTTATAACAGAAATCCCTGCTTCTTGTCATCTTCAAAGAACCTGGCTGCTCTGCTGACAAATACATGTCAGGAGATTTCATAGCAGTTTAGCAGTAAAGAGCAATGGATGCCACCTGGATGACACAGTGCATTTCAAAATCCCTTTTCAATATCCTAGCTCTGCAAAAAATCAAGTCATCAGCAAACCTAGAATTACTACCAACTATCCAAGTTCCTGTCTGTGTTCATTGCTCATCATATGGTTACATTTCTGCCCTGTAAATCTTCACCCAAAAAGCATAAAATGTGTAGTAGGAATCTAATAAGAGCCCTCAGAAAGAAAGACATTCAAAATAAATACTTAGGTTTTCTGTGGCATTTCTTAAGACATTCAGGAATCAAAATAAGAATGAAAATGCTTTCCTGGCACCACTCCCTTTAGAAATACTATTTGTCCTCTGAGATTTACCACACTCATTCTCCATTCTCAGGGAAAATTTGCTTTCAAGGTGGCAATCTGAACCACCCATTGGCATCTCACCAGCTCTCCTCCTACGACACAACCTTTAACACTAGAATAGTTCTCCCCGTAGTCACAGGAAGGAGGGACAGAAGTCTTATTAACATGAGTTTCTAATGGCAGTGACTCCATTTCTTGGCAGTTTTGAATACAAAGGAGACTTTGGAGATATGCTGGAAATATGAACTCATAATGATTTAGGCTCTAAACAGATAAACTTGTTTCCTCATGACAGATCTGAAAAGGAATCTCATTTTTATTTTTATTTTTTTCCGCCACTGTATTTTATTATTGTTGTTATTATTTATTATTTTTTACTTTTTAGAAGCTGAAATTTCTGGAAAGGAGATAGTTATCTTGAAATGAGAGCAAGGCCAGAATGTCACATTGACCATAAAATTCTGAAGAGGAAAGAAGGAACAAACAACGTGATGGTGTCCTGTTCTAGAAGACACTCTTTGAGCTTGGTCACAGCCCCTTTGAGGTGGTAGAGAAAGAAAAAAAAAAAGAGATGTCTGCAATAGAAAATTTGGATTTCGGGTAAAGGGTTGTCACATTATAAGTGGTCAAAGTGCATATACATGCATTTCATGATACAGCCACGTTAACACCATTGTTGCTTAGGAACCTTGGCCACCAAATGAGCATAAACAAATTCAAGACTAGGAGTGCATCAGGTGGCTAAAGGCTCCACCCATTAAAAAAAATGATACTATCTCTTTACCTGTGGTTATGCCTGAATTTGCATAGTACAAAGGCCATTGAATAAAAGTTGACGCACATTCACGTAGTCCATGACACACAGGTCAACAAGTAGGAGCCTTGGACTAATGACTGGCTAATGCATTCCAGTGCACTTATGTAGCCACGCTGCCTGCATGGTTTAGTGTTTCATGAAGCTTGATTCTAGCTAAAAGATGTTACGGCATGATGGGTTGTTTTACATGAAAAGGGCAAATTGTTCCAGAGAAGGCTAAGGAAGAAAGAATAAGGTGGTGACAAATGTATCCAAGTAGATTTACATCAACTTATTTAACCACAGCATGTAGTATGTACTTAAGTACTTGCTGCTGGGAGTATAAAGGCTTTACAATAACAAAACATCCATCACTAGAAGATAAAATGGAGGATTTTTTATTATTATTATTTTTCCCAGGAGGAAACTGATGCATTATAAAATCCACAAGACTTGAGTCATCAAGTTATCACTGTCAGCAGGCATGTCTTTCAGACACCTCACCTCATCTCACTACAAATCACACACTAGTGAAAGATGCATGCCGTGGCAGAAAATTGCACCCTTTCTTGTGTGATAGATACAGTTAGAAAAATTACAGGGCCTGAAGCAACTACGAGATTAGAAAGAGAGCCTCCGTCTGAGAAGCCTGTTCCACATCACATCGGTGACAGCGAGATGAGGATGTCTGGGAGCTACGGGTTTCAAAGCTCTGTGAAAGTGGTCACTTGGCAATTTGGCAAGATGACTCAGCCCATGTCTCTGGAAGTGCAGGAGAGCCTGAAGTTACTGAAGCTGCCTTCTGACACGTCTGCTTTTGAAGAATGCTTGCTAATGCCCTTTTTTTTTTTTTTTTTTTTTTTTTTTTTGTGAAGCAGTGCCACAATTTCCATGAGAGATCCCCATTCTCCAAGGTGCTTGAGGAAAGATGTTGTGCTTCCTGCCATTTTAACCAGCCTCAGACATTTTCCTTCCTCTCAGCAAGTGCTCCAAGGCATAACTAAATTTTGGATGTTAGATAATTCTGATGTGTATTTTAAGGCAGCCAGCCACAGGCAAGAAAGTAGAAATCAGACCATGCTAGAAATGCAAGCAAGTTGCTCCAAGCTAAGTGGCCCATCTGATTTCATACACAACCGTGCCACAGAAAGTGTGTGATGATACAATGCAAAACTTTCTGAATTAGCACACTGTCAGGCCTCCATGGCAACTCCATCACTTGTGTCACAGCTAGCCTCAGCATTGTTTCATACAGGAGTAGGCTTCAGGGGTGTTTTTGTGCATTCAGAAGTTTTCCTGTGAGGCAACTGCAAAAATTTAATTTCCTTGTGATGTCATGTAGTAGCTGCTGATGGCACAGTTGAAGGAAAGCATTACATTTTATTAGCTACCCAACTTACTTGAAGGGTAACAAAGACAATAAAAACTGAAAATGTGGAAATGTCTGTTTAAGCTCACTTAATGTCTGTTTAAGATTTAAAACTTCATTGCACTTTCAAATAAATACAAAGACAAAAATTGTAAAGAAATATCATGCATGATGTCACTGGAATATGCAAGCTTTCCCAAACTCATGACCTACAGTTTTTAGGGAAGAGCCTAATTCTCAGATTTAAAATGTGAATTAGTAAAAATGTAATGATGCAATTCCTTGTTTCACTGTGCATCAAAACCATCCAGATCAAGCTTCCTAAGATTTGTTGAAGATTACATGCCAGACTTGGAAACTCGGTTTAGACTATGAAAATTGCCTAAAAAGTGATCTTTCTGGCTTAGCCAGCTCTAAGATTGAACATTCAATATCTTAACTTGGTTAAAAGTTTCATTACTGATGCATAAGCCAAAATCCAGCTCAGCTTTTTGTCACTGTCATATCATCCCTGAATAGCTAACAAGAGCAAAATGCAGTTTTTTTTTTTTTTTTTTTTTTTTTTTTTTTTGTTTTGTTTTGTTTTTTGTTTTCCCTTCTCTGAGTGAGTGGAACTTAGAAATACACCACACGAATGGTTTCTGGAGAAGAAAGCAGTTTTTACTAAGCCATGTTGAAAAGCTGATTTTTTTTTTTTCTATTGCAATAATGAAGTGATATGAATTTCTTATACTGTATGTGTGAGAGAATGTTCATTGGTGAAAGCAAAGCACATTTAAATCTTCAGGGCTGAATGCTCCCAAGAGCATTACGAAAATTGGTGGAGATGCTCTTTGAGCCATTCATATTCATTCTGAGCAAATATTGGTGCACAAGGGAAATTGTGGATGACTGGTAAAAAATGAAAGTGGTGCACTGTAAAGAATAAATACGATAGGTTCGGATAATTACAAGCATGGGTTAAACCTTGGGCAAAATACTATAAAGACAGGCAAGGGAAGCAGCTAGGAATTAATTCATATATAGTAACATATGTAATGTTAATCAATATATTTTTAAACAGAAAATAGGTGCATTCAAACCACAAGAGATGAGACTAAAATGCATTTGCTTAAGGTAGATGTATTGACTGGAGACATGGATTATTTTAAGTCATTTGATGTAGCCCTGCATGACAATCTTGTAAAGAATCCGGTACTGTGCAAAATCAATTTACCTGCATCAAATGCTCTGAGAACCAATTAGCAGCTACACCAGCATGTTTCTACTCACTCCTAATGGGATATTAACAGCTTCAAAGGAGCCAATGAAGTTCAATGTCTTTATCAGTGATCTGGAAGGAAACATAAAATCATTGCTGGTAACTCTGCAAATGACACGAATATTGCTGGAAATGGAAAGGAAACAATGAAGAGAAGAAAACATAAGGGTGTTTAACATCTGCTTCAGATCTTAAGGTCGGTATTTAAAGCCTTAAGTCAATATTTAAAAATAGGATGAATTGCAATGTGGAAGAGATGCTGTCCCCTATCTGCTGGTGGTGGGACTTGTACCTCTCTGAAGCCTCAGGTGCTGGCCCAGAAAGGGACAGTGGCTGATGAATAGACAATACTCTCGGATCGACTATAGACTCCGATTTTCCTCATCTCTATTCGCCTTACTCAGGAAAGGAAAAAAAAAATACAAGGAATTGGCCTGGCACAGGAAAAGAAATGATTCCAGGTTTGCAGTGGAGGACTGTTTTTCTATTAGATTGGGAGTGATTTCTATTAAATTGCTTCTTCTTGTACTAAGGACAAAGGAGGAGAAAAAGCACCTGCCTCATTTGAAGGTGAAGGGATGGGAGGAGAAGCTTGCACGCCTGTCTGTCTGCCAGCCAGATGGAAGAAAGGGACAGGAGCAGTGGGGACTGGGAGAAGGGAAGGGGAGGAAAGCAGCAAAATACATGTGGATTTCTGCAGGTTTTCTTACCCCTAGCTATTTCAAAAATTGGGTCCTGAAGGACATAGGGAAAAGCTGTGTGTATTCCAGCTCTGTCTCTGCAAAGTGTTCATGCCTGTTTTCAGGTGACCCATCAAAGCACCAGAACAAAGTCTGAAAGGTGCGTCCCTGTTTGTGTGCAGTGTATCAACTGCATATTGTAACCTAACGGCTTCTCAGGGGTATCATTTGTACAATTAAGCTATAAATAATTCAGTATTTGGCAGTCAAAGATGCCATCAATAATATTATGCAGACTTCCATCCTTCCCCTTCCCTCCCCAGCCCCCTCCCCTCCCCAATCCCCAAACGTAAAGTAAATGAATATTTCATAAATGATCACTCAGGTAGAATGCCCACAGCTTATGTGCACACACAGAACACGTTTGCAACAAGCTGGAATAGGGAGGTGACTCGAGAAACCTTGCATCATTATTCCTAGATGCAATGAATTAATCAAGAGCAAAGGTCTTCCATTTGTGTATTAACCATGTATCGGTAACCTTAGCTTCTGGCATCTGTTCGAAGATCACTGTGAGCACTTGTCTATCTCCTGCCCCAAACTGAGAGGGCAAGAGGAATAATTTCCAGGAATTGGGTGCAGCCCACCAGAGCGGGGTGGCTGCTGATGCCCACACGAGCTGTGATTTTGCAGATCTGTAAGCATGTTAACTTTATGCATCTGAGAATTCCTCTGGATTTCCATGGATCTAATCACATGCAATTGCAGAAGCAGAGTTTTTGCTGGCGTAAGTACTTGTGATTTAGTTGATCATTCAGAGTTGAGGAACATCTTCATGCTGTTTGGTAAGAGACTACAGGGGAACGGATCTCTCCTCATCAGTCACTATGCAACCAATCCAATCCACCGGCAGCCCAAATTTCTCCACATCTCTCCTTCTTTTCCTCTGACCCTTTTCAGGCTCTCTGCTAATTTGATCTTTCAGCAGACACAAACATTTCATTCTCACATTCAGGATACCTATTTATTTTTAAAGTGTTGTTAACATAGCTTTTTGCTATCTCCTTCTGTCTTAATCGATGTAAAAAATAGCTGTCTAAAAAGTTCCTCCTTGAAAAAAAAGTGCTAAATTTTCTCCTGAGATCTTCTCCTTTTCTCTGTCTTCAGTCGACTCTACTAAATTTTGTATGAAAAATGCGGCACTGGTTGTTCAGCGTGTGTTTACTTTCTCTTGTAACCATTGCAAACTAATGTACCCTGGGAAAATGAGTTGGATTCTTCTCATTTGCAAATACCATTAACAGAATTGTCGACCAAATTCCATACTCAGCTCCAAATAACACACTTGGTTAGGGCCTGATCCAATGCTTATTAAAGGCAATGGAAAAATTCCCTGATTTTAATGGACTGTAGTTCAGACCTTAGGGAACGTACATTTCCACTGCAGATGATTGGTTTAATCTCTGAGCATGTTGGAATGTATACAAAGAGAGAATCATAGGGTTGGAAAGGACTGCAGAGGTCACATCTCAAGGCAGGATCAGCTAAATTTATATCTCCCAACAGATGCCTAACCTGTTCTTGAAGGTCATTGACTGGGACTCCATGGATTGCCCCTCCAGGCAATTTTTTCGTTAATTATCCTCATTATTAAAACGTTCTTTCTATCTGTTCTAAGTCAGCTCTTGCTTCAGTCTACTCCCATTACTTCCTGTCCTAGCCAAAGTAAGTAATATTTCTTTCTCTGTGCAATATAAAGCTTTTGATGTATTTGGAAAGTATTATCATACACGTGACTCAATCCTGTCTTCCTTACCCTAAACAACTTCAGTTTTTCAATCTGTTCTCGTGTTTAAATCTGTCTGTGTTCTGGACCTTAGTCATTACTGGTGCTCTCTTCTGGAATCCTTAAATCATCCCATACCTTTCCTGAAGGACAGTGCCCAGAACTGGACACAGCACTTCAGTGCAGGGCACATCAGTGTTTAGTAAAGGGAAAGCATGTGTCATGGACTGTCTCAGTACAATGCTTGTCTTTTGCACTTTGATACGGCTTTATTACCTTGTGACCCATTAGAAATGAACCTAGGTACAACTGATGGAAGGTACAAAGATGAAACTTGAGGGCTTCTTTGAATCTCTCAGGAGATGCTGAGGGCAGAATTAGCATCACAGAGCTTCTGTGCATATTAACAGACCAAAGGAAAGGTGAAATGTGAGTCCCAGTTGCCACATGAGTTCCCCAAATGGAGGCTGAGAAAGCCCATGACTTTGCTGGCATGAATATCAAACTGGGAGATGTAATGACTCGAGGACACCATCACACTGTTTCTGATGGATTTCTTCTCAGGCTAAGACTTATTTAATACAGTTTTACTCTTGGTAAAAAAGAAGGGAGTTTCAACTATGTACTTGTATTTGTATGCTTATCTTTGCATATTTTATTTTTGGCTGCTTTTCAGCATATCTTGTACATTTTTAGAAATGCAACACCAGCAAACAACCACCAACACATTACACATTCTATATTTTGTATATTCAATTGTCTCATTACATCCCTTGTGAATCTATGTGGAATGTAAGAACCAATTATTGAAAACAGTATTCAGGAATCCATTTCCTCAACAGCTTTGTCTTTTATCAAAGGACTAATGGCTCTTAGCACATTTGAAATTGGCTTGGGACTCATTCGGTTCTTTAAATGCTACTTTAAACCACAAGAACAAAATACCATTTTCGTCTTGTTCCTACATAAGTAAATGGTCTAAGGATTTTTGTGTGCAGAAGAACAGAAGCAGGTCCAAAATGTGAAACATATGCCATTTTTTTTTCACTACTGCTATCAGAATGCTGTTGTAAGTTATTAGTTTTTTCTCTACTTGCATATTCAACATGTGTCGTACATTTCTCTAATAATGTCACTGGCAAGAGAAATACACTTTAGCTGAACAAAGTTGGTGATACTCAGCTAAGATCTACTTTTCTAGCCTGTGGTAACATTTGAATAATGCCATAAATCTTCAAAAAGTCATGGACTGTGATTTTACCTTTGATTTACAATATAACAAGTGAGTGGGCCTAAAATTATATATGGAACTCATTAGCAGCAAAGTAAATTATGACTAAAGCCTGCTGTAATCTATGTGTATGCTATGAATAGTTTTATATTTCAGAAGATAAATTGCAGCACCAAGAGGCCAGGTATTTCCTTAAAGAGAAATTCAAACACACTCTTACCTTTATAGTTTTGTTTTGCAATATTCACTGACTTGACAGGGCAGGGTACATATGTTAGCTCAGTGAGTGAGATGGAGAGTTTTTCCATTAAGGTGACAAGCAATGTGGCACTTGGTTGCTTTTCTTGACAGTCTTAATAACACCAAGGAATTGCAAAGAAATCCATGTTTTACTGAAAGACATGTGCAAGACATGTGCAAATTCCAAGTTGGGGGGACTGAATAAACTACCTGAATAATAAATAGTGGAAAACTGTATTATGAAACAAGTCTACATTGATACTTCTTGGATATAGAGAGAGCTCATTTAATATTTAAAAGCAAACAGTTTTGAAAAATGTCAAGCCATCATCGAACTGAGATATTTTAACAATGATACTGAATTCACAGTGTGAAAAAAAAACAAACAGTAAGATCTACAAATACACAGGACAAATGTTAACCTCAGATTAAGCAAATGTTAGCCTTCTGCAAGCACTGATGAAGATGAAGATACTAGAGGTACTTCTGGATTGACATCATGATCTCACTGAAATTGGTGAGGGTTTGCTATGGACTGCAGTAGCTCCAAAATTCCATTCCTGCACTGTGCTATGAGGTGTTAAAATAAAATGAATCACGTGTTGGAGAAGGTTGCCAGATACTGCTAATCAACAGCACAGGTTTTGTTTAATATAAAAATTGACATCATTTTAGGTGAAATAAAAGCATTAAATCAGAAATGATTAAGTGCAACAAAGCAGATGAATGCATTATTAGGGTTGCAAATGTGTTCAAACAACAACAAAAACAACAAAATTAAAAATATACGCTCATACATAATTACCATTAATGCACCCATTTCGTGTTTATGTACTAAGTTGGCCATTGCTATAACACAAACCAACCACATTCAAGCACTGAGCCAGGCTGTGAAATTTCTGCCAGGGAGGCTGTGAAATCTCTGTCCTCAGTGTTTTTAATGACTCCACAGGACAAATCCCTGAGCAACCTGGCCTGAATTCAGTTTCAACCCTGCTTGGAGCAGGAAATTGAACTACAGCCTTCCTGGGGTCCCTTCCAGCCTCAGTGGTGCTGTGCTGCTCCCTCTGTGAGCAATAACATACCTGAGGCCATGGGCTGTCTATCATTCATTCACTGCCTCTCAATATGCTGGTGATAAGGATTAACCCAGTCCTCCCCCAGCCTGCACACATCCAGTGATGTTCAGGTATATCTAATGTGCAGCAATGTGTAAGAAGGTGTTTATACTAGATACCATGCATGGGATAACCTGTAAGACGTGTTGTCATATTTGAAAGAAATTTAAACCTCTGATTCTCCTCATATGTTCTTATATAAGAAACGTATAAAATAATTAGAAAAGCCTTCTGAATCTGGGTAGATGAAGCCTCTCTTGAATTTGTAATTTTTACTGTTATTTTTTTAGTGCATTAGAAGGAGAGAGGACGGAACCTTTGGTGGCATTTGGAGTTTCACAACAGCTCCTCATGTCTTGATTCTTTGAAAGCTGAGACCCAGAAATTCTTCTATATGGTTATCAAGCGATTATGGAGCTGAATTATCACTTCTGAAAAATGCATACCCTGGCTTAACATTTGGTGGATTCATGAATAGAAATGAAGAAAGAGTGGAGTTAATACAGTAAGTGCCCACAGTAACAGAAGGAAAATATACTATGATATATTAAAACCCCCTTCGTTTCTCAGTTTATCTTCCAGATCCCAAGGGTAAGAATGTATAAACAGAACAAACATTGGATTCGCCACCAAAGCCCAACAAAGCATCAGAAAAAATCTTTAAATAATCCACTGTAAATAAAGAAAAGGATGCAATTTAAGATGTAGTTTTATGGGTGTCATAAAATAAGTACGTAGCAGGAAAACTGCAGTTGCAGACCTCTAGCAACATTTTCATGTATATTCCACGTAACTCCAGCCACTGAAGCCAATTCCAGTTATGTAAAAGTACTCTGAAGTGCTTTTCTCCAGCACGTCTCACTTATTTCTTCTTCAGTGGGTGATGGCATTAAAGCTCACATTGGTATTTGCTCTTGGCAAGAGAGGCACGGAGGAAAGCGCAGAAGGAATTAAGGCAGGCCTGGCAGTGGCAGGCCTGGAGCAGAGGCAGACGGCTGAAATGGAGGGTGAAGGCCCTGCTGGGGCCAAGGCAGAGCCTTTCAAACCTAAATTACTCAGGGACCTCCCCTGCTTCATGGCCTCAAAACCACTCTCTGTGTTTGTAGATGTGGTAGAGGTATTCACCAAGGACATGATGTGATCCATAACTCATACTGTGGTGAGCTGGCTTTGCAGGTAAAGCACTCCAGTCATTTTGATTTATTTACTCTTGGGACATATTTATCAAACAGGCTTTTATGTCCCCATAAATGTTCATAGCATACCTACACCAGATTGCAAGAAAAGAAAAATAAATGTGTTAATCCTTCTGACTTCATTTCCATTACCTGTACTCCGACCTTGCATGAGTACAAGCTTAATTACATATCTTAGGGACAGATTTTTCTGAAGTTAGATGTAGGGGGTAGGAGTCATCAAGTTTCAGATGGATTTGGCTGTCTGTTTTTATTATTATTATTATTTTTTCTTTTTTTTGGTCACTGTTGTATTAAAGTACCCAAGCATGTGACAATTACTTGAAAATAAGGTAATAATGAAGAGACCTATGGTGAAAATGGTGCCTGACTAAAAGGGCAAGGAAGATGGTAAAAATGCCTCATTCCAAGAGCTCAATTTCTCTCGCTTTAGAGTCTCCGTTAATATCCCCAAGCCTTGAAGACAATGCCTTTCAACCAAAGACAGTGTTCCTGCTCTGCAGTAGATTTTGGCGACGTCCTGGGCTAGGTGTTGTTGGTGTAAAGGCAAACCCCATCACCTCGGGGCAGAGGCCTCCCAGGGTGGTGGAGCCACCCCGATGCCATCCAGCAGTGATCCTGAGGTGGGGATCACGAGTCAGCTTCGAAGCCCACCGCTGAAGAGCCCGGAATCAAGCCAGAGCTACCACCAGCCTCGGGGATTTCCAGACTCTCTGCCCAATTCGCCCATCCCTCATTTCCTAAACGGAACTCAAAGCGATTTTGCCACCACCTCCGTAGGAGAACGGGGCTCCCCGAAAAGACTACAACCCCCAGCACGCACCGCGGCCACCCACCCTAACACGGCACGCTGGGACTTGTAGTTCCTCCGCGGCTCTCCGCCGGCCTCGAAGCTGTCAGTGGGCGGGCGGGCGGGGAGGGAAGGAGCGGCCGGGCGCATGCGCGCAGCGGCTCCACCGCCTCCGCCGCCGTCGCCCTCGTGCCCGCGGAGGGGCGGCGTCGCCGCGGGCCGTTGCGCCGGGAGGGCGGCGAGCGGCTGCTGGGGCTGCGCAGCGCCCGGGGACCCCGCCAGGGAGCGGCGCCGCCGCCCGGCCTCCGCCCGCTGTTGCCGCCGCTACCGCTACCGCTGCCGCTCCTCCTCCTCCTCTTCCTCCTCCTCCTCCTCCTCCTCCTCCTCGTTCTCCTCCCCCCGCCCCCCCCCTCCTCCCGCCGTAGCGAGCGAGCGAGATGGCGGCCGCCGGGGCTGTGGCGAAGCACGAGCAGATCCTGGTGCTCGATCCGCCCACCGACCTCAAATTCAAAGGTGAGGGGCGCCCGGGCGGCACGGCACGGACCCCGGGGGGAACGAGCCCGGCCCAGCCCAGCCCAGCCGGCGGAGCGTCCCGCTCCGCTCCGCCTCGCCGCCGCCGGGAGCCCCCGGGACGCGGTGCCGGGCCCGGCCGGGTCCCGCGGGGAGGGGAAGGGGAAGGGGAAGGCAGCGGAGGTGGTGGTGGGGGAGGGCCGGGGGGCGCCCCCGCCGCCGAGCCGGCGAACGGGCCCGGCCGCCGCCATCTTGCGATCCCGCCGCGGCTCCGGCGCGTCCTCGGCCCCGGCAGCGCCGCGGCACGGCCCCCGCGGGCACCGCGCCCGGCCCGCCGCCGTGTCACCGGGAGGGGGTCGGGGACGGCGACGGGGACGGCTCCCGGCCCGGCCCGGCGAGGAGGGCACCGGCCGTGCTGTCACCGCGCCCCGAGCTCCCGGTGCCCCGGCGGGCTGCGGAGCCGTCGGGGTGCAGCCCGGGGCCGCTCAGGGGCCATTTTGCGGCGTGGCGCCGCGGGGTGCGGCCCGCCGGGGGGTCCCCGGCCGCCCCTCTGCCGAGGGCGGTCGGTGCTGGGAGGGAAGGGAAGGGGGGGAGGCGTGCCCGCCGCAAGTTTGTGGAGTCGGGTACTGCCTGCCAGCCCGCCGGCACGACGCGCTGCTGCCGGGATAGGTGCCGGTCAGTGCTGCCACCCCGGGGGGGTGGTTATCCCCCCTCGTGATAAGCCACAAGCCAGATAGCAGTGAAAAGGCAGGCCGAGCGACCCGCGAGACGTGTGTATGCGATCAAGGCAAGCGTGCCGGAATAAGTACTTTCCACCGTTACAAACACCATTCTCCGTTGATTTTTTTATGCTCGAGGAAAATCGCAGGGAGGGTTTCGGGTTTAGAATCGGTGAGCTAAGATTTTTCTCAAAGCTGTCAGCGTTACCAGAACTTGCGCCTTAAATGTTGTGATTAGTGTCAGCGCACGTACTTGCATAATCCCGTGTTTCTATTTTACGTCCTGTTTTTAGTAGGCTCGTTTTTCATTGTTGCAGGGGGACAGAGCAGAATTTATGATGCAAAAATCTTTAAATGGGCAAGAACAAGGTTATGTCTATATTAGAGACGGACGCTGTATTTCCCCAAATTACCTTTGGCTGGCCTGGCTTTTAGAAATAAAAGTCAAGGCTGGTGTATCAAAGGGATTTTTAAGAAGCTGTCCTTGTTTTATCAGTCCATCAAATCAATTAAAACCCAAATCGTGGTGGATCACACACCTCAATTTCTTGATAGCTTCAATTTTTAAATTGCACATTCATAGACACAGCCAACACCGTAGCGGGAACTTATTTTTTTCACTCGTGTTGTTAAAATGCTTCCAGGTCTGCACTCACATTTCAACACACTGCATTCTTCTTGCAAGAACAGGTTGGAGGAAAATGTCTTTTTTTTTTTTTTTTTTAGCTACTGCGTCTAATTTGAAGCTTGCAAACACTGAGTTGTCTTCAAGCTGGAAGCAAGCTGTATTTATGTGATATGGAACTGCTGGTTACGAGGAACACAGAATAAATACTAGATTTAGAAATTGTCAATAGGCAGCCATTGTCGATCAGTAATCTTTATTGTGCTGTGTGTTCAGGTATTTAGAGTGCAAAACGTGTATTCTTTAGGCATAAAGTTTGGTTTCAGGCTAATGCATATAATTAGGAAAATTTCTGTAGAGCAGACTAAGCAAAACCAAAATCTGAAGCATAATGAGACTGCAGTCTTAATAAACCATGGAAAACACTCTCTTAGTGTATTATTACCTCAACGCTCTATAGAAAGAGATGCCTATTAAAAGAGCATCGAGTGCTTTCTCAGTCAATATTTTCTAGCTGCTTATTGTTCAGAGGTGTGCAAAAAGGTTTGTAGGCCACAAACAGTAATTCGGTCCTGAAGTGGTGTTGCATCGAGGAGTGCAAGATTGGCAGAAGGGAATTCCAATGATTATCTTTTAAAAATAATTGGTTACTAAGAGAGTGTGTGACTCAATAACTGTAACTTAATCGTAAGTATAGGAAAATCATATGACCTTGGTTAAAAAAAAAAGTGCATATTTTTCAATGTTGCTGGTTATTCAAAGTTACCTTACTGGGATAATTATTATTATCCATTATTATTATTATTGTCCTACTACCGTTGATGTATGTGTAACAGAGATCCAGTTTAAGTCTAAACATCTGAACAGAACAAATAGTTCTGCGGGTTTTCTTGCCTCAGAGTGTGTCTCGTAATGAATTTGCTGATCTTTAGGGTAGCAGTAAAACGTGTTAGTATGCTTTCATGCAAACAGTGACTTAAAAAGTAGGTAGGACTTAGCGTAAGGACCTCTCGTCCAGGTTTAAAATTCATCACTGTCTGATGAAACTCTTCTCGGTTGCCTATTATTGTTCTTTAAACTACTTGGCTCAATCAGCAAAAATAAGGGCTATAATGCCTCTCTGCTGAATTTTATTCAACACAGTTAGGAGGGAGTGTGAAAATACCTATCCCATGGTGGTTAACACACTGTGTATTTCCCTTGGTGACTGAAAGATTAGAATCCTGTTTTTCTAGTACCTTGCATTCCTAGATGTGTCAGCCATCGATAGCATTTTGGAGTCGTGGGTGATGCCTTCTGCTTCTGTGATGGTTGGGTTTCTTTGGGTTGTAGAACCATCAGGAATACTGAAGGAGAATCACAAAACAAATAAGTTTCAGAGTGTTGTACAAACCTAGCAAGGGAAAAATTGTTCTAAAAAGGCATGAGACTAAGGCAGTAGATAAGCTACGTGATAATGCTTTCAGAGTCTCTGGGAGCACTGAGAATTTGACTTGTAGTTCTTCTCTGGTGGTCCTCAGCCATATTAATTCTGTAAGTTTTTTTTCCCCTTTTTATTTTAATCTGATGTATTTTGTTTAGCTTTTAAAATCTGAAGCTATTTGGATCTGTCTGGGACCAGACAGGAAGAATTGAAACACGAGACAATTAAAAGGAGCTAGTTTGGAAGGTGGCGCATCTTCTGCCTCTTGTTATGGTCTGCTCACATGGCTTGTGCACATAATCATCTGCAGCCTTAGTTTAGTGAAGGTTATGGTATTTTGGAATTGTTTCCTTGTGAGTAAATCCATTTTTTAAAAAGGTACTTTACAGCTGTGTAGTGAAGTAGCAGCACTTTAAATTTTCAATTCAAAGCCTTCTAGCATTGTTATGGAAACTCAGTTGGTCTTCCTTAAACCAAAGAAGTCACCTTTGCATTTGCGAGTAACTCGTATTTAAGTTGGTCTTGGATGGTGGTCCTTTCTCTAAAAACATTCTCCAAATCTTTACATCAGTCATAAGATACGCTTTTGTAACATCTAATTGAAAATCAGCACTAGCTGATTTGATGAGCCCTGGAAGATCAGTAGACAGCGTTCAGAATTTGTATTTCACGTGCTTCAGAGGTGCCTGACTAGCAGTCATATCAGATGTTAGAAAAATGTACGGATACTCTAACTTGATATCCTTTATTGAAGTTCTTGCTTAGAAGTGTGTGAAATCCAGTTTTGCTGCCTTTGTAAAGGTCTCAAAATAGAGGCATCCTTTTCCATTTCTTTTTTATTTTATTGAGGTTAGGAATAAGTCAGTAAGTAAGCAGCCTAAGATCAAATTTTGTGAATGTTAGTATACAATAAATGTTCACTCTTGTGGTTTGAGTTACTGGAAGAGGTAGAACATGGTATTTCACTTCTGATTATTAATCTGATTCATCCTCTAGGACTGTTAGTGTATTAAAATCATTTATCAGCTGGTACAGGTGCAAACAACTCTTTCCAGGTAAGGCAGACCGCACCTTACTTGGACAGCTCATTCTGATACGTGGATTTCCATGACCTGTTAAATCATACAAAAATACTGCTGTGGATCATTTTATAATCATTACACTGCTTTTGGTAACAGTGAAAGCCGTGGGGTGTGTGTTGCTGCAAATCGAGAAGGTGGAATTTAAAGGTAAAAATAGCTCAATGTTAAATCTATCCCCGGCCCTCAAGATCTGTTGCCAGAATTGGCGCAGGACACCTTTAGTGTAGGCTTGGTTTGAACTCCTCAAATGTGATATCACCGCCTTATTTGTGTGGGTCTTGACCAGACCCAAGAACCCACAAATTCACTTTATTTGAAGTACGAGTAAATTTGTCATGTCCCAGCTTTCTAAGATAGGTTAAAAAACAAAGCCCAAAGGTAATTGGGATGTAACTTTTGTGGTATCTTCATTCTGGAACATTTTTGGAACTGAACAGGGAGAGTACAGAGAGGATGAAGTGGCTGTAACTGATCACTAGCACGGTTGTGACTTTCTGACGCTTTGAAGTGATTCCATTTAATTTAGTATTTTTTTTTTCTGGCTGAGTATTGTATAGCGACAAAGATGAAATGTCCTGTAGAAGGATTTAGTATTCAACAAGTGGTCTTTGCCTCTTTTTCTTTTAAATCCAAAAAGAGTCCCTGGCATTGTTCAGTCTTCTTGTCTTTCTATCCATTGTTTCCTGGCTCACATGCAATATTTGCTAGTATTTTATTATTATTTTATGATAAGTATCAATGAAACTCGTGACACAAAATGATTAGTGGGAATGTGGTGAGAGAAACGAAGAAAACTTTTTCCAGTGTTACACAGTTCATTGCTTATGAGCTGGCAATGTGTTAACACTAGGGTTTCTACAACAGTGTCAGACCACATGTAAAACTGACTAATGAACAGGGTCTGTGCTGGGCTGTGAAGTCAGGTGCATCGTAGGTGCTTGATAAAAATTACATAGTGGATTTTTTTTCCTGTGATGAAAGAAGATGACAGCACTATGGATTTGGATGTTTTGTCCCTTTCCCTTCAGTTCATAGGACTTAATACTGCATCTTCAGTAAGCTGAGAAACACTGCCCAAAGCTGACCATCTTGTACTTCTAGTGCACTCATCAGTATAAAAGCTTCCCCTTTATATTGTAATCAGGATGAAGTGCCTACTCGTTCTGCTTGTTGACAGCCTAAGCAAGTGCTCTAGGTCCCCGCAATATATCATAATATAAAAGTAATGTATCGCATGCGAATGTTGTACCATTGCTGAAGGCCAAATCGAGAAGCAGAACCTCGCTGTGAACAGGAGGAACAGTTTTATGCATCAGTTAATAGGGCTGAATATTTAGTGCACTGGCTTTCCACTGTGGTGGTGTAAATTGTTCCTGTTTTGTCTTGGCTGTGGTTTGTGAGTCTGTTGTCGTTTCTGACCAAGTGTGTCTTTGGGAGAGGTTTGTTAACCAGATCTTTGCGAACATCAGTCATTAAAGGGTTATTACGCACTTGGCTTACAGGCCATAAATTTGGGTTGGAAGAGACTGCTGGAGAGAATTTACTATGTGTGGAGTGGAAAAAGGAAATAAATCACTGAATAATTAGATAAGTGTTACATTTCCCAATGTGCAAGTTGTCAAATTGCAGGGCTTTTACTGTCAGATGAGCCAAGTAAATATATATAAGCTAATTGCTTTAAAAACGCACAAAAAAAATCAGCAAAATTACTGTGATAGGGTCATTTCCTTACTGCAGTAAGGCTTTATCTGATGCATAATCACCTTGGCCCCTTCAGCTTCTCTTTCCTTTCAGCGTGCTGTTGAATAGTATAGTTATTTCATTGCATTGTAAATTATTGGGTAATGCAGATGTAGATCTGGTAGCTCAGATACTCTGCCAAAGGTTACCCTGGTATAGGACTTCAGGTGTTTGCTTTTTAAGTAATATGAAGAAGGAAGAAAAGGAGAAGAGAAATAATTGCCTGAATTTTAAGATACAGTCACATCAGGATTTTCCCTCATATTTCTCAGAGTGTGCTCTCACTTGGAGTAATGTTCAATTTGACACTTCAGCGCTTGACTAGATCTGACCTAAATTGTATGCAAAGCCTTGGAGGAAAGAATAATTAAAGACGGGGGGCTAAATGGAACATGGAATAAAATGCAGCATGAGCGTCCTGGGTAGCGTGTGCCAGTCTGGTCTGAGAGCTGCTACTCCCTCTGTGCCGCTCCTTTGAGCTCTTCTGCGTGCCCCTGTTGCCCAAACAAAATCTGCTCTTAGCCTGGGGTTTGCTGGATGGGATTAGTTTATCTGATACAGAGGTGTCTGCAGAGCTAAAAATTAAGCTGCAGGTAAAGAAACATAGTGGAAAAGCTTAAGATGGGGAAGGAGCAAGCTGTAAAATGAACTGCAGCACAGCTGTTGGCCTACTAGAGGCTTAATAAAGACATTTCCAAAGGGTGGCCCAGTGTCGTGTTTGAACTTGGCTCCGTGTCTTCTCTAAAGGCCTTGGTATGTGTGGGGTTGTGCTGGCGGAGCTCCCTGGTGATGCAAAGGTAGGAGATGTGATGAGTGGAAAAAAAAAAAAGTATGTGTTTGGTGTGCGCTAGTGATAGAACTGCTGTTTGATTGTTTCTATTGGGAGCAAGACTAGAGACCGGTACTTAGTCATAGGCCTGTCGTGAGTGTGACAAGTCACGAAAAAGGGCAAATACGAGACTGTAGTTCAGTTGTAATGGAAGCATTAATGTCGTGGTGCATGGCATTGATGAAGCCTTATCTGAGTACATCCCTGGCAGCAGCCTGGGATTTCCCAGTGGGAACCGTGCAAAGGAAGAGTTACTAACAGGTGAAGCAGAGTGGCATGGTTTGTTTGTCTTAGCAAGATGAAGACTGCAAGGGGATCTGATCGCTGTCTATAAATATATCAGAAGAGGTAGGCACTGGGGAAAAGAGAAGCTATACAGGTGGAAGGGTCAGATTGGTACAAAACCAAATTGGCATTGAGTCCTGTGAATGTGTTCAGATCAATAGAAAGCACTTGAATTTCAAATCTGAACCAACTTTCAGAAAGGAACTGTGGGCAAAAATACCCCCAATCTGTTTTCAGTTTATCAGATACATTCATACAAAATGATTTGTTTCTCCTGGGCTTTAGAAAGCTTCTACTAGGTCATGAGGTGACAGTGTTCCTAAAAGCTTGGTAGCACTGTGGTGGTACTTAGTGTTGCGCTTCACCTAGAAGCAAGTATGCTGTCTTATGTTCCAAGGCATTAGAAAAGCTCGACAGAGATGTGCAGGGTTGGATAGTGTTCAAATGTGTTTTTTTTATTTGTAAGAAGGGATGTTCATAAAAATAAATCATATGCATAGAAGTTATTGCTCCATATGTGAAGTAAACTTAGTAATTAGAATGCACAGGAGTGTGATGTTAATTTAACATGGCCGCTAAGTCTAACAGAGCAAAAATAAAATCGGTTAGGGTTTTGTTTTGGACACGTGCAAGACATCGTTTCACTTCCACGTTGGGGCTTGGGTGAGAGCTCTCGCTGCTCGTATGGGAGTGAGCTGCCCAGTCCCACAGCGGGGTTGTGTCAGCTCAGCGTGATGCTGTGACGGGAAGATAGTGAGGGAATGGGGTGTGCGATCTTGTCAGAGCGAGGGGATTGTCGCCACGGCCAACTGAAAGCAGATGTTTGTTTCCTGAGTAACTGTAGGATATGCTGAACTTGGCTTCCAGAGAGGTGAGACGTTGGAGGCCTGGACTCTGTGCTTCTGGAGAATGAAAGGTCGCCCTGAAATTGGAGCGAGCTGTTCACATCTTTGGGAGGTGGCCCAGCACTAGCTGCATCTGTATGCTGAACATTTTAATGCCTGATACGTAAGCCCATTTAGGCGGGTCTCTCTGTCGTGTGCCTGTTGTGTGAGGCTGGATGCCATTTGTGCTAAATTTATTCATTAAAATTACTCTGTTGTGCTGTTTGGATACTACCTGCAGGAAAACTGGTGAAAATCAGGAGGGTTTTGGTGTTCTGCTGCATGTTTGAGTCTGGCTTCTGATGTCCAGTTCTTTGAGCACGCTGCTTTTGGTCAAGCCTTCAAGGAAATTAGCCTTGCTGCAGCATACTGCGTGCCATTGCAGCTGTCAGCTGAGATAATTACACATGTTCTGATTACTGCCGTATGGCTTGAAGTGTGTCTTGAATGTTGCGATTCAGATCAGACAGGTGTATCCAATTGGAAGTTGGATAGTTAAACTGCTCTGTACTTGAATATTCTAAGCAGCAGATCTGAGTGTCTCAGCGTCCCCAAAAGCTTTTGTAAGCTGCAGCAGGTTAAAATACAAAGAAAGTTCAAAAGAAGAAAGGGAACAGTTACTTGTTTATCTAGCTCTGTTGTTCAAATATGCCAGTGTTCTTTGAAATCTAAGAGCCTCTGTAATTATCAAGTTGTCTTGCCTCATCCAAGAGAACAGTTGCTCCAGCAGGAAGGGTTTATAACACAGCCCTTACTGAACCGGATTGCTTGTACATATTACTAGTTATTTCAGGACTTCAAGCATCACTTGCTGTTTTAAGTCTTCATATTCATCAGTAGTAAAATATTTCTACTGCTTTTGTTGTTTCAACAGAGAGTGCTTTGGGATGAATAATGCTTTATTGCTAGATGCTTAAGACTTTATCCTAGTAGAATTACGAGCTACTGGTTTTAGTATGCTTCGTGTGTCTTTGGCAAGAACAACAGTACAACCAAATAGAGCTAAATTGCAAGTAGGGAATTCACAATAACCTGGAGGTTAAGTTGAAGTAGCAAGCTTGCCTTTGACACTAATAACATGACATTTATTTGATAATGGTACTCCTCCGATAGGAAAAATATCGGGAACAGACATATGACTGCTAGGTTTTAAAGCTTAAACTAAACATTAGCATTAATATCTTTGGATGAAGTTACTCCATGTTATGTCGTGTTACCAGAAATGTTGTTGAGTCTAAAGAAACCTTTGTCTGTATTTACCTTTAAGTGCAGGACAATCTCCTTTTAATCTGTATTCTTTCCATTATATAAAGTAGATAATGTTCTGTTTACCAGAATTCATGATAGTCATCGGTGGCTGCACTTTACCCTTGAGATAGATGCTCATTGTGTTTTTACTGTGGTTTTTTTTTGGCCACTAACAGCATATCAGGAACAATCTGGGATGAAATTTTCATCCAGGAGGAAAATACAAGGAGAAAGAATGTTTGTTTTGTCTGGTTTGAAATGCTGCTGTACTGTGTTCTTGTCTTTTCTCTGTCAGAATGGCAGGCAACAGATTTCAATTCCTATTTCCCTTCCACCAGCCCCCAGTGAAAGCATGAATGTCAGCATCGGTACAAGCACCTCTAGTAAGCTGTATAGCCTTATATATATGCTCTACTTGCCACTTCGACAGAGGAATACAAGCCCTTTTAGGATTAAAAATGAGCATTGTCTCAGCATTTTTTTTTTTCTGAAGAAGAAAAAATCTTTGACAGATACACCATCAGTGTGTTGGTGTGAGGAACACAGATAGAATCTGTTGTTACCCCATAACGAACAGTGCTAGCCTGCAATCAGCCTGCTGGGGCTGTGGATGTTCAGGCCTGTCAGTTTTCTTATAAAGATTTTTTTTTTTGCATTGTGGTATTTATGTGCAGATTGATGATAAAATTCAGAGGCGTTTCTCAAGTGCCAGGGTAGCATAAGAAGAGAGGGATTCTGTATTTTTGCTCTGATATATGGATATGTACCTGAAAGCAGTGACTATTTGTAGATATAAGTCATCTTGCAACTTCATCCACTGATTATTCCTCATCGTTCAGAGTTATAATGTTGAAGTATTAATTCGTGAAGCCTAAGCTATTAGGCTTTGTAGACCATGAATAAATTTAACACAGCTGATTTGTTAGAGTTGGAATTTTTCTTCCAGCTGAGTTTATAGGATATTTGAATGATCATGTTTTTGGTATTTCAAGAGAAAAAGGATTGATGTTCCTTGAAAATGACTGTTATGGATTCTTTTTAGATTGTTTTCACAAAGATCTGAATATTAATTGCTAAGCAGTAGTTTATGGAAAGAAACATTTTTTTCTTGCTCTTATTTTTTTATGCCAACTCTTTTACCTATGCTTTTTTTAGAACTATGGAATTCCATTTGAAGCAATCAGATGCTATGTTTATGTTTTATGTGTGCTTGTCTGACAGTCGAGGTAGTTTGAATCACTACTGGACACTGGTCTTTCATTTTTAGACATTTTGTCTTCATTTTTTTCAATATTGACTTTTATTTGCCGGTAAAATGCAAGTTTCAGCTTAATGTTGACAATTTACTTTTTTTTTCCTCTTCTCCTTGTATATTTTAAATTAAATATGCTTCTGTAGTAGAAACTGAAACAGAAATGTTTCTAGGGGCTTTCAAAATAATTGGATAAACTTACGAGGATAAATCTGGCGGTGATCAGGGCAGCAGTATTCTTGGTGTGGTGAAAGAAAGCTGAAAGCTGGACTGCATGAAAACTAGAATGAGCTGTCATCTCCAAGTCCTTTGTGAAAGATTTTTTTTTTAACTTATTACAATCATTATTCATATTTTTGAAGACAGTTGACATGTATCATGATGGCTATTTCAACTGGTTTAAAAACAAAACAGAAACACCTTAATATGTCTTGCCCTTGATGTCTACTGGTGCATTGCACACAGTATCAGTGTGTTGTGGGTTGGACATCATTGAGCACCTGTCCAGAACGTTCTTGTAACAGAGCATTTTTGTTCTGGTGCAACTCCTTTTTAAAATGACACCGAATCTCTGGAAATACTTCTGTTTATGGTGCTTATCCCAGATGCAGGAGAAATGTTTACTGATCATTTTGTAAACTAGCTCAAGAGCAGTCCTTCCCAACAGGTAGGAAATGAGGTAAAATGCACTGTGGCCTGTGTGGATGAACAAGGTGCTCCTGGCCAAACTCACATGCAAAAAGGAAGCTTACAGAGGGTAGAAGCAAAGGATGGGTGACCTGGGAGGAATACAGAGTTGTTGTCGAAGCATGCAGGGATTAGGTTAGGAAGGCTTAAGCCCAAATGGAATCGAGTCTGGCCAGGAATGTCAAGGATGACAAGAAGGGCTTCTGTAAATACATCAGTGACAAAAGGAAATGTATGCCTACAGCTGAAGGAGATGTGGGACCTTCTTACACAGAACATGTAAGAGGCTGTGTACTTAACACCTTCTTGGCCTCAGTCTTTGTTACCAAGAGTCAGCCTTCAGGAATCCCAGGTTCCAGACCAGGGAGAAGATCTGGAGCAAAGATGACTTACCTTTGGTGGAAGATCAGGTCAGGCAATACTTAGGCAAACTAATGGGATGCACCCGGGGGTGCTGAAGGAGCTGGCAGATGTCATTGTGGGGCCACTCTTTGTAACTGTTAATCAGTCGGCTGACTGGGAGAAGTGCCAGGAGACTGGAGGAAAGCAAATTTCACTGCTGTATTCAAGAAGGGCAAGAAGGAGTACCCTGGGAACTACAGGCTGGTCAGCTACCCCTGGATTCCTGGGAAGGTGATGGAACAGCTCACCCTGGAAAGCATTTCCAGGCATATGAAGGGCAACAAAGTAAGTTGTCAGGAGTAGTCAGCGCGGGTTCACCAAGGGGAAGTCATGCTTGACCAGCTTGGTAAGCTTCTACGATGAAGTGGCTGGTCTGGTAGAGGATGGGAAAGCAGTGGATATTGCCTGCCTGGGCTTCATTAAGGCTTTTGACACTGCCTCCCTTAAGATCCTTGTAGAGAAGCTGTTTGTGTATGGGGCTGGATGAGCTGACAGTGATGTGGGTAAAAAAAAAAAAGGGGGCTGGGTCCAGAACATAGTGGTCAGTTGCACAAAGTCTAGGTGGAGATGTGTAACTGTGGGCTGGCAGGAACCTTGTGAAGTTCAGAAAGGGGAAGTGCAAAGTTGCACAGCTTTGCAGGAGTGGAGCTGGGGGTCGTGGTGGACACCAAGTTGAATGTGAGCCTGCCATGTGCCTTTGCCACAGGGAAGGCTAGGGGTGTCTTGGGCTGCTTTGAGCAAAGCATTGCCAGCAGGTGGAAGAAGGTGATCCTTCCTGTCTCCTCAGGCTGGTGAGGCCGTGCCTCGGTGCTGGGTCCAGCTCTGCTCCCCCCGGTACAAGACAGACATGGACACACTGGAGAGAGTCCAGTGAAGAGCTGTGAAGATGACAGAGGGACTGGAGCACCTCTCCTGTGAGGAAAGGCAGGCAGCTGGGACTGTTTAGCCTGGAGAAGAGGAGGGTTGGGGTGTTACCACAAGCTTTCTAGATGTGGTTCTGGGCATCTGGCTCTCTGACCCTGCTTGAGCAGGGGACTGAGCCAGGTGACCTCCAGAGTTGCCTTCCAGCCTCAAGTCATTCTGTGGTTTTCTGACTCCTCATGATAGACAAGAAAAGCAATTAAATTTTGTCCCAATTAAGAAAGAAAAATATTATATTGTAAGCATGTTGATTACATTCCTTTAACTTTTTTTTTTCCTTCTAATTCTGGCAGAATGAGTTGATGGAGATCTTATTCTATTTCTGTCAGGTCTACAGTAAAAGTCAGTTAACCTTTTCTTCACCAGATCTGTCTTGCTGGCTTTATAACACTACTTCCAGTTTTCATCCTGATGACTTTTTAAACTCCTTTCTCAGGCATTAGTACTCAAATAGTCAAGTATATTAAATGCTTTTTCTTTGCCTGCCCAACCTGACTTTATTTTGCGCTGGACAAAAACTATCCTGCCTGAGTACATTTGGGTGAAGGTACCTTGAAGTCTTCTGTATAGATTGAGTACTCCCAGCGTTTGGAAAGTATGGAAAAAACAGCATCCCACTTGGAGGTTGTCATCCAAATAATTTTTGAAGTTAACACTGCAGCTCACGCTTTTTTAGAAGAGTTTATCTTTTTCTTGTTTGTGTGCTTTCTTATGTATACTTGTATTTTTTTTGATATGGTTGAATATGTTACTTTAATGTGCCAGTTTACAGCTTAAATAAATTTCAGTTCATTGCATGAAATGGAGTGCCTTTGGCAGTCAGCTTAGGTACTTAGCTATTTGTAACAGTTACAGTTCAGTGTCTTGAAGAGAAGAACATACATTTAAGCTGTTTCATGTAAACTGCTGTTCAGTTGCTTTCAAATAAATGTACTTATTTTTGTACAAGCTGCTGTAATTTTATACAATGATACATTGTTACCTAAGTTTAGGCAGAGGTGATGCTTTGTAACAAGGTCTCTGTGTGTGTTATGTTGGCTGTTCTAATTCTGAATGGCTCATCTAACAACCAAACCTGTCCCCTTCCAAAAATTCTTTCAGTTCATTTACACTGTACTATTAATGAGTAGGTACTGGTTGTAATCTCACATCTTCCCCGTGGGTATCGTGGACCGAGGAGGCTCTTTGCAGCTCTTCCTTCCCTCTCTAGTAAGGCTTATTCATGTCATCATTTTTTTCCTGATGTTTGACCCTCTGAGGCAGGAAGAGGATGACTTTGTGTTGAGACCCTGAAGGAGACCTGAATTTGAAGAGAAAATATGACAGTGTTCATCCCAAAAGATCTTTGTACAGACCCTACCTGCCCGGTAACATCGTCGTTTGGCTTTACTGCAGTGTAAGATGCCGGGTCATGGCAAGCCAGGAAACTTGGGACTGCATTTCAGCAGTGGGAGCTGGCTCTGCAGAATCTGTGTCGTTTCCTCCTGCTTGCTAGTTGCTGTAGCCCAAGATACGTGGTTGCCAGAGGCAACCCCGGCATTAATCTCGTGGCTGCTGCACAGGAGAATAGCTGGAAGAGAAATGCAGCGCATCGTGTTTTTGGAGATGTCGAGTTTCTCCAAGTGTGATTAGGCAGCTGGCTGTCATTCCTTTCTAAGGCCGCTGGAAGTCAAAAAGACAGGAAAAATCCTGGTGTGGAATGTCACTGCGCTTTTCAAAACAGTTGGAATTATCTGGCAGTTTCACGGTTTTTCTTCTAGAAAGATGCTGTAGTTGGTGTCTTGATTCCGTGCTGCTAAACAGATTTCTGAACTCCCAGTCCCCTTTAAAACAGTTCTGCCTCCCAGGAGTTGTTAGATTGAAAATTGAAATCACAGGTTTAAAAAGCAATGATCTCTTGTCAATGTACATCACAGTTACATCAATATATATACATCACAGTTAATTCAGTGTACCTTGAGGATTTTACTAGTGTTGTGGTTTAACCCGGCTGGCAGCTGAACACCACACAGCCGTTTGCTCACATTCCCCACTCCCTCTCTGGGATGGGGGAGAGAAACGGGAAAGTGAAGCCCGTGGGTTGAGATAAAGACAGTTTATTAAGACAGGAAAACAATAATAACAACAATAACAATAATAATATTATGTACGAAACAAGTGATGCACAATGCAATTGCTCACCACCCGCTGACCGATGCCCAGCCCAACCCTGAGCAGCCGCCCCCCCCCCCCAGGCTAGCCACCCCTATATATTGTTCAGCATGCTGTCAGATGGTATGGAATACCCCTTTGGCCAGTTTGGGTCAGCTGTCCTGGGGCTGTCCCCTCCCAGCTCTTGCTGCCCCCCCAAGCCTGCCCGCTGGCAGGACAGAGCGAGGAGCTGAAAAGTCCTTGGCTTAGGGTAAGCACTGCTCTGCAGCAATTAAAACATCAGCATGTTATCAGCACTCTTCTCATCCTAATCCAAAACATAGCACCCTACCAGCTACTAGGAGGAAAAATAACTCTGTCCTAACTGAAACCAGGACAATTAGTTAAATTACCACAGCTTCTGGAAACCCTAGTTGCAGATCCAAAAGTCCATTGCCTGAAGTCGTACAAATCTAAGATAAAAGATAAGCAGTTTACAATGGAAATTGGGCAAAAGACAGTAGATGAGTACTCGTGAGGTATTTTTGTGTGCTGGAGGCAGTTATGTGAGCTTGTTGGAGGTCTAAATGCTTAAATAAAACCAACCCAGCTTCAGATTGTGTGTCATAAGTGGCTAGTGAGATTCTTTTTAGAGTGTGTAATACTGTTATATCTATGTTTTTTGAGATGAAAGTGGCATGATCTTGGCCATTTCAGTGTGTGCCCAAAATATCTGTACTCACCTTAGCCTCTGTGTTCTTTTCCGTGGTTCCTTCAGATGTAGTCTGTGTGGTATGGCCCAGAGTGTTTCCCACTCCTGGGGCCATACTTCCCACTTCTCTCCCTGCTCCTCTAGTTTTTCTCAAGGAACTATCATATCATGTAGCTTTTGTGCTCAGGCTGTTAGTGCCAGCTAGTCTTTTATTTCCCGCTCTTTCAAGGGTAGAGGTATGTATGTTCGTGTGAATGGAAACTCCAGAATCCCCCTCTGCTGCTGCACATTTTCTTTTTGAAGGATATGCCATTCCATTTTAGAACATGCTCCTCCTTAAAATGCTAATAGTTTTTTTTCCCCTGATTTACTGTCCTTGTGTCAGAAAAGTCTATGCCTGCCTACCCATGCTCAAGATCAGTGCTGTCGCTGAACTACCGAAACAGCTGGGCTCTGCCGGACCAGTGACATTTAGTCTTATTTTCCTTTTGTTTTCCCTTTGTACACCAGTTTGTTGGGAGCTATTTATTAATTCTGTCGGTTGAGTCTCGGGAGGTTTTATACAGCTTTTTACCTTTCAAGCTTTCGGAAAGCAGGTGAAAGGTAAGGCTGCCAAAGAGTGCTCAAGATTTTGAGAAAAGATTCCAGTCCACTCTGGAAGAAATGTCTGATGCTGAGAAATGTTCCTGAGATCAAGGCTTTTTTTGGGAAGTACTGGGGAAATGCAGAGGAGGTCATTACATTTATGTACCTGGAGAACAAAAGCAGACTTTTTTTCATCTGTGGTGTTAGAACTGCCAGGAAGTGTTAGGATAATTCTAACAATGCTTTGACTCTATCTTGCTATTATTATGCAGGCTTTGAGAAGGAAGGCGTGAGGGGGCCTTTC
This sequence comes from Heteronetta atricapilla, assembly GCA_011075105.1. Classification (NCBI taxonomy): domain Eukaryota; kingdom Metazoa; phylum Chordata; class Aves; order Anseriformes; family Anatidae; genus Heteronetta; species Heteronetta atricapilla. The sequence goes on from CM021732.1 coordinate 108,802,203, forward strand.
ATGTCTTGGAACATCTTTTATTTTTTATAAGTTTAAAAAAGTTTATCTCAAGTTCCTAAATTCACTGTTTCTGTGTTTTGAGATAAGCTATTTGAGTAGTATAACTCCTTTACGTGGTGACTGTGCCTTTCAAAATGAGCCTCTGAGCTGAGCCTTTTTTTCTTAGAGCTGAATTTTCTTCTAACAGTGGTTGAGAAGATTGCACAGCAGAGCACCTCAGTTTGTCTAGAGTTGCAATTACGGACAAACAAAAACAAAAGGGGAAAAAAGACTGAAAGCCAAATTCAAGGTTTCCTATGCTGCTGGGCACTGCAAAGGCACTGCCTAGGTGGCTATAAGTAAAATACTGAGAATTAAGTTCTTAAAAATATTTGTATGGCTCAAAAAATAAATGTTCAGTCTTTTCTGAGTGTATCAGCAGTCTCAGATTTAGAGGGTTATTCAGATACCTGATTTTAGTTCGGCTTGTGGTGTGGGTTATGGGAGTTATTTTTAGGTTGAACTCTCTAAGTAAATGCAACTGGATCCTGCAAGAGCCGACAAGGGACAAGTGGCAGGAAACTTTGAAGTAGTTTTGTAAATCTTCCTCATGGGACCTGTGCCAAGTTTCAGTGGATTAAGAGGCTGATTACCTTCCTCTACCATATAAAGCTAGATTAGAAATGACATTTTCAGACGAGTAGTACCAGTTCCTATTTTCTCACCAAAAAAGTCTCATTGAATTTGAACTGGCTCATGTGTCTTCACCTCCATCTGACTGTTCTTGTTCTCAGTAATCCCAGTTTGTCCTCTATTGATTTGTTTTCATTATTTTAAGTCAAGGCTGTGTTTAGCACTCTCTCAACATCAAAGATCTGGGCTGAAATAGAGTTACAGAAATCAAGACATTGGTCAGATAGTGAGCCCTCTAGTGTAATAACATATTTGCTAGTGGTAGTGCTGTTTGCTTCAGAAGAGTCCTGGAGATACTATTCCACAGAGAGAATAATAAGAGAACTGACTTACTGACTTCCTTTATCTCATGCAATCAGTGGTTTCTTGTACCTTATTGCTTAGGTCGTGTATATTTTTAACCGTGTATAATCTAAAGTTTGCTCTCTTTCTTTTTTAAATGGAGAAGTAGTTGCCATGATTTCAATAACTGTGGAAAGCATTTTGTAGTAATTGGATTTGTAATGTCTAAAGAAAAACAGGCTTCTTTAAAATTAATGTACACATGAAATATTATTGAATAAACTTCATGTTCATATGCAGTTCCATTTTTTAAGTTAATTCTTTTAGTGCCTGTGCATTCTTGCTTTCAAATGACATAAAGGAGATCAACACACTGTGAACCTTTCTTGCTGTTACTGTATGACATCACTTGGAGGTGATCTCTTCTGGAAGAAGAGCTTTTACAGCTTGACACTGAAATTACACCTCTGTTGTCCAGTCCAGCCTTAGAGTCAATTCCTATCTTGATGGTTTAACAGAGGCACAGTTTAGAGAATATACTGCATTAGATAGGTGAATATGGCAACTGAAGTTTCTTGGTGGATGAGTTGGAATATATGCGTAAACAGAGTATCATCTTCCCTGCCTGTTTTGAACTTAAAAGATGAGGTTGATGTTTCTGTCAAGGCTGTAGGACCTCAATGCCCAACATAAGTTGAAATGTCAAGAGCAGTTAGTATATTTCATTATCACCGTGTTTTCTTTCTTTAATAAACACTTGAAAGAGTTCCAGAGTACATATTGCTTCTATTCCTAGAGAAAAATCTAGCAAAATTTACTTTCGCATGTGATCATTACCCGCTGGTTACGTGCAGTGTTACAAAAGCTTTGGTAAAATTAGCATAATGACGTCTGTGTTTAAGACGTAAAAATGTCTGTATCTATATGTGTATATATGAACTTGCACCAGCAAGTTGAATATGTCATACTACTTAAGATTTATTTCTTCATTGCGTTAATGTATATTGTTACAGCTGAGAGAATCAGCTTTGCCCGTAATGGTATATGTGCTTAACAGATGCATGATTTAAACTGTTGCCATTAAATTATATTTTAAGAGCAACATGTACTGTACATACAGGCTTATCTTCCACAGATATGAGGGTATTTACAATGAAAACAACTTTTTTCTTTTTTTTTTTAGGTCCCTTTACAGACGTAGTAACTACAAATCTTAAGCTACGAAATCCATCAGATAGAAAAGTATGCTTCAAAGTGAAGACCACAGCTCCTCGTCGATACTGTGTGAGGCCAAACAGTGGAATTATTGATCCAGGATCATCTGTAATTGTTTCAGGTAAAAGCACATATGCATGGTTATAAGGTATATGTTTTAAGGCATGAAAAACCTCTGTACGGAAATATTTGTCTGTTGTTTGTCATATTTACCTGCAGCTATTTCTGTGTTAAGGAGGAACGAAAGTTGGAAATGGGCAATGACATTAACAGTACCTTCAGAGCACTGTATTCATGTTTATATCTTGAAGTGGGACATAGCTTGGCTGCTCTGATGTGTTTAAAGTTCAACATTTGACAGTTCATTGTGTTTAAAAAAAGATAAATCAATCCACAACCATGGAATAATTGTTTCGAATAGTGCTGGTCCCTATTGTCTGAACTCTATTGTTTCATAATTTGTCATAATAGAAGAGTTAAGCGTGTGTTAAGTAATGCATGCTAAGTGGTAATCCTTCAATTGCTTTTAAGGATATTTTCTGTTATATTAGGTGGAGCTGTTTGTAGCCCTTAGGTTTAAAGAATCTATTATGTTTCACTCTAGAGACACTTCTTAATCTGTTTTTGGGATTAAAAAAGTACCCTTAATGCTCAGCAGTGTGAGCCTTGAAGACAGACAATATTTCCACCCCCCATGAAACTCCATCTAGGTTTGGCTTACATACTTAATTCTGACAATCAACAGAATTTTGATAGCTGGATATATAATAGTCTCATCCTATACTGGACAGTACTGTGTCAAAAAGACCATGTGCTAGGAATGATGGGAGTAGACATTCTCAGGAAAACAGAAAAAGAGGAGGTATTGGGTCTTCTGACTTGGTAAATTATTTTGGTAGGTTGTTCTCCCAATCGTTTCGAGTTAAGAATCTTCAAAATAAGGGAATTCTCAAACCTATGACTGTAAGAGGAGAAAAGCTCTTACTTCTCTGTGGAACCATCATATTTCCCAATATGGATGTGGTCTTCTAGGTTGTAGAGATCAAAGGTAATACAGGCATAAGCTCCTAGATCTCCTAAGTCAAGAAAGCTGATTCTTGTAGTACCCCTGAGAAGCTATAGCAAAGCAAAGGGAAACAAGGAGCAGTCTTCAGAGCTTTTCATATTCATACTCTTACACCCTTGGGGAAGTTTAAAAGAATTCGGGGAACTAGCTTTGTTGAAAGATAAGTTGAAAAGCTGCAAGAAATAACTTAGGAAAACTTCAGATTTGATGAATTACAACATTAGAGTAACTTTCCTTTTAGGATAGACACCAGTTTTCTAATCTGATATGATCTGTAGAATGTGACCTTTTAAAACTTCTATATTGCTTGCCAGGGACACTTCAGCACCTTCTGGATGAAAGACCGTTTTATTGAGATAATTGTTTAGAGATTCCTGTAGTCAAAAGCTTACTTCATTTTCCTTTTCAGCATTGGCTCACAGACATTTGTCTTAACTATGTATCAGAGTATCCAAGCTGAGTGACTTTCCATTTTGCATCCACAGTGGCTCTTTGTTACTGCTTTTTCTGTGTTAATGGAATCTCATGCAGTTTTGCAGCTACAGTGACTCCAAGATATAGATGTGTCATTACAGATGCTTTTCAGAATTAAGTTTTCTTTCCCAAATTGTTGTTGTTGGGCATATAATTTCTTTTGAGTTACTTGGTAAGCCAAGCATGCAGCTACTTTTTCTATTGACCCACTTTGTTATCTCATGTATCTCTCTACTGAATGTTTTCAGTGCTGACTCATTGTTCATATCATTAAAAATAGATTTCTTTCGCATTGTTGTGCAGAGGGAAATCAATGTAGGATACTATGGCAGAAACTCTGTTCAGAAGTAAATGTTGACAGTATTAGCTGCCTTTAGTCCATATAATGCATCAGATAATTCAGGGTCAAGGGAGTTTTAATATTCATTATTAGAGATGTGACTTAACAGATATTTTAAGGAAGTCCATGGCCATTTTGTGTATCATCCGATTGTGAAATCAGAAGGTAACATTTTTCAAACATGTTTATATATTTTTTCCAAAAATACTGATTTGGTAGGACCTCTTTTTCTTTACTGTTCATTTGGATGGCTTTTCCTTCACCTTGATGACCTAAATTAACTACTTATTTTTGTATCGTCTGTACTAATTGCTTCTTGGTGATTTTTCTTTCCAGAATATAGAATGTTATTTTTCTTTCTTTGCAACTGCTACTGTTACTTGTTACTGTTCTTCCTTCTGGGTTTAAGGACCTTCTAAGATTTATGCTGTGGTGATAAAGCCCTCCTGTGTAGAAAACGTAGGCTTACTAACAAGAGTCTTGCTTTCATAACTGTTTGCAATACTCCTAGAATGATAATGTGGACAGCTCATGGATTCCGAGCATACGCTGAAAACAGCAGCTTCATATATTCATGGAGTTTTCCATGTTTTCTTAAAGCCTAACATAGCTTGAGTATCTCTTTGAATTCATTGATCTTTTTCTCTGCTGCTTTTCAATTCAATCAAATTTTCAGCAGTTACCTAGTAGTCAAAGAACATCAAGTTATTTAACTAGTTACCCAAGGATTCTGCCAGCACAGGAGGAAGCTCTCAGATGATGGAAAGCTGGTTTTGCTGTCTTTCAAGCTATCCCATCTGTTCCCTTGGCGTAGGGAAATTAAAGTACTGCGTTCTTTCTGTGGTCTGTTGATAGAACAATTCTTAGAGATAAATTGCTGTAGCATCCATGTTTGGAAGAAGCCTTTAGTTAGATCATTTATATTCTGGACTTAAGTGAGGCCAACGATTAAAGAAACCTGACTTCAAAGCCTTTGCAAGTAGGTTCGTTTGAAAGCATGTCAAATATTGCAGTTCCTATATGTGCTTTATTTGTGAAATGTATCTGATTCAGATTGCTAGATAGAATGCTAGATTATTTAATTATCATTTGATTATGCAGCATTAAAGAGGGAAAAATATTGGGTAACTATTCTGCAGCAAACAGCTGCAACATGTAACTAGTATGTAAGGTCTAAAATTAGGTTGCAGTATAATTAAATTTAGTAGTAACTTTTTTATAAGTGCCAGTGAATTTGGAGAGGCCAAGTTAATCATTTTGATACCGTGCTTACTATTTTATAAACTAAAGCAGTTCGGCTCTATTGTGAGGAACTTGCGTTGTGTGAAAGCAAGGATGATATACATCCAATGAAGATTCAGAACTGAGGAAAATAAAACTGAATTGTTGGACATTGTAAAAGTACTGAAGTCTACAGACAACTGTGTTAGAATTGTGTGAGAATCTCATTCAGTGTGTAACGGTGTGTTTTTTCTAGCTAAATAAATATTTCTACTTTAGTTTTTTCATTGCTGTAAAATAGGTGACTATACGGATTCCTGTTGATAGGACTCCATAAATGTAATTCACGTTTTTAATCTTTACCTGAAATCACTTAAGTTTCTTTTCTAATCTTATATAAAGATTCACTGAAGTGGAATCCACTTTCTGTGGGAGACAAGTCAAATATTTTATCTCTACAGTTTACTCTGAGTCCTCTTTCTCGGGTAGAGTTGCAAGTGTGTACACGTGTGCGTGTGTGTAACTCTTGTTATCCGGGATTCCCATCAGGAGTGAGTCAACTAATTGTCTCCAGGATGAAATGCAAGCAAGGAGGCTAAAGTGATGGTTTGTTCCATGGTCTATTCTATAGGTGCAGAACAGAGGTAGACTGCTGGTTATGTATCCTTTTGTCTATTTCAGTTAATCATCCAGCACTGCTATTATCAAACCTTGTGTATCCAGATATTTCTGCAAATCTTTATACTATTCTCCTGGATGTGCCAGTATATCCTACAGTGCTTTACTCTCCTGGACTGTATTATAGACATTGTCTTTCCAGTCACTTTAAACTAAAGAAACCAAACACAAAATAATGATACCAGAGTGACCTGACAATTACTCTGGGCTGTTTTTTAAACAACAACAACAACCTGATGGCTTTATACAGTTTGGATGGATGAAGGCACTGTGCTTCTGTAATTGACGTGTTCTTTTAAAAATATTGTCATATTGTGGTAATAATGGAGATAATAAATACTGTTACTGATGTAATTTATTTTTCCAATTTATGTACACTTCAAACTAATAACTTTGAAAACATGAGTTTCGCTTCTTGACCAGCTAAATTATCAAATTTGGAAAGTGAAGAGTACAGTAAAAAGATTTGTCATTCAGAAACTGTCTTGTCACAAAAGTACCCCCAACTGCTTGCATAATCTAGTTCTGGTACTTGTAGCACAAACTATGTCCTGTCAAAAACATCTGGTTTCATTCAGGAAATGTTTTAAAATCTGCATTAGAGTATGTTGAAGGCTGAAAATGCAGAGATAAAATGCATCAGATAAAATACAAAGAGGGTATTATGTATTTAATTTTAATGTGTCACTTAAACCTGCCTTTACAGAAAACATGATTTTGAATGCCATCTCTCTTTCTCCACTCATGAAATGTAGTGGAAGAGCAAAACTTGCTATAGAATTCAAATCCATACCTGGATTTTGGAGTACTTTTGGGCAAACATTAGCTGTTAGGCTGGACTTAAGAGTGTCAAAACCTGAATTAAATGTGTTGTGTAGTTATTCCATAAGTAATCACTATAAATCTTGCAAGAGCTGAATTTGAAAGTGTTCTAATGATGCATTATTACTAACAATGCATTATTAAAGCCCCAGGCAGCTTTACCTCCTATAGTAATTGTGGTTTGAGTGAAGTATTTTAGTAGTTCCGCTCCCATCTTAGATTAATATGTCTTTAGAAGTCAGTTGAGCTTGCCATACTGGTGGTCTGTCTAATGTAAGTTCTTTTTTTTTCCCCTTGAGTAAATGTCATAATGTATACCATCGTTCTTTTATGTTTGCATTCACTTAATCACAAAATGTATCTATTCCAAAGAAAAGTCAAGATATGTTTGTTCTTGTATATTAAATGTCTTCTAGCTATAGTAATTACAGAAATAATCTTTTAAGCTATGCTCTAGACTCTGAAAAACTAAAGGTTCTTAATGGTTGTAAGATGTTTCCTTTCATTACTTGCTACAGTGTACATCTGCACTATTTTCAACACCACCTTCACATTTTAACTTTCACTGTCTGTTCACTGAGAAGCAAACCAAAAGCATATGGCATGTTTATTACAGTGATTAGCTGGAGGATCACAGATTTTTTTTTTTTAATTCTTTTGAACAGTAATGCTGCAACCTTTTGACTATGACCCAAACGAGAAGAGTAAACACAAGTTTATGGTACAAACGATCTATGCACCACCAAATATTTCAGATATGGAGGCAGTGGTAAGTAAAACTGGGGCAGAATAACTGTTGTAGTTTTTATTTATTTATCTGTTTATTTAAAAATTCAATCTTAATTTTAAGTGAATCATGTTTTTAAAATTATTTTTTGGAGATGTTCTGGATTTTTGCTGAACAAATGTCTTCCGTAAGTAATTCAGGATTTTTAATGTTAAATACAGGCTCAGTTCTTGGAACCTGTCTAGTGGACTGATTGAATAGAAGTAGTACTATATCAAAGCTCAAGTCACTTTATTGTTAAAGCATGGTCATGTTGTATGTGATAAGCAGTATATTGGAATTGAAGAAACAGATTGTATATGAGGAAATATATGGAAGGGAATATATGAGGGAAAATACGGAAGCAGCAAGCCTGAAGTTGTATGAAATAGACACATTTGGTCTAAAAAGTGTTTATACAAAAAGTTGAATGGTATTCTGAGGAATTGAAACATTTGCAAGACTACGCTGTGTCTCTCTACGAGATACCAAGTGGCTAAACACTGCATAAATGGTGGATTTGTTTCATTTTTTAATAGAACACGTTGTAGGTTCAATTCTTGGGTTGGACTGGTCTGACGAAAGATCCAGGAAGAAGAGGATTAGGTTTGTGCATGTTAGTTCAGAAGTAAGGACACCTTTTTTCTGATGTTACAAGCAATTGGAAGAGAAGTCTTCAGTCAGAACATCCTGTAGGGTATACGTGGGTTCCCATAATAATTTTTATTAGGGTCCAGTGGAATGATGCACAGGCTTCTGTGCGTTCAGTTCTATAAACAGTTCCAAGGACCCCCTGAGTTCACATGGTTAATCACGTGGTTCAGTGTTCACTCAAGGCAGAGGAGGGGAAGCAAAATACAGATGAAAGGTTTTATAAATCACTGAAATTCACTAGACCTCTGAAGGCTTAAAGGCTCTCCCCTTAAATGTGAAGGCAAAGTTAATTATGGTATCACTTTCCACTGGAAACAGTGGAAAAATTTTTGTTAAGCTTTTGAGACATGTAGCTACAAAGATAACATATCTCTTGTTGGTCTGGTTTACTTTTTCTTAATATGCCCTGATAGTTCTTGGTTATGTGTGGTAAGTGAAGTGTAACTATTTGGGGAGGATATAAAAATCCACTTTAGAAATACCTTTAAAATAACTGCTTTCTTGGTTGTTAAAGTATAGAATACTGAGAAACAAATCTTGCAGAAAATCAGTAATTGGAGTTACAAGTTACTGCACAATTATAGCCACTGGAGGAAAAAAAAATGAATTTACTTTGGAGCTAAGTATAGAATCAATAAAAGGTGTCTTTCATTCTTTTGTTTAAAATTGGTGCTTCTGAAATAGGACATAAGGAGAACGTTTACCAAGCAGTGGTAGGGCTTTGTTCTTAGGCCAACTCAGATGGTACTTTTGTTTCCTGATTGCATTAAGGAGACCACTCTGCCGTCCTACCTGTTGTGCCCTACGAGCCTCTGCATCCATCCTGGCATTCATTTCACTTGATTCCATTTCCAGGGTTAAGTTTAATCATCTCTACCTTTGGTTACTTATGTAGTAAACTAAAGTGGACAGAACTGTTGTTCAAAAGAGAGTCTGAAAATTGCAGCTAGGGCAAGAACAGCATTCGGCTTTGTAGGCGCTATAGGGAAGTTCTAAGAGCAAGGTTATTCATATCTTTGCACGACTGGCTTGTTAAATAACTGTATTAATTGTTTTAGTGGAAAGAAGCAAAGCCCGATGAGCTAATGGACTCCAAATTGAGATGTGTGTTTGAAATGCCCAATGAAAATGATAAACTGGTAAGTAAGAAAAGAGGAAAAAATTGTCATATGCTGACTGTTAGGATCTTACAGAAATTTGTTTTCAACTTTTTTTTTAAAGCTATTTGATTTGATTGTGGATTGTTACAGTTTATACTAGATTAAATGGATGGGAGAGGTGTTTGGTATATAGCTTTTCAGGCACATGTTTTCACTGGGCCCTGATATTCACATGAAAGCATTGTTTGATGGCTGCCTCTTGTAGCCATTCATACGTACTATGCTATGGATTCATGCGGGGTTGGCAATGAGCTCTTATGATCTAGAATAACTCCATAACTTCACAATATCAGGGCTATGTAATTTTTTCTGATTATGAAGTATTGGAATTTAGGCAGCTATTTCAGTAGCCAGCTGAGCTCCCTACTTCTAGCACATGGCAAAGGTACATGCTTAGAATTTGTACCTCTGGGTTTGCCCTTCCTGTCTTTCTGCCTCTTATGGAAACTAGCTTTGGGAACAGGTTATCTAGAAAGCTGAAGTTAGCAGAGGTAAGTCTGAATTCTGGTGTCTTCTCAGACATGTCCTAATCAGTTAACTGAGATGAATGTTCAAGTAGGAGGCAGATTTAAACATTTGACAAAATGATTTCTAATATGCAGTTTTTATTTACTGCTTCTAATACTAGTTTGGTGATTATGGAGAGAAATAGAACTCCAAATTACACTATTGTCAATATGCATAATGATGTATGGGGTGAACTATATTTAATTTCAGTATGAATACTGATACTCTGAAAGCATGGTTTCTATGTTGCAGTGCAAACAAGTTAGTGCTGTCCTTTACTTTATAATTGCCATGGTAGCTTCGTTTCCAATAGTTAGAACTATTGCCAAAAATTATTGTCCTTTCATTATTCACATTACTGATATGCTTTAGCATTATAATGCTGTCAGATAAAAGCAGAGTCTCCAGTACCACATACAGGGAAAAGCAAATTGGATCATGTGCTTTTTAAAGTATTAAGTGCTTTTCAGTTTTAAGAATTCTCTTTCTAATTCCGCTGAGTGAGAAAAGGAAGTACTGATTAGAAATTAATACATGCACTGGGAATCCTAAATGCATCTTTCAAGGTAGTGGTACAGACAGGTAATCAGAGGAAAAAATAAAAAATCCCATTAGCTTTTTCATGCTTCTGACTTCCAACAAAATCAATTCAATTTGTGTAGGAGATGACAATTCCAGTGTATATGGACTGAAGATGTCTGTTTTATGTTGCCTGGAATTTGGAATAATAGTTAACTGTCTGTTACCTTGCAGCTTTGTGGAATATGACTGAAATTCTTATGCATTAACACATTTTACTCTTGTTGTTTGATTATTGAATCTTAACACTGTACATTCTTCTTTACCTTTTTTTTTTTTTTTGGTGCTGCTTTTAGCATTGAGAATTAGAGTGCTAATGCAGGATGCTAACGCTATAAACAACCTTATTTGCTTTGTGGCTTTGGCTTTTCTTTTTTAATATTTTACAGTTTGTACATTAGTCTGTAAGGTGTATTGGGGAGAAGTAGCATGAATCCGTGCATCTAAAATCTTATAATTTACATGCATAAAGGGTCTTCATGCAGTCTGCTGGCTGGCTAATAGTTGTCTTTGCAACCATTCTTTTAATACCGTTTTTTGAATGCAATGTGAGGGTGATACGGTCAGTATAATGGTCTTTTTTCTTTTCTTGGTAAAGATAACTTGAGGTGCAGGCTTTTATTCAGCTATAAGCTGCTTGTGTATATGAAATGCTAAAACTGTAAATTTTAAGCATTAATTATCAAGGTACTTAGCTGGCTACCTTCTGTGTTTCTTACCCTCTTACTAAATTACATTCTAGATATAAGAAAATCGCACTTGCTTTTAGTTTTACAGTAAAATGTGAGAGAAATGTAATGCTTTCTTACAGAACGAACTCCTTTTATACTTTCTTCGACTGTACATAATCTTTATATTTTCCTGAGTAGCAGCATGGGGTTGTAAAACCTAATGCTTTAGGAGCTGATTTAGTCACTCACTTAAGCCTCGCAATGAGAAATGTGTCACGACCTGAGGGTAAGGCTCACATACCACCTCAGGATGCAAGTACTTCGGTCAGCAACCTCTTTCTTCAGATGCCTACCAGTCATAGCTGGAAGATAGACATGAAGGAAGCTGTCACTAAGGTCAGGCAGCAAAGGAGGTTTGCTCCAGGGAGATAAGTCTTAGGTCTCTATTGAAGTTTCAGTACTATGAAAGGAGATCAGTTTAGCTAGTGAACCAGTGAAAAAAGCGATACATCTTTCTCTGTTTACTCATGATACAAGTATGCTGGTCTTTTTAATCCTAGTTAGGGGTACCTGTGTAGAATAGCAGGATTTGGCATTTTGCATTGCAAAAGGTGTAAAATGCATGTAGATGCTGTAGACCAAATAATTGTGGTTTGCATAGGAACTAAAGATAATCTTGGAAATAAGATTTTTTTAAAGTTGTTTTGTTAGCACATAGATATGTTACTTTTTAATAGGTTTTCTGTTATATTCAAATTGGGCTGCTTCACATGCAGTATAGTGGTGGTCTAAGTGACATAGCTGTGTAGCCAATCAAGTAAAAATAGAGAAGCTCGAATGTACTGCCATAGGAATGGTGTTTTTGTAATGAATGGTAACCTGAGCTATACAGTTGAATCCATTCTATTATTATTGCCTACTGAAGATCATTGTATATCTTGAGCAGAGCTGCAGGAACTATATTTTTAATTTTATCTATGGCTTTCTGGCAGCTTTTTGCATGACTCTTTACTTGTATTCAAAATGAGTAACTCATGTTGCAGAGATGCTGTGAAACTTAGATCCCATGTTTGTGCAAAACTAGTTTTTCTCTAGTAAGAGGTTCTCAGAGTGTAAAATATTCTAGCCATACATTATGTTAGTTGTAATAGACCCCATTTTCTTTCTACTTTTTTCTGCTTCTTACTACTGCAGGATCATTTGCTTCCTTTTAGAATAAAATAGAATAGTCCAGTTGGAAGGGTCCTTCAAACATAATGTAGTTTGACTACTTCAGGGCTAACCAAAAATTAAAGCCTATTATTGAGGGCATTGTCCAAATGCCTCTTGAACACTGGCAGGCTTGGGTCATCATCCACCTTGATAGGAAGCCTGTTCCAGTGTATGACCACATTCACAGTAAAGAATTTTTTCCTAATGTGTAGTCTGAACCTCAGCGCAGCTTTGTGCTGTTCCTGTGTGTCCTTCTCTGCTTATTTCTTTCTGTCAAGTTCAAATGCCATGTGGTGTCTTTTATGCCATCTTTTGGATTCCTACTGGGGTGATGTTAAGCAGTTAAGTATTTGTTTTTTGTCCTGGTGGCATTTAGTACCAGATGTAAAAAGGTCAGTCTTGTCTTGCTTTTTAATACTTGTGCTAACTGGAATTGAACCAATAAAAAGTCTTTTATTCAGATAGTTTGAAGTATAAACTTAATAGAACTATATATATATGTATGAGTAGCTGGATTGTTTCAATTTTAAGCTGTGGGTAATTTTTCTCTAGATAAGTAAAATTCTCAAGTCGTTCTTAATATTTGTAGAATGATATAGATGCAAGCAAACCTGCTCCAGTACAGAATGCATCTAAGCAGGATGGACCGATGCCAAAACCACATAGTGTTTCACTTAATGATACTGAAACAAGGAAGCTAGTGGAAGAGTGCAAAAGACTTCAGGCAGAGGTTATGAAGCTGTCGGAAGAAAATCGGCACCTGAGAGTAAGTTCTGCTTCCATGTTTACATTGAAGTGGCTTCACTCTTCTTGAGTGAAAAGCCTGCTTTGTGATTAGGCTTAGAAATGTGTGGTTCAGAAAGTAGGTGCAGTTGTTGGAATGTCAAGATAGATTTGCAATATAATTTTACTGTCCTGTTCACTGTGTATTTTATACTCCTCAGTGATTGGGATTATCATGGTTGAGATACTGAAGCTACACCATTTTCTCTAAAGAAATGCAGTAAATATAGGCCCATTTAAGGTGATTTTAGTTACTTGGTGCATCTCTAATTTAGATTTAATAATTAACTTTTTAATAAAAACATATTGTTATTCATTCTTAAGAATGAGTAAATGAGATCCAAAGCGGTAACACTGTTGCACATTGTTAGTGAACAAGGATAATTGGCTGGCCAGAGGAGGTAAGCAAACAATATTTTCCAGAACGTTTATGTTAAGGTGCCCTTTCAGTAATCTGTAACTAATTGATAAGTGATTCTACATGACTACTCTGTCTATTTGCTTTTGGGTACCTAAAAAATTCACTGGCGATGGTAGCCTTATAAAGAACTCATAAATAATGATGTTTCTACACCTGTAATTCCGCTGATATTGGAATAATTGGAAAAATAGAACACAGAGAAGATGGTTCTCCTTAACAATAAGGAATTATTGATGTTTAATTCTTACATAGTAAGTAAAAGCTGGATTCTTCATTGTGCCTAGCAAGAATTTCAGAATCTTTAGCAAAGCAGTGGATTGCCTGTCCTTATTTGAAATCTTCTGGTTTGCTATGCTCAGATCTTGGGTTTTGGTATGATGTAGTATTATTTTTCAAATTATTTTCTTTATTGAAATGTTCAACAGTAAATTTGGCTTTTGAGTGGGGTTTTATACAATTGTAAAACAGATGTCTTTGTAATTTTCTTCCATCTGTGTTTTTGTTTTTCTCCCCCCTTCAGGATGAAGGCTTGAGGCTCAGAAAGGTAGCACACTCGGATAAATCTGGATCACCTGCAGCTTTGGCTCTCAGAGATAATGGCTCTAATTCTCTTCCATCACTTCTTGTTGTAATTGCAGCCATTTTCATTGGATTCTTTCTAGGGAAATTCATCTTGTAGAAAGAATGAGTGAGAGAAGCATGCATGCAAAATGCAGCTTCTTTTTTTTTTTTTTTTTTTTTTTCTTGGCCAGAAAAAAAGATTTGTTTACCTACCACTTCATTGGTAGTATGGCCCAAGTGACCATTTTTGTGTACAGCATCATAACAGGCTTTGCCTTTAATGATCTCGCACGGTTAGAAAACACAATCTAAAAAGACAAACTGTTCGGCTACTGGACAAAATTGTACATTAAGTCATTAATAGCAGGTGTCAGTTGCACAGTCAGTCCTTTATGAAAATTCATAAATAAGGAATTGTTCTTTCTTTCTGTGGTTTTAATAAGAGTTCAAAAATTGTTCAGAGTCTTGTAAATGTTATTTTAATAATCCTTAAAAATTTTATCTGTTGCTGTTACCTCTTGAAAAATGATTTATTAGATTGCTAATCCCACTCATTCAGGAATATGACAAGAGGTATTCTGGGGGAAATGGTGCCTCTTACTGTGTAAATTTTCTCCTTACATTACTTTGCTAATATCATGGCAGAATTTCTTTCTTACCCCTCATGAGGCATTGTTGAGAGTTCTTCATCCTTACAATCCTGTCCCATAATATTTAACATTACAAAAGAAATAAAATTGTTAACAGATTTTCTGCTGGGTAGCCTGTTTGTGTGTGTCGTACTTTTAGAGGGGATTCCTAACAAGTTCATTGTTCATGGCAATTTGCTGCTTGTAACAAATGGCTATTTTGAAGTTTATTTGCAAAAGTCTCTGGCTTAGACTGTTGTTATTGAAGCTTGGAGAAAAAAAAAGGGGGGTTCCATTCTGTTTGTTTAAAAGTAAATGAACTGGCTGCTTTCAGCTATAGAGGGGATAATTGTCAAACTTGTTTTGGGACAGAATAATTTGGATATCCAGCAGGTACAAATACCAGACTTGAATGTTTTCAATATATTAAGAATTAGCTTGTATTGTGCGGAAGTGTAATAATCAACCTTTTGTTCCATCTTTGGATCTTTCGGGTGTCTTCCAAGAGTCAACATTTATCTCCTTTGATTTCACAAGGGTACTTAATTCACATATACCAAATTATGGTTTGTAGTTCCATTTTAGCCGATACTCAGAAATGCAATTTGAATGACTGAGACACCCATAATGAATTCCATGATGCGGAAGAGTTGATATTTGCCGAGTGAGTCTTAGTTGCTCGCTTTTTGAAAATGAAAGTCATTTTTACGCAACTCTTGGCAGACCTACCTGTGTTAACCATATATAGATAAGTTTTAACGAATGCATTTTTGGGGGTCTAAAATGCTTCCCTGCACTTAATCTGATGTCTTGCCTCATCTCTGAATATCATAAAAACAAACAGTAGTAATGGAACAAAATATTATCTGTACTTTTGACTAAGCATAATCCAATACAGGGAATTACTTGTAAACTGAAAAATTACAGAAGGGATATACTCCTGTAAGCGAAATTGTGTGTGCTTTTGGACAGCTTGACTTGATGTGGTGCAGCTAAGTGTGTTAGACCTTGGTATATGCACACATTGTGTAGATGAGAAAAATGTTCTAGAGAAGGTGTACATTATTTTGGTTGCCTTTGATTTCTAGTGATTTTTTTTTAAAGAAAACTATAATTACATCATGTTCTGTTATTGTTCTCTGTGATAAACTTTTTATAAAATTTTGCATAGTGCAAGGAAGATGGTGAAGAAAATACAAAAACTGCTTATTTTCACTTAAGCATGCGAGCACAGGTGTTCCCAATTACTTGTTCCAGTGTCTGCATTCAAGTTGCCTTCCATCCCAGTGACTGGAAACATTTTGTTAAGGTCTTGATTATTTTGGTTCCGCTGGTTCAGAATGGTGTAATTCTCCCAATTTTTTCTCTAACAGAACATTAACGCATCAAACTTTCATAGCCTGTTCCAAACTGATTACGTGGAAAATAATGAAGGCAATAAGTGTGCGGGATGTAGTTTGCTTGAGACAGAGCAGTTAATCCTGCACTGAAGGAAAAAAAAAATCCCCTGGAAGATCTTAAAATGTTTACAGTGTAGTGTATAGAGGTTTTCAAGGGTAGCTAGCACTTTGAGGACTTGAAGATAGAAAAAGGAGTCATTGCTCAATGCAGCTGACTCAGGTTTTGATGTTTGGCCACAGTAAAAAGGAAAAAAAAAAAAAGATAAAATTGGATTGAAATAAATTCCATAAATACTGAACAGGTGGTTGTAAAACTTGGTCATGGTTTGAGTGATGTCTTCAAAGTGAAAGTGTGCAGCAGTCTCGTAACCAGTGTGCTTACTAATGGTATAAGGAGACTGTCTTGGTTTCCAGTAATCCCTTCATAGCTGTATATAAAATGTAATGCTACAACTTTTTTGCTCTCAGGAGTCACTTTGGATGAGATCAACTGTATTCAGTGAATTATGTAATATGGATTAAATTGTTTGTCTTTGTTCCTGAAATGGTTAGAACTTCTTGCTTTGTCTGCCTGCTTACTTGTGTATGTAAGCATGGGGAAATACAGCCTCCACTGCTCCTAGTGATAAGATCAGGTGACAATGCCCATGAAGTCATGTGAGGCTACGTGTGTAACTTCAGTTAAATACGCATCACAAGTCCCATTCTGATTTCTCAGAAGGACAAGATGGAACAAGTATACGGTATCAAAGTATTATTTTAAAGTTTTTCTAAATATTTCACTTTACAAAAGGGTAGCGCGATGGTTCAGGTGGGGAAAAAAAGCCTTGTTAAATAGAAAGTATAGCTTCTGTAGTAATTCTGGGCACCAAATTTAACCCACATTTTAAAATCCATATATGTATATGAAGTTCATTTAAAAAGTTATTTGCATCAACGCACAATTTATTTGTGCAGTTCTACTCATTCTTGAAAAGCTGTTGACAAACTATTGTCTAGGCTTGCATGTCTCTGCTGCTATGATTGAAACCGATTTATATATGAGAAGCAACCAAACACTAGCTTGAAACTTCATTATCCTCTTGGGAGGAGAAGGGGTGGAGGGAGGAGGTGGAAGATGTCATCTTGCCAAAGAGGAAAAGACAAAGTCAATAAGTAAAGCTTATTTTTCAGGCCTTCCTCAAAGATATTAAAAGCTGAAGTGTTAATAAACCGTTGAAAACGTAGTAGTGTCCTTTATTATTCTTATTTTGAAACTTTTTCCTGAATATTTATGTTCAGTAGACTTTAGGATGCTGAATTGGTGTATTTAGGTCACTTTACAGGTGGTGTAACTGCCCTGCTTCTTGGTACTGCTAGTAACTAGCAGGAAGCTGGCTTGGATGAAGATTCAGTGCTGGAGAAAAAAACTGGTTCTTGAATCCACCCAGCACTGGGGATGCTGATGACTTGTCAGATTTACAATCATCGTGTCAAAGAGTTTTTCTTTTCCAGTCTGGAGTCCCAAACATTTATTACTGAAAAGACCTGCGAGGGCAAACTCTTGGAAAAGATGGAGTGAGATCTATGTGGTTACTGTGCAGCCCTAATAAACGTTAATATTAAAATGCCCTGCTCTTCGTGTTTACAGGTGGGATAAAATTCTGCACCTTGCCTTTTCAGCCATGTTTCTGTGAACACTATGCTTCACTGCTTTGCTTTCTAGGCTGGTTCCTGGTGCGTGACTTTACAAGGCCATGTGCTGGAAGCTACGTCCTTGGGTAGCACAGACTGCTGCTGCCACAGAGACTGGCAGCCTTAGTCTGGTGGCATGCTTAAATGTTGGCCGAGATGGGGTGTTCAATATAGAAGTCTGTCTTTTCAAGGGATTGGGCTCCTGTTGGAAGGGTTGAAACCGATGACAGACAAGGCTGATCTCTTTGTTTCCTGTCTGAACTTCTTTTCCAGGGCACTCACGTAACACAACCAAGCATATTAAAATTGGTCTGTTGTGCTTTTGGTCTTGGACGCAGGGTGCGCGTATTTAAGAAAACTTGCTAACAGGTTTGCATAAGCATAGACAGCGATAGCGTTGTCTTCTTGAAATTTTGTCCTTTAAATGACAAGTGGGTGTGTAGAAATGAGGTCTTGCACAAAAGCAACACGATATTTGTCTTTTATCTGCTTTCTCAGTGCTGCTAGATAAAAGTACTTCTTCCTCTTTTGCTGGGATGAGGGTTTATGTGTTTGTGCAGTGAACCAGATTTGGGAAGTAAAGTGAATTTTTATCTTTGGCAAATTGTGTTTAATTTCAATCGTATAAGCATCTCCCACCATATTAGAGTGCCATTTTATCTAAAGCTTCTAACAATTTTGTAACTCTGATAACACTGCCACTGGGGTATTGAATCCCTGTTTATTCAGTAGCTGCTTCTGTTGCTGGCAGCAGTGGAATGCTGTTCATCCCCTCCCTTCCCTTCAGAAAAGTTTTAAAGGGTGTTACGGTATCCAGGCACAGTGGCATGAGACAGACAGCTATGATTATAGCTAAGAAGTCTGAGCTCAGACACTTGAAATAAAAGAAAAATTAATTGAAAGGTGACAGAAATAGTTATAAATTCTTACCTTCTAAACTTGTGTATATTAAACGTCACACTGCTTTTTTCTTAAAGTCAGCCTGAGTATCATCCAAGTTCTCCAAAAAAAGAAAAAAGAAAATGCTGTAGTCTTGACATAACTTATGTTGATGCAGGTTTAAGTGCTGAGGTGAATTCAGAGATTGTCATTGGTGATCTTTCCAGTGCTCAGAGTGGTTGGTAACAGCAGTCTTCATGAGTCTCAGTCTGCCTTGTAGGGATGGCTTTTCCTGGTTCTAGAGATTGGGAAACCAAGGCACAAGTGTAGGGGCAAACGACTGGGAAGAGACGACTTGGGCACAACCATTGTTCTCTAGCATGCTTTCCATCCTGTTTCTCATCAAGCCTTCCTTGGTTCTTGTACTACTTTTTCTTTCTTTTTTTTTTTTTTTTTTTTTTTTTTCTTCCTGGGTTTCTAAAATGCAGTTTTACATTGCTTAGAAACATTTCTCAGGCTTTTAAAGCACCTTCTGAAACACTTAGTTGTTGCCTTTCTCTTCCTGAAGCTGAGTATTAAACAGGCAGAGGACATGGTTGTTAGAGAGGTGTTAATTAAACAGTGGGTTGCGTTCAGCCGATGTATAGCCCAAACTCTACTAAGGGCAGTAGCCAGGAAAAAACAACCAACAACAAAACAAACAAACAAAAAAGCCACCCCGCGGTACCCCCCCCCCCCCCCAAAAAACAAGAAAAAAACCACCATCATCAACCAAAAAAAACAAATAGTTTGGGCACGTTGTGTTTAGTACATGGAAGTGTTTGTGTAGCAGAAGTTCTTGTGGAGCCAGGGCTGTTTGTACTTTAAAAGAAAACAAACACTCCTAAATCCATACAACAGCCATGGCAGCAGTGATATGCATTGCTCTACCTACCCATGGGAGTGGCAAATTATTTTTCCATTGCTATGTTGATAGTCCAAACTGTGCAACCATGGTTTTCCGAGGCGCTTCCTCAGAAGGCTGGCTTAGGGAGTCTAGAGCCCTCTAGAGCTCTAATCTGAGCTGCTGAAGGTGCAGCTTTGATAAAGTGAGTGGTTTGTGGAAGATGAAAGCTCTTGAAGTAGCTAGCGGTCCCCCCAAACATATGCTAGAAACTCCTGCGGCATTCTCCAGGAGCAGGGATTTCTCGCCATCCTAAGGGTGTTGAGCCTAAATCAGTGATGAGTCTTGTAAACAGGAGAACTCCAGGAGAGAGATTTTCATTGTATTCATGCCTGGGATTCCTTCAGCTCGATGGCACTGCTTTCAGACTTCAGTTTCTTCCATAATACCTTGAAATACTTCAACCTTTTGGCCTCTTTATTTCATGTCCCAGCTTCGAGAAAATCAGAACAGATCGCTTTTCTGATTAGGGAAAATTGTCTCTTCATCCTGCCTCCACAGGAACCAGATTACAATGGCAAAGGAGGAAGGTCAGAGCATTTGCGGAAAAAAACTTATTTCTTTAAGGGACGAAGTTTATGTGATTGAAGCCTCTTTGGGCTGCTTCTTCCTGTGTCAACCTGAAATCTAATTCAAGCCACGTCGGATGGGTTGATGTTGCACAGATACCAACTGCCTCCGATCACAGGACAATTAGAGCTGAGATAAAAGACACTGAGATTGGTGCTCCCATCAGGGGCAAGCCTGCACGGCGAGCTGAAAAGCTACCTGTCCTGCTCGCTGCTGTCCGCCCACTTGGTGCTTGCCAGGCTGTCAGCATGGGCACGGATCCTCGGCGGCTGCAGCCCAGCACTTGGGAGCAGTGTGGGTGGGAGAGGAGTGTATTGCAAGAGAGCAGGGTAGCGGGCACGGGGGAGAGAAGTTTGAGTTGTTACGGGGATAAGGTGAAAGAGGCTCTCTTGGGTGGGAGGGGGGCTGGGCGTACCTGGGGTGGAAGGAGGTGATGCAAGAAAACTGAAATAGGTGGGTGAGAAATGCTGAAAGTTGGAGGAAAGTATAGTCTGGCATGTGTGCATCCTCACTTCTCCAACGTGCTTACGAATGCTAGTGATTGCAAGTGGATGGAAAGAGAAATCTCAGAGCAGCTGTAACTGAGCTCAGAACTTTAACTCCTGTGATTTTAAGAAAAAGCGAATTGTGGTCGTGAGTCCACTTCTAGAGCTATGCAGAAGTTGCATTTGTGGAACTAGAGATACAGAAATGAAGCAGATAATTACAGGTAACTATTTTGCAACGTAACCTGAATTACATGTACAAGGACCTCACAATCTCAGCTCCTGCCGTGAGCGTGGAGGAAAGCTGAGCTCTCCGGGTGCTGCGCGCATGCAGTGCGGTGCACTAGGTGAGCCACACACGTTAACTCCCCGGGGCACGGGTACTGGGGGTTATGCAAAGCCCTGGTGTGTGTTTGGGTACGTGTTTACGTCTGTGTACGCATCCTTTGGGGTGCCTGCATGCTGCTGTGCAAACCGGTGGTTACAGCAGAATGGGACTCCATAACTGTACCATGTTTGTAGCTGCCTCGGTTATTGCTATGGATGCATATGGATCCTTTCAACCATTTCTGATTTTTGAACTAAGTTAAAATTAGTAGTTTTGAGGGCAGCTGGGTGGGGAAACACTTCATTCTTGCCAAATGGGAACCACCTTGTCCCCCCACCAAATGCACTTTGAGACCTACAAAGACAGAAACGGGAGGCTTGAAGGAGATGATGCTGAAGCAAGGTGGATTTCCAACATCCAGAAGTGTTTGCTAATGGTTTTGTGAAAGGCTAAGATCTCAATTGTCAGTGCAAAAGCATTTTTTTTTATTATCTAGGAAATTTTCCTGGTCCAGTCTCCTGCCTGCTCCCCTTCATGTAGCTTTGCATTTGTTACATTCATGGTTATCTCCTTGCCCTGTTTGGAATCATGGAAATTAAAGCACTTGCTTTTATAATAAGTATGGTGGGCCAATAATAGTCTAAGATTTAAAGTGGTAGTAGTCTAAGATTCAAAGTATCATTTTTTAGCATATATAGTGTATTTAAGAGTTTATGTAGCTCTTAAAGTAGTTCTAGTGAATGCGTGATATTAGTCATTAAAAATTCTGGTAATTCCATGAATAAAGTACATATGAGCTGTGTGTATTTATGTATGGATATACACATTCATTTTTCAGTTGCCATTTATGTATACGTTTTTAGACAGTTGGGCATATGTTGAAGCAGTATTTGCAATTTAGCAATAGTATTTTCCTTTTAGTGTTTGTTTAAACCAAAACGTGCAGAAATGGTTGGCACTGCTTAAAACATGCAATCACTTCCCCATATGGACTGTGGAGAAGGGTTTCCTTTCCTTTATACCTTGTTGGTTCAGTGAGTTTTGCCCTGATCATACAGCACCAGGCACGCAGAAGGCAAAGCTTCATTTTGGCATTTCTTAACTCTCGAAAGTGTAACTTCTGAGATCTGATGAAGGCTGGTGTTACTCCAGTGCCAGTGTTACGTGATTGTGCTTTAAAAGTGACTGCACTCGAGTATTTTGACACCTTATAATTATCTTCGTGTAACTGCTTCTCTGCCTCCTGGCCCATCAATCACAGCGTGCCGCTGGTAAGGTCTCTGGAGTGGGTGGCTCTCGGTTTTTCGGGGAAATTGGCAGGAGAATGAATGCTCAGCAAGTTGCTGCCACCAGATGGCAATGTTTTCTTATCCCTAACTACTTTTGGAAAAAGTGGAGGCTGCCTCCTTCGTGACCGGTTCAAAAGCCCCTGGCACGCCAGTATCGTGTGGTGTGGTTGTTTGCAGCAATGCCTTACAGGGCAGGTGGTACAGATGATGTCTATATTTTGTCTTGATCCTCTTCAGGATCTTCAGTCTTCTGTTAGTTGTCAGTCTGGTAGTTGGACATTTAATTAGAGAAATCCATAACGCGTCCGTCTGTCTAGGCAGCTTCTGCGCCCTGGCCAGAGCACGGTCTGAGCCCGTGCTTTTTCTGTGGATGGAGCTGCAGAATGCAGCAGGGTTAGTCCAGAAGATCTAAACCCTAACAACTCCAAATACAACCTCTTTCTTTAAGTACTATCTTGGGCAGTTCTATTTCTCATTTTCCAACGGACTGTCTTGGGAAGGAGCGATGTGTTTCCCTTGGGAAAGGGCTGTTAGGAGCAGTGTCTGCCTGCTCTGAGGCGGTGAGCACAGGCAGTTCCCGTCACCAGTAGAGGCAAAATAATTCATTATTGTCTTGGCTTGGTACCTCCATAGCTGGAGTCCATCTGATGGACTGGTCATTTACTCTGGAGCAGACTGGCGAAGGCCAAAGGCTGGGGAAAAGGAGCTTGGTGGATAATTGCTCAGGCCAACAGCACTGTCTCTTCAGGTATTGAAGGCACTTGTGGTTTGATTCCTCACAACCATATTTATTTCTGAGTACAGATTTTTTTTTTTTAATTCCTTACTATTATTTATTGGTGGTAGCAAATAATAATTTTTAAAAAATTCAACACTGATAGCACTAGAGAGAAGATTAGGATGAAAAACATATTGGAAAATACTTTTAAGAGAAATAAAAAGGAAAATTAAACAATAAAATTCAGAGTTAGTGGTGCTGGTCTTTATTACCTAGCCTTGCTTTTGGTGTCAGGAGGGGTAAATTTTGCCACGTAGAATATACTTATGCCTGAATTCATCCATGCCCACAGCTTTGTGTGGAAAGGGAGGCCACTTCTTTCAGACTGTGGCTACTGCATTTGGAGTGCCTTATAATTTAGGGCATGCTTCCTGAAAGCTCATCTTTCAGAGATCTGCTGTCGTGTTTCCAAAAACCTTGAGTCACTTCTGAAAACTCAGAAATCGATGTAATGCAAAGCTTTTGAAGCTGGTGGTAGAAGTCTCATTGACTTCATTTCGCCTCTTAGTGTAAGTGAGAGAGTAATGAAACTGCACAACATCGAAGAAAGATGCTTTTGTTACCCTGTGGCTTGCTTTGCATTCTCAGTCCATTTTGGATTTCTCTTTAAGAAAAGCATCCTTTCTACTCCCTGCTCCCTCCCCCAGGGTGCAGCCCTTAGAGCAAGTGAGATGCAATAGCAGAATAGTAATGCCGTTTCATCTGATTACATTTCATTTATGAAAAAATATTTTCTTTCTGTGGAAACCACACCCTTTGTACTGACACGCAGCTGCTCTGACCGTGCTAACCTTGCAAGCCAACATCACCATTGCTTGTGGTGTGCTTCCAGCCTGTGTTGTGGCTCATTTTATTCAGAGAACCTAAAGATGTGCTGCAAAACCCAAATCACCCCTGCTGCATTCATCAGAGCTTTTCCTAGCGTTGTGTTCTGAAGAAAACGATGTTTTCTTACAAGTGGTAAGAAATGAGCTTTTCTGTGCACAGGTCACTCAACAGGGATTTTAGATATCACTTTGAGACGTGTATCACTCTATACAGGTGGTGAGTCAACAGAAAATTAACGAGTAGGATGCAAAGAAATCCTTCATTTTGTTTTTAGTTAGGCTTTTTTTTTATTATTTATTTCAATCAATAGTTCAACAAGTGCTTAAACTTCCCCGGCAGTTTAATCTGGAACATATAGTTGAGAAGAAAAATATCTTCAATAGTTTTACAAAAATAAAAAGATTTTCTTTTTTCTTTTTTTTTATTTTTTTTTTAAATCCTGCACTTCAAGCAAGCACACTCCAACTCAAGCAAGACAGACACTGCATCTTAAAATGGGGACCTTTGGTCTTAAAAATAACATTCTACCCCAGGGCAGTAGGCACAACATGTAAACGGTATAGGAACAGAGCAGGAACAACTGTTACAGCTTTCTGATCCCTTTTTTCTTTTTTAATAGCATGTATTAATATGAGTTGCCCAAGAGATTCTTCAGGTTACCATTTCTGCTGCCAGGTGGCTCCTCCAGTAGGACATTACAGTGGTAACAAGCGGAAAGCTTTCACCTGTTCTGGCAACCCTGGCATTTACTGAAGATGCCAACGTTATTTTTTTCCCTCTTTAATGCTTCTGAGCTTCGGTATGGGACAAACGGCTCAGCTTGTCGCTCTTCCACTGCTAAGCCACTTGTGGCTTGACTCCTTTAGCAGTCAGGGCTGCCAGCACACGAGGTCAGGTTGGAGAAACAAAATGAATGGAGTATATTGTCACAAATGTGTTTGGGACCACGCAACAGTAAATTTAGCACCCGATGAAATGAGGAGATCAAGGGAGCTCAGCTCCTAGTCCTGGGCCTGTAACCTAGGAGAATCCTTGCAGAGCACATGGGTTGACAAATACTGCGCACACTCTGAAGGCTGACTTATCTGTGTCCAACTTGGCTTCTATTGGCTAATAGGAAAATAAAGGAAAAATATGTAGGCACAAGGAGGGAAGGTGGTGCAGCAGCATATGCTAAAAACCTAGATCATAAAATTCTGTTTCAAGTCAACAATACAAATAAACCAAAAGAGCTGTAATACACCAGAGCCAAAATAAACCAGAAGCAGATTTTTTTTTTTTTTTTTTTTTTTTTTTTTTTTGTAATGTGATACAAAGGTCTGTTTCTAGCACTTCCTTTTTAACTATCTCTGGGTAATAGGGGGAAAAAAAGGCACTTCTTGTTTGGTTTGTACATTGTGTCATGTTTGCATTTAGTGTAGCCCTATGTCTTGGCAAAGCTGGGTTGGTACAAGTCTGTGACTCAAAATAAGGATTTAACTTGTAGTTTAGGTTTGAATGTGGTTTTTAGAGGTAAGAACTAGACTTGTCTTTCTCTTGAAATTATTGTAATACTTCCGACATTAAGCAGTTCATGGAGGAGCCACAACACAGTGATAAACTGTGGCTCCTTGCCCTGGTGAATGTGGAACATCGTGCTGTGGAGTGGCTCTTGCTGTTGGGTTCAATCCCGCGTTTCAAGGATGGGCGGATTTCAGCTGGACTTGTGTTTGTGTGGGCCTTGCGTAGGGAAGGGTGAGGGTCTTAACAGCTCCTAGCCATTTATATTTTTCCAGAGATGAGACCACCTAATGTGGTGAAAGAAGCATGTCATTTGTGGTCTAAGGAACATCACACCATACACATCTTTATAAATAGAAACTAACGTGAGCTCACTCATGCACCTACATCTTAAACAGAGGTTGGAGACTAAGCTACTATTTGAAGGAACTTGTGTGAGATCCTGTAGTAGCTCAGCAACTCATTTGGAGATATGCTGGTGTAAATTTGCTGAATAGAAAACTTGAGGTCTAGCTAGAGAAAACCAAACTTGTATCTGGTCTTTAGGTTCTCTTTCAGAAACATCATATCCCTTTCTTGATCCTCTGGTTAAAAACTGTGCTCCTGATGCCTCTATGCTAACAATTATCCAGAACTCTTCAAGGTTTGATGGAGTGGAGCAGTAAACCATTAAGAAATGCTAAGCAGAGCAGCTGGTGTTCTCAGGGCTTGATTTATCTTGGTGAGTTGCCTTTCAGCTCCTCCCAGTGAGCTGAAGTACCAGGTGAATGGATGACTGCTTTCTCTGGTGGCTACTGAGTCATCCTGAGCTCTGTTCCTACCTCTTGAGCTATTTATGGGTTTTCTGTGACAATTCATGTATGGGGAAAAAATGTGAAAGGTGTGATGTGGCAGTGAGAGCCTGTGGTTGTTCCTTCAGCCCTCTTCCTCTTGCGGTCTCGAAAAGAGGTGAACCCAATTCTCTACCACTCAGGAAATTCCCATCAAAGGCTGAAACCAGCTTGGAGCAAACTGTCAAGAAGGCACAAATGTTGAGGAGGTAGGGAGCCTGAGTATAGCCATTTGCTATATGGATGGCTTTTTCCTGCTTGTTTTGCTAGAAAGGTCCATGCTATTGCTGTTATTTCAAAACATGCTTTTGCTGTAGCACACGGTATGGACGCTCACTTGTGCAAAGCTGAAAGAGCTTTATTCAAGATGGGCTTTTCCTATGATGCTAGAAATGACATATTGAAGGGTTCTTCCTTCTGTAGTACAGGATGGGGCAGCTAGAAGCTGCTGCTGCTGAAATGCGGTGACCTTACTCCTTGTGTTTTTCTCACAGGTTCCTCCTGAGAGCCAGGACATGCATGTATATCAGTAAAGGCCTCCAGGCTGAGCTGTGCCCTCGGCTTCCTCCCCATTAAAACTGGGGAGCATGGTTCATCCATGAACTGTACCTCCCTGCTGGCATTAAATATCTCCCCCACCCTCTCTGCTTTCATCCATGTCAGTGTGTACACAAGGATGTATTTGCCAGAGGGAGAAAATCTGAGGGTTTCCAGAGCAGGCGTGTTGAGGGAAGCTCTCTGAGGGCTCTGCCTCTCCACCTTTCCCAGTAGTGTCTCCCCATACCAATGTGGCATACCAAGCTTGGTGAAACCATGGTGTGTGCTGGGACTGTCTAGCAAGGAGAAAAGGGAGGCGGTGGCAGCGTTTGCGCAGCTCTTGCTCCTTGCTTGGGTAAGACCGTGCCAGTCTCCATCCATCGGAGGGATGTGGGTCTGCTTCCTGCTGCTGTCCTGCTCTCTGAGCTAAAGGCAACACTGGGGCCTGCGGTGTGCTTGCTGCTGAAACCCTATACCTGTTCCTGCTCAAGGAACCTACATCATTAAAAACAGGCCACGGAGCAGGGTTGCAGAATGTGTCGGAGCCCCAGGTGCTGCTTTGTTCGTCCACCTGGCTGATACAACATCCAAACTACAAATACTGCACGTGGAATACACGAGGCCTCATGAATATGGGAACAGAACAAGCCACTTCAGTCTTCTATCAGCAACTTACCTGTGCTTTCTATATCTGACAGGAAAAAAAATGCTTTTTCTGTCTGGCTTTAGGGGGGCTTGGTTGTAACTGTTTACTTCACTCATAGGGAGGTCCTGAAGCAATTACATAGCTAACGAAATCAATGAGAAAATGTTAAGCCACGGGTTATTTTTACAACATAATAGTTGTAAAAATAGTTTAAATTATTTGGAATATTTTTTTTACTTGAAGATATCAACCATTTACCACTGTCTCAATGGAGGGCTGTTGATTTGCTGTTTCTGTTGAGCTGTGAGATAATGGCTAGATAAATCCTTGTAGGTATTCTTCTTATATACATATCTACACCCGAGTCCTGAAGTCAGAGGGGGAAGCCGCTGTCACAGTCGTTCCCCAGAGTTAAATTCTGATGAGAAACCGAATGTTGGGCTGAGAAAGTACCACAATGGTGAAATGGCAGAGACAACTGAAGCAGGATCGTAATGTTCACCCCAGCAGTTAAAAAAAATAATAATAAAAGGAGACCCCGTCCCTCCCCCCAGAAATCTGCAGTCCTAAAGTGCAATTACTTTTGTGCAGTCATGTCAGGCCAGGGATCAGACTGGATGAAGTTCAAAGCACGAGAAACATCAAACGAGTGCTGTTTGTGATTCAAGGGGGGGGGGGCAGGGATAAGGAAAAGAACAACAGTTCTCAGGCATTCAAGTGCATCAAGAAAATAAACGTCCCTTTCTTTCTGAAGAAAAACAACCCTCAGTCTCTTATGGAATCCTGGCTTTGTAGTCATGAAAAAGAGTTTTTTTCACTTCTAGCTGAGAATGTCCCAATATGTCACAGTACAAATAAACAACACCAAAGCAAGAGCTGGGGCGCTGGGATGTTTTGCTGGTGCCCTGCTGCTATACAGACGTATTTTATTTTCCTCTGGTGACTCCTCAGATCTGGGCATGGACGAAGCGCACTGAATTAAAGGCATCTGGTAGGACGTGGCTCTTTTTTCTGGTCGGTCAGGGCTGGACCCGTCGCTGGGCCTCTGGCCGTTGTACAGCAAGTACCTTCCCCGGGCGTCCTGTTCCATCTTGAAGATTTCGTACTCGGTGTGAGGCAGGCGGATGCCCAGTGCGATGCAGCCGTTGGTGTGGGTGACGTCTTGCTGGACCCCGACTTGCCAGGAGCCCTGCGCCCCGCACTCGTTCCCATTGAAGACGTTGAGCAGGGAGGCCGTGGATACGTCCATGGGCGTCACCTTCATGTGGTTTACTGTGAGTGAGGAAGAGATGAGATATTAGCAGAGGGGCAAAGGTGACATGCTGGTTGGGGTGTACCTGTGAAATCAGCACTGTAACGGGGGCTCACCCTTCTGTCTGCCCATACTGGGCAGCACCGTGTCCTGTGCAGGCGGGACCATATTTTTGATGAAAAACGCACAGTAAAGTCAGTGAGGGAAGAAAACTGGAAAATGCTTTTGAAACCGACCCTTTTACTTCTGTATGTTATCTCTGGTGCTAGCATGTTGCAAAGGTTCAAGTCAGGCGTGTTGCTAAATGGGTTTAGCGGCTATGGGGATAAGGTTATTTTAAATACGTCCCTTGTGTACGTGCTGGTGCTTCCTGAATTTGTTTAAGGATGTCTTTTAATCTGACCAATGGGAATTACAGCAGCTCTGAGTTTTCGTTTGTTCTTTCTTAAAGCATTTTTCTTATACTGTAGGCATGGCCAGGAAATCTATTTGCATCATTTTACTTTTTTGATGTAATTGCTTCGTGTACTGAGCACACACACACAAATTCAGTTGAAGAAAACCTGATGGCCGCATATGTGTCAGAGATTGAGCAGAGCTTTACATAAATTCCAGGCAAGCCTTTCCAGATAAAGCCTGGTTGAGATGCATACAAGAGGAAACAATAAAACTCTACTCATATTTTATTAACATCCATATTTATCCATAAGTAGGGCTATTTAGAAACTATTTTTATCATTTTAAAACATATGCTGCCTCGTAAAGCTAGTGAAATAATAATTTCCAATTGTAAAATTTGTAAAATACTACAACCTTTATATATTGCATGTATTTTTTTGCATGAAGTATTTCTGAACTAGAGAGACTTCTTATTATCTAAATTGTGACTGCAGCTTGCTGTATCAAACACAGAAAACGTTGCAGCTTCTTCACTTCAAAGTTACCTGTATACCTTTCATAGGTGTGCTACCTTTCATAGGAGTTTAGAGTGTGTAGAGTTTTATTTTTCAGATGAGTTTAAAAAGTTGCAAAAAGCCAAATCAAAAGAGCCTGTGGAAGCTGAAAAGAGATTATTATTCTTGGTGTGCTTTTTGTACCGTATATCAATAAAAGGGTTTCAGAATAAATTGGTGCTGACCAAAACACAAGTAAATTACAAACACTCATGCCTCCCAACACCCCAAACTCCCAAATTCTCATACAGGTCATTAATAATGTACATATCTTTTTATACTTAGATTTTTATACTTTATACTCAGATTTTTATTCTGAAGTGTTGCAAGCAGATATTTGACTCAACAGCTCAGCAGTTCATGTTACCTGTTCTAGTTGGCGTAAAAGGTAATCCATAGAGAGAGAACCAAAAAGTTTTAAAAGAACAAAATTAGGGAGCTTGCTCTGTGAGGTAAGTTGGCATGTTATCAAACAGAAATTCAAGTGAAAACTGGATTTTACCCTAGGAGCTAAGCTGGAACATGCTGCGTACAGCTAGAAAGAACAAGAGCTCTGACAGGCAGGGGTATCTCCTGCCTCCTATGAAAATCTTAGATTAGTAAAACATTTCTCATAGTTAGACATTTTCCTAAATTGGAGACATGCAAGAAGCTATATGCTTTTCATGTGGCAACTGAAACAAGGAGGGTAAGAGCCTACAGTATGCTTGGGGTTTCCACAGGCTCCACTGGGGCTGGTGCCGTGGAGGGACGTCGTGTTTTGGAGATGTTTGTTTGTGTGAGTGGTTAAAACCACTGAGCTTTTTCTAAGCAGGCTGCAGTGGGGCTGTTTGTATAAAAAGGCTTTTCAGCCACGGGGACCTGGGTAGCGTCACCGCTGAGAGCTGCTTCCTGGAGTACTCAAGGGGGCTGTTTGATACATCCAGTATTCACTGCGGTAGGATTAATCAGAGCTGTCTTCAGGGACACCACTACTTGCTCTAGGCCCCCTTGGAAGCGGATGAAAAGACACATGCTACTGTATCTGTCTTTGCCAAAAAATGATTTATACCACTTATGACCTGAAATGCCTTCTGAAGTCACTTTTTTTTTTTTTTCTCTGTGCTGAAGGAGCCTTAGGACATGGATCTAATCTTGGGCACTTTGCTTAGATGCTTGAAGTCTGGCCACTAGGCTCCAAGACTTAGCAATGCGAAGACTTATTTTCTTGTGTTGTACTTAAGATCTCTCTATTTTGCCTCAAATGAGTATTGCTTCAGTAGTGTAAAATACCACACATTGCCTGGGCAATCTCAGAAGGCCTAAAACTGCCCAGGAAAGGAGTAAATCCTTCCACCGATAGAATGAACTTGTTAGCTATCAAACCACCGTGAGCAACCCTACCTTTGAACACAAACTCCGTTCCACCCATCACTTTGGACGAGTGCACTCCTCGGCTGTAGCGTCCCTTGGCGTAGATGGTGAAGGTGGGGTGTTTGCAGATGGGGTCGGAGTAGTGGTAGTAGTGGCCTTCCCAGGTGTTGTTGTTGTCGTGGAAGATGAAGTGCCGCGTGAGGAAGAGCACCTCCGGCCGTACCTCGCAGCGCTGGCTCACCCACTCGCCATGCAGCCCGATGGTCAGGTCTGCCTTGGGGGGTAGGATGGGAGGGTGGTGCTCGTCCGAGCGGTAGATGATCCTGCAGGCGATGCACGTGCGGTCGTGGTTCTGAAAAGAGGCAGAAAGAAACCTTGTTAGGTGTTACCTGCTGCAAAGGGCGAGGAATCGGAGCATTTGTTTCATGCTGAAGTGACACCAGCTTCAGATTTCGAGGAATACGTTGTTATTTCTTATGCTTTTAATGGTTTTCAGCAACCTGCTATTTTACACCTTTTCAGCTTTCTTGAGCTCTAACACAAGCTCGTGCAGCATACCCTTTGTGTATCTAGAAGAGTCTTAACTGTGGCCTCTGCCAATTTTCTTCTCTGTGTCAGGCACACGGCTCTGCTGACAGCAACATGGATATAGGGATGTAAGTGAGCTTGCACAGATCCCGAGGTGCTCCAGGCAGAAAATTTGGCCTACTGTCACTGAACATGATGAAAGCTTTATGGCTCTTTCCACCAGGAATGAGGTTTGTGGTGCTGGTCAGGCCCGTTGAAGGCCCACAGCAGAACCGCTTTGTCGAGCACCAACCTTTGGGAGCTACATGGCCCAGCTTCCAGTCACGTCCCTGAGGGCTGAGGGCATTTTGCAATGTGTGGACGGGGCTTCTTGGAGGCACTGCTCACCATGTGCTTGCATGGTGCTCCTAGTGCCAATTACTTCTGCGAGAGGCAAAGACCCCACAGCCAGCCTTTGCCATCATCTGTTGAGGATACCTGATCCCTCCTGGAGACAGGGGAATGAATGGGGTGGGTTCCTTGTATCACCTACTTTGTTCAAGCTGTGAAGAGTTTTCAGAGTGCACTGAGCTAAGAGCTGAGGCTCCCACACAGCCACTGGGGAGAGGGAGTTATGCAGCACGAACACTTTTCCTTCATGCCCCTTTTCAGTCCTCCTCTCTGTGCTCTCTCTGAGCTCCTCCCATTACATAAGTGTTCAAATTCATCACTAATATTTTAAAGCCCACGTGTACCACTATGGAGTCAGCTTTTCTCTATTTTCTTTATTTTATCTTCAGCTCAGGGCACACTTTAGGAACCACATTTGCACATTCTGTGCCATCAGTTTGTCTGGTAACACAACCATAGGTAGCTTCTGAGAAACAATAGACACCTCGGGCAATGCATCCCTTTTACACATATTGAACAGGGTTTCTGTTTGCCGCCCCTCCAGATCACATAGACATCAAATGTCAGTGAAATCAACGAGTCTGCTTCCAGTTTCACCACATGTAGAATAATGGTCTATCTACAAAATACTATAAATGATGTAGCCCGGGTTGACCTGAACCAGCATTGGCCAACACACCTGCTCTGAAGAGAAGGCTGGACCTGCTGACCTTCAGAGGGGATTCCCACCCAAAACCGTGTGGTCTTCTGGGGACCACGTGTCAGCATGCTACAGAAGATGTCATTCTTTCCCATTGTGGAGCTTGTTAACTAATTTAAAAATTAATTTTCCAGCTTCTGCAAGCAAGTACAGGGGACATCAGTATATTAGTGAAAATACAAAGTATATTTAATTGAGTAAATAAACTTGAACTGGTGAAGTTAGCAGATTTGTGCCATTGTATTTAACAGCAGAGACTGGTGCAAAATATGTAGTTCTGAACACCAAAAGCACATATAACACACAGGACTGTAAAACTGGGGTGATACCTGCGACTGCAAGCTTCAATTTGGGCTTTCTTATGGTCAAGAGAGAAATCAAGATCCAGCCTGTCTTTCCATTTTGCTACAGGCCTCTTGTGTGACCTTCCCATGGACTTAATCTCAGTTCACAGGAACAGACAATTACAGCTTTTCTGTTTGACACAGGACTGGTAGGAGGTTAAATAAAGACAGTGAGCTATCAGAAGGCAGACAGAAACATAAGGGGCCTGTATATGATAGATTGGTAAATAAATATATTTGTATGTATCTCTATTCCTTGAACAAACTTTCATGCACAATCTGACATAAGTGCAGTGTCTTCCTTCCTCTTGTCTACAATAAACACTCATCATCTGCAAGCTTGTTTGGGACTGATGAAGGGGGTCTG
Organism: Heteronetta atricapilla; assembly: GCA_011075105.1. NCBI lineage: Eukaryota > Metazoa > Chordata > Aves > Anseriformes > Anatidae > Heteronetta > Heteronetta atricapilla. The sequence goes on from CM021732.1 coordinate 108,835,490, forward strand.
TTGAACCTCTAGCACCCTTTAGAGGATGTCAGTCTTTTTCTTTGGAAAGGGTTTGGTTTCACAGAACCACAAAATTTGCTGTTGTCCTTGTATGGACACCTTCAGTGAACCAGGCCAGGTGTCCACCAAATAAATACTTCTTTCTCCAGTATTACTGTCCTGCCATGGGGCAGACAAGTGTTACAGCTGCGTAACACCTGGATGAAGTGGCTGTGGTGAATGGGTACTTGCTGCAATAAAAAGGGAGTAGGACAGGGAGAAGCTGGGCAAGTGATGAGGGAACCAGGAGTATCCCTTTCAAAGCAGTGAGATACCAAAGTGTCTCAGGCATCTCATAAGGCCATACCCTGAATGCATTGCTTCTCTGAGATTAGTGATTGAATCTAAGCCTACATTTTTCATTCTGATATTATCTTTCACAGAGCTATGAACTCTTTGGTGGAAGAATATACCACATGTAAAACCCCTCAGTACAATTTTTGTCCAAGTATGGTACATGAGAAAGATCTAGTTTTATTATGAGTCAATTGAACTTAATTGTGGAGTAATTTACATTTAACAACTGAATATATTTTTCACTGTTGCTTTTTCAGGTCAGATGCTTTTGGCTCTTAATTGCACTGGCTAAGGCCTTGCAATTCACTCCCTTTCCATTTGTCTTAGAAAAGATTATTTTCTAAAAACAGACATTCAAAGAAAATACAGAACAGAGGCAGAGGACATTTGAGTCCAAACACAATTAAATACTCTCTAATAAAAAGCTCATTTGGGCATGACATAAACTGAAAAGCAATAAAAAGATCAGCAGACAGGATGCACATCTGTTTCATGTTTCAAATATCTTAGGTGTACAGTGCAGTATTTTTAACATGGGGGTCTTGCAGAAAGGAACAGCCCCAGGGATGGCCGCTGCTCGGTGTCTGCAAGATCCCTTCCCATGGAGATGAGGGGAAGGGAGCCTTGTTGCAGCTCTGCAATGCTGAATCCGTGCTGGCCCAACTCCTCACCCTCCTGGGTGCTTCTCTGAATCCAACTTGTGAATTAATCCAAGAGGCCATGAGGGTTGAAATCTCTGGCTGGAAACAGTTCTTGTATACTTGGGGAGAAAATAGTTTGTGATCTGAAAATTTCCATGAACATTTTTCCTTATCCCTCCCTCCTGCTGCCTCAGCTGAAGTGGTAACAGGGCCAGACTGCTCTGGAAGCCAAGCAGAGAGGTTTCTAATAAAAAAGCAAACAAGGATGAGGTTCCTTGATCTTTTTCCCAATTGCTGTGGATAGTCGGAAACACAAATCGTCTCAGCACATTTTATTTTTGTGCTTAAGTTCTATGAGATTCTGTGGCTGCCTAGAGCTAATTCTCCTCTAATCAATTCATAGTGTTTGTTATGGCCCAGGACAAAAAAACTATCGTGCGACTGGGATGTTCTCTCAGCAATGGTAAAATGGGCTTTGAATAACATGTAGAAAGATCTTTTTGGAAGGCGTTCTAGTTTTCTTTGAACAACTTTGTATTTTGATGCCATTGTTGCCCAAGAAATCTATGGGCCAAACCCTTTCCAAAATGTACAGGAAATCTACCCTTTCCTTATGGCTAAAGCAGAAGCTGAAATCATTGCTTAATATTAAAGAGAAGACCTGCAGGGTGTACTGCAAGTTGTATTAAGGAACAAAACAAACAAGCACAAGTAGTAAAGAGGAGGTTGAAAATACAGATACTTTGAAAAATCTGCTCAAAAATATTTACTCTCTATTACCTATTTTTATATGCTGAAAATGTGTCTGTATCTAAAAGAAAAAATTAAATGGTATTTATCTGAATCAGCTCCAGTTGTAACCCAACTTTTCCCCTGTAGATGACTATTTCTGATATTTGGCTATTATTGAATCATTAAAGTTGGAAAAGACCACCAAGATCATCTGGTCCAACCCTCACCCTACCACCAATGTCACCCACTAATCCATGTTCCTAAGCACCAGGTCCAGCCTTTCCTTAAACACCCCCAGGGATAATGACTACTTAAGAGTCTGAGAGACGCAGTGCACTCTTGGCAGAAAAGCATTTTAGGGGCTTTCTGGGCATTTTTCATGTAGAATTTTGACCAATTTCTTACAAGTTCTTTCTGTCATCTTTTATAGTTGCAAATACTTGATATTTTACCAGACTAGACACATTAAGAAGACAAAAATATAGAAGGTAGTGATGTATAGTAAAGTTCTAAACCATCTGACAGTATGGCAACTCTTGTTTAAGGTCTGGTATTAGGGCAGACAAGGGACTGGTGCTGTTTAGGGCTCACTCAGGCTGAGGAACAACAGTTGACAATTTGAGACATGGTGAACCCAGCCAGTTTTCTCAGCAGCAGTTTGTTTTGCATCTGCAAGGTCTTGAAACTGACATGAAATTACACATTATTTTCCCAAAGTAATTTGGGAAATCATCTCACCTTCTCTTTTTATCTGGAGCTGCTGCACAGTCAATCCTTCCTATCCCATAAGCTGGTTAGGAGATTCAAGCATCAGCTCTGCCTCAGAAACACAGAAAAGTGCTGTTCTTTGCAGTCAGCTCTGCTTTTGGACTCCCTCCTCGCTCTCCTCTTCCCTCCCAGTAATGCCAGTATCAAACGAAAACCCAACCCTGAAACTCCTGGCAGAGCAGTTGCTTCTTTCTGCAATCTCTCTCTTGGGGCTTGGGCCTTTCAACTTTCAGTTTTTATTCAAACTCAGATATTCCATGTGGCTACTCTAAGTACACCCATCCCTCCCTTTCCCAATACCATTGCCAGCTGGGTCTGTTCCCTCCTCCTGGGCTGCTGTCACCACTGCTCAGTTACAATACCCAGTGAAGTCACATATTTCACATTTTTGTAGCAATATCCTGCCTTATCAAGTCATGTACTGACATTAAAAATATTTCTACAACATTCTTCTTCTGCTACGTCTGTTTTACCTGCGCCTGTGCAGGTGTAACATCTAAAGCTTGTTTGGAAGAGCCAGGCTCTCAGCTGGTATAAGCCCACCTTTGGCTAGCACTGATTTGTATTGGTTGCATGGCAAGAAGCAGGTATTGTTCATGGCTGGAAGAGGAGGACGGGTTGCATCTATACTGTATTGTGCGTGGTAGGGGCTAGCAGAAGACCCATCACCATGGGAAAGATGCTCCTAAGCAACATGAGGCAGCCCAGGCTCTGGATATTCACAAGTTCATCTTGCTCTTGGGTTGGGGACTTCCCTTTCAGGGCAGATTCTGACCATAAGAGAAAGCATTGAAGAAGACCGGAAAGAAAAGACATGCTTAGCAGTGACCTCCCACATCCACCCAAATGCTATGTGTCATGGGCTGGGCTAGACAGGCCCAGGACGAGGCCTGCCTGGCCAGGGTGCCTTCAGCCTCACCACCCCAGAAACCAGGTGCTAGGTTTTGGTATCAATAACTGCATGCTCCCAGGACAAGTACAAAGGGAAACCTCTGGAGAACATCAGCTGGGAGAAGGTGTCAGCTCAAGGCAATGTATCCAAGTAAACAGAAAAAGTTAGACGCTTTGCCTCATGCTGCCAAGGAGCCGAGTCCACCCAAAGGACACTTTCATGAATTGCTCGGTGTAGTATCAAGCTCCACTCTTCCACTGCTCCAGATAACTGCAGACCAAGACAACACTTTAACAAACAGCTACAATCTCCCTCTACCACAAAAGTGATAATTTGCAGGCTTTCCATGACCTCATATGAAGCTAAGTTGGCTAACGTGCATTAGGCTGGCTCTGGGGAGTTGAAAAGCATGGTTGACAGAGTTATAATTCAGCCTGCCAAAGGGAATGAAGAATAACAAAGATTTAAAACTTTAATTAAAAAATCTTGAAGCAAATGAAATGCTGGGGAGAGCGGTAACTCCTTTGCAGAGTTGTCAGTTTGGGATTTCTTTTGGTGGAGAACAGAGGAGCTGCACGCAGTAAGGAGGGTGGAGGTACATTCAGATTTATCTACAAATATGTACCATATATTTTAAGATATTGAAGAACAGTTTTTATTAACTACTCCCAGGAAGAGAAAGATAGTGAAGGAATCTGAAGGCACTGCCATTACACAACTGTCTGATCTATCACGTTGATTCCATTGCACAACCCTACATAAAACTGAAATAAACACGACCGAAATGAAATATAAGAGTCTTCTGCTTGTTCCTTTATGATATAAACTCCTTTAGCCTGCACAAAAGATGGGAACACAGATAAATAATGGCCTTTTTCTCAGATTAATTTACTTGCATGTCCTCTATCCAACTAAAATGATACTAATTTATAGGGACATGAATATTTTGAGAAGTATCAAAAAAAATCCCAGAAAATATGAAGTAACAGTTTGAATGTCCATCTTCAGGTACATAATATTCCAAAATAAAGCTACCATATGCATCTATTGTACCTTTGAAAAGCAACCTATCTAAGTCTACTTATACTCCTCCTATGTTACTGCATAGCAATATTGACAATGAGTCCTCCACTCCTGCTTAAAAAAGGTGAAGTAATCGTGGTTAGATGTCAACAAGAAGGAAGGTGTCAGTAGTTTAGCTATATTTGCTGCATTGATCTGAAGACCCTTCTTCTATTTTGCTAAACTAGATAGTTAACTCTGATCTGGGGTACTGTATTTGTGTTGGAGCAGACTTTTACTGTAACTGCAGAACAGATGGTGATCAGTGAAGATGAATATGGTTTTAAAACCAACGCAGCTTTTGAAGGTTCAGCTAGAAGCTGTTTGCTTCTCTTATCTCTGAAGTGCATCATACACATTGTTGTTCATAAACCTGGAATTAACCTGTCTGAACAGTCTTCTCAACGTTCTTTCTTCGCTGCCCTCATAATTTCCCTAATCAAGAGTCTTTTGCCAGTAATAATGAACAAAAGAAACCCTTCAAGTGTTGGCTTAATCTGGAAGTCTAGTAGCACTGCTCTGGCAAACAGAGGATTTTTGTCCTCCAAAATTATGCTTTTTGATTGAGATAATATTTTGCGTATTTCTCTGAGGCACTTCACATGTTTAAGATCTATTTATTAACTTATGCTTGCATTTCCGTGTGAGCACCTCCAGTTCTCAGTATTGCCCTACAGATGAAGTAATCTAGTTTGAAAGAGATGAACACCCAAATTTTCAAAAGCTTAAAAAACTTGTGTACTTTGTTCTTTTACCTCCTGGCTAAACCAAAATCCAAGCACCAGCCTCCATACGTGGGATCAGCTCCAGCTGCAAACACTGAGTGGTGCTGAAAGTCAGCTTCCAACGGTGAATAAACTTGTCAGAGAAGATTGACAATTTTCTGTGGGAAAATTTTAATGAAAATATGTGGCCAGCAAATGTTTGAGCATGACAAAGGCAGAAGAAAAGTTATTCTAGCATGCTTTAAGAGTCCTGTGATGTTCCAGACCACTCCAGCCTTATTCCTAAAAAAATGATCTAAGTAGAACGACCTGTCATCACAGCTGTGGACTGATCTTTCCTGTTACTCAGTCAGATGATAAAATAGCACAAGGAGTTCTTTGTTTATAAAATGGTATTTCTGAGGCAATTAGATGTGAAAACAGTGTCCCAGTATTGCTGTTGTAAACATTTTCTCTGATTTTAGACATAGCAGATATCTCTGAAAACATCTCTCCTTACACACAGTGAACGAATACTGCATTCAAGCCTTCCTTCATTCTACAAGTTCCCATATAGAATTGCAAATCAGGTGTGATTTTATGACTGGTCAGCCAGGCTCCGTGGTACTGTCCTAATCAGTATTTTTTGTACAATACAGACGATGATGTCCAAGCAGTTTCACCATCCTGCCCTTTCCACCAGCATGCTCTGTCCTGCTGGGTAAAGAAGCTGAACATGCTCTAGCTTGAATCCCTTTCTAAACTCTCTACACCAAGACACATCAAAGACATTCAACCAACATCATCAGCAAGTCCTAATTCATACCTTCAGCAAAGCTAGAGGACTGCTAAGATGAATCTATACAGTGACCTATTAAACAGCTGTACTTAAGAACTTCCACGTATTTTACAAGAAGAATTTCTTTAAAGTATGCTCTTATCTACAAACATTTGTAAAGCTTTAAGAGATGACATATTAGATATTTTTAAAAGCTCCCTGGTTTTATATGAACACTTGAGATATGGTAATCTGTGAAATTATTCAGATTTGTAGCTCGGTATAACACTGTCTGGTTTTTGGACAGCCCTTTTGATTTACCATCCTGTGGTGAAATCACTGCAGGAGTTTGGAGAAGGTCCAATTCTATTTGTTTAAAGTCCTGATCATGTGGCTTTGGCATTCCTAGCATATCCAGCAATCATTTGCTTTTAATTACCATTCATTTCAACCACATAAGTAATGAACGTGGCTACCACATCCAACTTACAGGCTGTGTAAACTCTTGAGCTGGGTGGAACTTTCTTCTATATACAGGCTTAAATATAAATTTAACTCAAAATGTGAATCCTCTTAACTTATTTTAGGCAGGCCTTTATAAGTATAAAATAAAAATAAAGGAAATGAAAAAAGCCTTAAATGAAAGATTCCACACAATACACCTGATTCACTTCAGAAGCAATTTCCTGGCCTCCCCAACCTCTTGGTATGACTGTAGAAACCTTAAAAAAACAAGTTGATTTAACGTTTCTATTTATTCATGGTGTCCAGTTTCAAGAGGAGCCTGTGACTTGTAGTTTTAAACTCAATTTAGCATTTAAACTCATTTTCAGCTGGGTCCCAGTGGAGCAACAATTAGAAAAGGAAAGGAGTTCAAAGAAGAAGGGTTATAACCTTTCAGTGGTATGTTTGCCTGAGCTTTAAAAAAATCTATCTCTGTTACTATTCTTCCTCCATTCAGCAAACACCAAGTCACACAGCCAGGTTGAGAACCTGTTAGCAGACAGAATTTCATGGCTAAGAAAAAATCAAACCCCAGAAGTCTTTCAAGGGAGCTAATGTTAAGGTTCATTTTTCAGGTACTATTATGTGTGCCACACTGAAAGCCTAGTATCAGTAAGCCTAGCTTCTCTAAAGATACAAGAAATCTCACATCAAATCTAACCAAGATTAATCCACCAAAAATATGAAGAGAACCTAGGCTGCTGCACACTTAAAACTTGAGTTCTACCTTCTCATCTGAGAATGATGTCCCAGTAAACCAGACACTGTATGTATACATGCATATGTTGTAGGAGCCAAACAGGCTGTACAGGCAAACATTTAAGAGGAAACGGAGGTAAAATACCTTGCCAGAACTCATAACTGGACAAAATGGGTGTCGAGCACTGGTCTGAAAGTTATGACCTGGCAGCTCCATTTGTGAGGCTACGGGGGTTTCATCATGGAGAGCTGGAATTTGTATGTATTTTGGTGTACTCAGAGTTAACTTGGGCTTTCTATAGTAACAGCACTTTCTGTAGCCAATAGTACTCCTGTGAATGGCATTCCAGCGTCAGAAATTCAGCCTCAGTATTCAGCCTCTGCCAAGATCTGGCTACCAAAAATATTATTTGGAAGCACTGTACTTCATGAATACCAGGGGATAACTTATTGGCTTGTCTGCCTTCCTACTCCCCCAGTTCTTGTAAACATACAGTATGGGATCCACATTGTAGGTTTTCACTGATTTCAAAGTATGCACATCCAAGGACAGGATCTGCCCACCACAACACGTGGGACTGTGGGCTAAATGTATATAGGGTGGCTTGGACAGGCACCCTCCATGGTGCCACAGCTTGTTGATACATCAGAATATAAGATACATCAGATATATCATATCATGCCTAAGATAATGGGCTTAGTGATTGTAAGTGAGAGTTTCACTGCTCTCAGGTAACTGTAAGGTCTTTGAGTTTTTTTTTTTTTTTCTTTTTTTAACCTGACTTGAGAACAAAACCGCTATGCAAGATTTAATCCTTTTAATTTGAGCATTACATTTCAGACGCATTATATTTTAGAGGCAAAAAAGGGATGCTATAGTAGTACAAGAGGCAGGCAGGAAAATTGTGACCAGTATGTCCTAAAATTACATTGGACTTGGACAAAAGTCCTATTTTCATAAAGCTGGTTGACAGCCCATCTGATCATTCTGACTGTAATGAAATTACTTACAGGTGGAAATGCATTTGGCATTAAATGCATCAGGCATTTACTATGTCATCTATCAGCCCATAATAATATAACTAGACTTGACCAAATAGACCTGAAAATATCATCAGCTGGGATGTATTAAATCGGTAGTTTTGTCTCTGTACGTGTGGTCTCTGTACAGGTGGTCAGAAAAAGACCTACCATATTCGCTGAACTAATACAACATATTAGTTCACACAGCTGGTGTCAGATAATTTGACCCTACAGATTTCTTTCAAGGAAGACATTTAGGAAAGAACCTTCACTCCTGAATGAGCACAGAGAAAATAGATGTACTTGTTTGAATTAAAGAAAATTCAAACTGTCAAATCCAACATTTTTGATGAAGAATGTGCTGTCGTTCATCTACTGCTGCTAAAACCCTCCATTTTGGGAAGACATGTGTTTACAAAGAAGAAGCACTTTTGTCCCTGGTCACTTGAAGAGAGTGTAAGGATAACAGAAATGACAGCAGCGTTTGTATAGAGACATATCTGACTGCGGATAAAAAGTATCACCAGGCCAGGCTATTAAAGTGATTACAGGCAGATCACATGAAGTCCTGAACTACTCAAGTTCAGAGGGGGCAGACACAACACAGGGCAGACAGAGCAGTTTGGAATGAAAGGGAAAGCCCAGGTTTTCTCATCTAAACTATCACTTCCCCTGTTGTGTTTCCTGCTATTGCTGATAAGCTGCAGCTGATGTTTGAATCAGTTGCAGTGAGATGATTAAAAATTGTGATAACCCATTAGCTGGAAGTGATCCTTCAGCAGTATCTAGCTGGAACATATTGATAGCAACTGCAGCCTGCAATGTGGTTCCAATTGCTGCATTTCTTTGACACATCACCTGAAAAGATGTACAGACAGGCCTCCTGCTACTGGCCATCAATGTCTACTCTTCCTGTTTGATTTTTATTTAATTTACTATGGGTTGATCAGTTCTCAGTGAAGCTAAGGGCACTCTGAGGTCCCTTTGAAAACTGAATTATCAATGATATTAGAGACCCATTCAAAATTCACCTGTTTTTCATTTCATTAATGTGTGTGCATGCTTCTGGACTCATGACCTGCAAAATCTGTCATTTTTTTTTCCCCTTCACGCTGTCTCTTTCATGTCTCTCCCTTCCAATTTCCTCTTTTTCTCTTCAGGTTATGGATCACCTAACTTCCATATGTTGATACAATTTGATTTCCTCTCTCACTGACACTCCTGCAACTAAACAAGCACCCACTGATGCCTCTTTCTCTTGCCTTTTTTTTTTTTTTTTTCAGTACTGTATCAAACTTTTTTTCTTCTCTGCTGCTAGCCTACAACAATAGTCCCAGCCAACAACTCTCACCTCTGCATACATCTTTGATTCCTTCTCCAGACTCAGAGTGGCCTTTGTTGAACTTAGCTCATCAGACTACTTTTTACACATTTGTTGCAGTCTCACAAACCACAGAAGAGTTACTATTCACATGAAATATGTTCTGTGATCTTTTTATAATTGAACACATCACCTGTAAGGCCACCATCCATCTCTTATTTTAGAACCACATCTGCATTTTCGATTACACTGATTCAGGAGAGCTGAATAATGCAGGCTTTGTCACTAGTATCTTAAAAAGATGGCATATATACACACACATACCTTGGCATTTTGAAGAGGAGGTTGGTAACTAGAGGGTCGGTAGTACCTCCTCTGGGTAGCATCGGTATGAATGTCTCCGAGAAACAGCTCCTCCACAAGGTGATCTAAGTTGTGATGCAGATACTGCTTCTCCACGCGGATCAGCTGGAGTTCATGCATGGCAAAATTCAGAGCTTTGGTGCATTCACAACCGTTCTCTTCTCTCAGCAAATCATAGCTCACATCCTGCTCCCAGGGACTATCTTCAGGTATAAATCCAGGACACGTGTGGTTCACCAACTCACTTAATTTTTTGGCTATTGCTTCATTGTGGCATATGATCTGTATGTTGCGTAGCTGATAATCAGCCTCGGTACCCCCCCGGATGATCCAGGATGCTTGGCGAAGACGAATTTTGCCACGTATAACTAACGTGTAGATAGGGTTTGTGCAGCGATTGCCACCATAATAGAACTGATAAGCTTTAAATGTGTTATTGTGGTAGAATCTGTATGATCTTGTGATGAACTCGGGGCCTGCTCTAACTTCGCAGCTGTGGGAAGATAGAGAGTGATGGAAACAAAATTTTAACAAGGCTGCATGTTATACATGCTACAGGTAACAAGAGTGAGCAACACTGCATGGGTCTACAGAGATACCTGAGTGCTCATGAATGGGAGTAAACAGGAACTAGGTATATATACCTGCCAATTTGCCAACAATTACCACTGCTATTACACTATTATCAATATATTTCTTCATGGTGATTGTATCTACCTATGGGCTTACTCTCTGTAGGTTTAAATACTTTGTGTCGTATTTTGCTTTTCTTTTTTTTCGTCTAAGGACTGCCACATGACTCAATTCTCTGAAAAAAGTAGCAGCATATTAAACATCTATTCTTCTCTTTTGCATGGTAGATTTATCAAAAGGGCTGATAACATCAGAAAGTAAAATGCCAAATATCCACAGAACAGTGCAAAGAACAGGTTTCTACAGCTGCTGCACAAGCTTCTCAGTGGTACACCGCCAGCTCTGGTCTGCAGAGGACCTGCAGGATCTTGTCCTCAGCTTTTGCAGTCCAAGCTTCAACAGGGGTGGCAGTTAATGTAAACTTCTGACAGTTAATGCAAAACTTCTATTTGGCTTCAATATGGACCATGTAGTATTGAGGTTGCTCAAAGGAGAAGTATTTTCATTTTTTTTTCCCTTAAGGTGTAAATAGAAGTTAAATTCCATTTCCTCTAGAAAATCCTTTTATACTTCCAACTTGTCCCCTTTCTTTGTTATCCACACTGCTTAACATAAATACACTCCTTCCTATTAAGAATCCCTGTACTTTCCTACTACAGGTCACTTCAAATAAGTGGGTGAATATTGCCTGCTGAGACATGGAAAGAAAAATAGCTCTCTGAATTAAAAGTCATCATGTATAGAGAAGAAGAGAACTGGTGAAATACAGTTTCTTAATTTCTTTTGCTAATAAAATTTGTGCTAGACAAATGCTCTGAAAACAAAGATCCATTTGATGGATCTATTGCATGTAGTCAACGATAGTATAATGTTATGTTTGAATAAGCATCCATTTTGGCAACTCAGTGGTCTCCTTCTTATTTGAGAAGAGATTTAAAGATATTTCACAGCATGCTGTTTAAAATCCAGACCACAAATTGATTCATCAAGACAGCTTTATAGCATGCTACTCCTATGTACATAACGCAGCTCCTTCTCCTTTTATGCATAAACATATATAAAGCATCTGGAATTTGGAGCATCACCATATTAAAGGAAGTATTTCCCCTGCTGGTTAAAGTGGGAATATTCATACTTCCTCTCTGCTTCCTTCCCCTTTTCTCTTCCACACATATCAGTCAAGCATCTCGTTTGATCTTTCCTTACCCAGTGGATACCCAGTGTCCCTCAATATTGGGAGGCATTTGCACAGTGATCCGGGCCCCATTGTGAAGGTGTTTCAGCATGTGGTGACACTGCGACTCCTTGAAAGTCCTCCATGCACTCTTCTCTAAGGACCGAGGGTGGGACCTGCTGTCCGGATGAAGAAGAGCAGAACCTTCTCCCAGCCCTGCAATAAAAAAGTAAAATTCATGAAGAGACCCTGGTGAGATCTCCTCCAACATGATAAAGGAGATTGTGAACATCTTGCATTGAAAGGCACTTGTTCACAGCTTTATGTGGAAAGCACTGTTTACATCCCTTGTCTCATCTGAAAAATAAATAAATATGGGATGCTCGCTCTTCCTTCGTAGCAGTCCACGAACAATCCACTAAGTAATCTAGCTTTATATGAAACATACTGGGGAAAGGCGCTTGAGCCAAAGTATTGCATTTCTAGTCCCAGAGATGTGAATCTGAACCTGACTTTTACAGACACCTTTTTAGCCTCTGGTCAGGACAATCAAAAACCTGGGCTTTGTAGCTTTCAGAAGGTTGCATCCAGATCCGGACGTCAACTTTGCGGTTTCAGCCCACCTCTAATTTGAATGCTTCTATAATAAACTTGCAAATAAAGACTACTCTTTAAAGCCAAGGGAAAACAGATACTAAAAGCAAAGCCTCTGCACACAGGAAGCCTTTGTGATGACTGAGGTGGTCAATTAAAGGCAGATTCTGCTATTTTTATTTGAAAAGGGAAAAGGAATTTCAAAAGCTAATTTTATCTCCAGCACACAGTAATTTTGGTTTCTAGTAATGTATACATACAAAACCCAGCAACGATCTTTCTACACAATATTAATTGGACAAAATGAATACGTAGCTTCAGAAGGAATGTGCCTTTACTCTTTTAGGCATTGAGTGCTCTTAGATATGTTGGAAAACACGGATCAAAAGAAAAACACACATCTAGAGGTTAAGAGGTGAAAAACATGAACCTTACATAATGGGTTGGAAACCGTATTACTTTGCCAAAAGGAATTTAAGAACTACTGGGCTAGAAAAAGAGTACGGGGTGGGCTGGAGGGACTGCTTTTGTGGCCTGGAAGCCTGGATGGCTGTCTCAGGAGAGGAAAAACATGGTAACACGTGCTCACAGGGACAGGGGCTAGGATTTGCCCCCTCTTTTCTGATGCTCTCTTCCCTAGTTTGGCTCAGGAACTGGGCTCTTCTGGTTGTGTGCCAGAAAAAGCACACCAAAAGCCACCTAAGGCAGACCCTACTCTATGTTCCCCAGGCCAGACATCTAAAGATTAGGCATGAAGAGCAGCCTCTAAAGGTGAGGCCTGTCATTCAGGGTAGTCTTGTGGCTGTGGCTCAGTCCAACAGAGCATAGTATTGTTAAAGAACTTGCAAGAAAATCAGCATTATTCATTTTTAGATAGACACCATTTCAAACCTTTGCAATTTCCTATTGCTAAAAGACAATAATGTCAATGATTCATTATGTTCACTAGGTCTTACATCTCCTAGAAAAAACTTGGGCTAATACCTGGGAAAATACCATTGCCAAAAATATATGTACATGTCAACTATTTTCAAAGAACAATTCCTAACCTAAACAAAGGCAAGAAGTTACCCAGTAGATAAAGAATGACCAGAAATAATGCTACAAATATTTGAATGCAAACAGTACTCATCACTGAATGATCTCAAGATTTAATGAGATTAATGAAAACAACCTCACAAAGTCTACTAGAAAAACTGGTAGCTTTGTTGCAGGTTACAAACAGTTCTTCCATCTGAATGAGAATTTATGGCCTCTCTTTCTAAAGGGTAATAAACATGAGAGATGCTTTGATATTTGAGCATGCAGTCGGAGATGCCCTTAAAGGAGCCTGACTTTCAGAGGGTCATTACCTCTCCCTTTCTGAAAGTCAGCCTTCTCAGGTGTTTCTGCATTGCTGATCAGTCTCATTTATGTGAGCACCAAAAAACTGTTGTTCTGCAGCCAGAAACAGCAGTGCCATTTCAGAGGTGGTACGGCCACGCCAGGGCGATGCTCTGCTGGAGCTAACAATCTTTTGAGAGGCAGGATTTACTAGACTGGTTCGGTCCTTCATGCACACCGTATCCTGGCCTTAAGCCAGCATCTCTGCACAGCTCTCTGCTGTGCCTGGTCTGCAGCCCAGCTCACCTGGAACAGTACTCGGCTCCCTCAAAAGCTCGGGCTTATCGGGTTTATCTGAAACCTCGTGGCTATGGGGCTGATGTCACAGGCCCTTACGCTGCCAGAAGAGCAAGTTCAGCCAGGTCCGTGTGAACTTACGAGTAGACTTATTTTTGTTGTTATGAATCACAGCTAGTGACAGAGACCTGCTCTTCCAGTACCCTTCTCCACCTCTACATCTCCACACACTCAAAAAGCCCTCGTTACTTCAGCACGTCACTCTGAAATGGAGTGAAAGCTCCTCTCCATGGGTGCAGAGCCTCTGTTGTGCCACAGGGACAACTCCTGCAAGGTACCTGCTCGATGCTGGAGCCATCAGTACTAACTCTCAACAGAAACACAGCTGTCAGGATGTCTCCTGCAAAGAAATTATCTCACGCTGAAAAAGCCTTTGAAAATTTACATTTCTGACTTGATTTGTTAAGCACTTGAAATCTGCCATCAAGAGAAGGTTTTGAAATGGTTCAAGTAACTATTTCCAAGGCATACTTGTTATGCAATTTGCTTTTGGGCAGTTGTGTTTTTCCTAATTCATGTCATATGACTCATGAATACAGATGCACTTAAAAATGAATGATTTATCCCTTTTAACATAATTGAACATTTAATTTCTCTGAGCAAAAATCCTTTTACAGGAGGGTACCATCTTTTATATGTGCATATCAAAGGAGAAAATGCAGTAACTATGTTATACATTGTTGGCTATTCCCTGGAGGAAATAATGAAAAGAAGGGGTTTTTGAGAAGAAGACAAACTTTACGTGACATTATACAGCGTCTTTTTGATATCGCTTAAAAGCCAGTTGGGCCCCAACTCTCCCTGGATGTACAACTGGATGTAGTTCTGTCTTACAACTTGCGAGCTACAAACTGTACCCAGTAGATGGAAGGAAGATGTGCATCATCAGCCACCAGGATTTGTACCTGAAGATAAGAGTAGGAAGATAGCTCAGGACCCCATCCATCAAAACGTGACAAATGAGGATAGGAACAAATTTAGGTGATCAAGACAGGCATGAGGACACAAGGAACACTGCAGAGACTGAGGAAGAGATGTAGAAGATGCATGTTAAGCAGCATCACATAGATTGGACATGACTCTCAGGATAGGAATTATGGTGTAAGATTGAAAGGCAGTGATGGGACCCTTACCTTGCTCACTACACTTTGCAATGTTTGTGTTGCAAGGGCAAGGAAACACTTAATTTAGCAGTCTCTGCCCCCACTGAGTAATCATTTCAATGTTTTTGTATGCACCTACATATGCCTGCATACACGACTGCCTTACAAAGGTGCCATAACTTCCCTTGTATCATCTGAAGATCCCCTGCAAAGACTGGCGATGTGCTTCCTACACAGGGCATTAAGCTGAACACCATCTCCCTGTGCTTTTCCACACTGCGGGTAATCCGAAGCAGCACAGTGTCCCCTGCTCCCCCTCTGGCTGTGCACCGTGAAGTGTTCTACAAAACTGGGGTCTCATGGGGCTGATGGCACTCATTTTAAAAGGTCCATTTGGCGATGTTAAGTGGGATGCTGCTGGAAGGCTCAAGGTTAAAACGTGCTTTCACAAAACTGGCAAAAGAATTTCATGGCTCTTAAAAGCCCACTTCAGAGCCTAGACACAGTTGCAACATACTTGGAGCCACTGCTTTCATTCAAAGGGATCCAGCTCTGCTATTCTCTACAGCACAGACAGATGGTAGGCACCAGCACCTCCATGACAAGCCACGTATTTCAGGCTCAAGGTCTGACTTACTTTTATTTATTTTTTTATTTATTTATTGTGTGTGATATGAAGGAATCTTGCACATTTGATTGAACAAAAATCCATCATATTATCACTGGAAAGCTCAACAACGTTCAAACAAAGAGCATTCTTTGCATAAGGCTAATAGCAGTACTTCTGTGAAGCCTCTGGTCAACACTAACTTTAGCTACACTATGACCACAGGCCATAAGATTTTATCTCCCTCCCCATGATGGCTGTTTACTCAAAGGAGAGAGCCCAAAGGAAAAGGAAAATTCCAGAACTTGTCAAAAATACCAGCTAGAAAAACAAAACGAAGATAAACACATTTTTGATGCATCAATATCCATCTTCACTTTCATAATCAAGCCTAAGTACTGTAGATCACAATACAGCTTTGGCATCAAAGTTTTCATGGAAGACAGCACAGGAGGAAGACATGGAAGACAGCTCCATATTCCAGCTGGGAATCCCCTCCCAGGGCCTCACAAATCATGAGTTAGAGGGGCAGACCCAACATCCATCTGAATGGGAAAGCGGAGCTGTGAGCAGCTTCCAGGCCAGTATGGCACAGCTGGCAGCACGCACTGTACCAGGTGCTGATAAGGAGGAAGGTTCAGGCTCCGGGGTTCACCCATAAACCTCTATCTGATGTGGGAACAACCACTCTAGATAAAAATAATTGCAAGGGAAGATAGGTTACTTTCAAGTTCTTCAAAGATTTCTGCACATAGCTGCGAGTAAAATACAAATCTTAAAAGGGCAATCTGCTGGCAGCCCGTTACCCAAATGTGTTTCAAAAGTAACTCTGTAAAAGCTCCCCGCCAACATTTCTGCAAAAAAAAAAACGTGAGCTGCTACACTAAATGGCTCGGTTTTCTGAAAAATAGTATGCAAATAATGAACAATTGCAGCACAGATAATGATCAGTACTGTTGTGCTTGAACACAAATTCACATCTTTTAATTCATACCTAAACACCCTGGCCAAATTCTCTTCTCAGCTATTCCTGGTTGCAAAAGTATAACTCGAATAATCTTAAATGTTAAACTGGTTAGATTTAATCAGTTTAATTAACAAAAACCTCTACCAGAATCTAAACCGTGGCTTCAAATGTGGCCAAACATGGTGCTGCAAAACGCAGGCTCAGAGCTCCTATGCTTTTGGCAGGTTCACCCTTGGCTGAGTGGGAGAATGAAAGTTACCAGAAAGTAGGACTCAAAACTGGATTTAGCTTGGGATTGCTTAGTAGGAACCGCTTTCCTTTCATTTACAGCAACCCAAATCCAGAAGAATACCATTTTGTTATAAACTAAAACAATCTCGAGCGGCAGTCCAAGTTCGCAATACGTGATGGCTTCACCTCCGACAGAAACATCTGAACATTCATGCTGCGTTTCTGCAGCAAGGCCCTGCTCAAGTTCAAACTTGTCTGAAACTTTAAAAACTTTACCACAGATAAAGGATAATTGGCCGGATTAAGTTTATAGCTCTCCTTATCTGGGCAGTTGCCCTGCACAATTAAATAAATACACATTTGGATTACGCTCTTTCTTGATGTGGGAGCGTGCTAGATAACGCCCATGACAGGCCTTCAGCTGCAGTGCAGACTTGTGTAATTGCAGTGGAGAATACAATGTCCCGTTACTAAGCCGCTGTCTGTGTTTACCAGTGTTTTCCCTGCGCTCGAAACTTCAAACAGCCCTCACAGGATCGGGACCTAAATTAGCTACCATGAACAAAGGGGCCAGGAAAGGAAACCTGAATTTCACAGTCATAAAAGCAGACGGGACAATGATTTCCTTTCACAGGTATCTGCTGCTGTTCTTGTGCATGCAGAGTTTTCAGTCACAGCTTCAAAAGAGACATGTAGCCTCGTGGAGGGAAGTAGGCATTGCACAGTGTGGAAGAGCCTAGAGACAGATAAAGTAGCTTTAGATGGGAGAGCAAAAAGGAAACTCCTCCAAAGCTGGCTGGCCCAGGCTTACACCCTCCATCATCTTACAGCTCCGTCCTCGCTCGCTCCATGGCCCTGTTTGGGAGAGACCAGAGGACCAAGTGCCAAGAAATTGCAGAGCTGAGGAACTCCGACAGGTTTAGGCTTGGCTAGTAACTTGTATCACTGCTTCCTTCTGGAGGCACGAAGGGTTAAAGCCCACCTCCACACGGGGCAGTGGGAGCACGGCGGGTGCAGCTCTGGGCCATAAGTGCAATTCAGTATCGACAGTAGTTTGGTCTTGCCCCCTTTGAAGCCGACATCTGGTCTCCATCACAGACATCTGCAGCGCTCTGCCGCACGGGCTGCACACCCCGGCTCCATCCTCTGTACAAAGCACGGGTGTTTGTTCAGGTGGGACTCCCTTCAACGCCGATGGGACTTTTGTCCGAGTACAGACAGCACTAAACAAGCTTATTATGGCTAATCCCACCCTCCAACAGCCCTACCTAAAGGCCTGCATAGATAATAAGACCCTACTCTTGATTTGAAGAGCTGAGCCTATTTGCCTTCAGCGTGCTGTATGCGAGTTTGGGGCTCCACTACCTACCAGCCCGGATCCTACAGACATGCTACAGAGTGCCAAAATCATCCCTTCTGCTCAAGACCACCACTCCGTATCAGTGTGAGCCCACAGCCAAGCCACGAAGATGGGTGAAAACGAATTTAGACCGATTAAACTGTGAATAAAACTCAGCCTCTTTTCTAGCTCTCCCTGGTAACTCTAGAAGGCTTACTGCAAGCGGCATCTTTCCCTCTTTTCCTCTTCGTTGTCTTTCAGATTTCGAATTGAAGTATGTTACTGAGGGAACGGATCTCATATACCTCTAGCATGGAGCGCAGTTCTTGTCCATTTTAGCCATGGGTGTTTACACCATATATATTTACTTATTGTTTTCCTGAACAGGTTTTGCAATTAAACACTTTGCAACTAATTTAAGCAATATTGCCAGAGAACTTTTGAAAGCGTAAACAGTTTTGCTCTGAAACGCCCAGCAGTCCTGTCTTCATCATCTGTATTAGGACTATTTCCATGACGTTATCACAAATTGTTTTAGTTAGGGTTTCTAATTCAGCGTTAACATAATCAGAAATACACTAAAGTTTCTTCTTAGTGTTTGTATTTGTAAAAAAAGAAAAAAGAAGTTTACATTTACAAAAGAAATTAGCCAAATTTGTTTTGAACCCACTTGGGGGTGGCTCTTATTAATCACTTTTTTTTGGAGCTGAACAATCTTAGCATCTGACATCTGAAACTTTTGTGGCTTTTGTCTAAGCAAAGAAAACAGTGATAACGGACAACTTCCAGCTGCAAACCTCTTTTGACATTGTACAGGTTTTATTTTGACTAAGGAATACAAGTTTTTCCAAATTGTAATTCAGCGACGTTAAATTAGGCATTTCTTAACATAATGAAGGCATAAGCTTTAGTCTTACTGGATATTTTAACTTGCATTATAAAGCTTTAAACCCTAAACACACACACAGAGACACTCACTCACTTTTAACCCTTAATTTGCTGTGTACAATAGAGGAGTTTAAGGCAACATCACGTGATGTGAAGAGGTTTAGCACTGCGATCCCCTGGGATTGCTGGTTATTCTTATGTATTACCAGTTCGGGCTAGCCGCTGACCGGAGGATGCTCCTGTTGACTCTGTGGCACACAGAGAAAAGCTCTGGGCCAAGTTAAAGTTAAAAGGGTAAACACATTTCTACTGGCTGCACTTCAAACGCATACTGTGAGTTTTCAAGCTTTTAAGAGGGCATCACTTTCCCCATGCTTGAAGCTCAGATCCAAGCTGTGCACTGCTACGTTAGTGATGTGTATATGCTTACACACTGAGCTGTTTCTTTCTATGACAATGTAGGCACATGTTATTAGGTGAAATATAACTCTGCAGATGGAAAAAATGGACAATTTTCCTACTTCATCCTCTTCTGGCAGCTGCTGTTTTGATCTGATCATCGGCCCTGATTTGTTTCCCGCTCCAGCCAGGGTTCAGCACTGCTCTGTAATTCCAAGCAGATGAGCCAAGGAGTCCAACCCTGTAATTACACCTCCTCTCCGTACCCTCTAACTTAAAACCTTCCATTTCCACTTTTACGTCTCAGTTCACAGAGTTTTAAGGAACACCTTTGGCGTCCCAGCAGGTCTGGCTTAACTAAACATATTTATGCACTCTCTGGATTTCATAGCTGAGCTGTGAGAAGGGTATAAAACCCCCTCCTGGGGAACAAGGTCTCTTGCTCTTTGTCGCTCAAAACAAAATACACAATCAGAAGTCCATGCTCTTTATTATTTATTGAATACCATCTGTGTGCTTAGCACTTGTACAAACACAGAGAGAGACAATCCCTGCTCCACAAAATCAATCCCAGGAATAGCTTTGAAACCCTTACCCCCCCTCACAGACCTCACATTGAATCCATGTAGGTTGTTTGCATCGTAACAGCTAAATTCCTCTTTTTACGAGTAAGCTCAGGGTCCTAAGAAATTTAGCAGAAGGCGGCTGGATGCTGCAAAGTGCTCCCGAATTAGGAACATGCTTCAAAACGATGTGGTAGCTGAGTAGGTTGAGTCACTCTTTGACAACAATATCTCACCCGGACTTTTCAAATCTGGCTGCCAAATGTTGGACATACCTCAGCAGCTAATTAAACAGCCTCCTTTGCAGAAGTTGCTCTTGAAGAACGCCGGGATTCTGGGCAAATGCGCTGTCACCTAAAGTTGTCTTGGTATGAATGTACAAGCTGAACGCAGCACACTCAAGTCCCACACGCCAAGGGCTAACATTTTGCCAACTGTGCAGCTTCAGAGAAATTTCGTCCCAGGGCTAAGCTGAGAGGGTGTCGGAGCAGAACTGCCCGCCGCGACACCCGGGCTCTCTTCCACTCGGGCACAAGCCCCGGCGCTGACAAAGCTGCTGCTTCCAGCCCGCAGCATCCCCACGGGAGGTGCCCGGCAGCAGCCCCGTCCCCGCAGCTTTCTGCCGGCTCCCACCCTCACCACCCCGACGGCTTTGCCCCCGGGGGGTTGCCCCGCACTCACCGTGCAGCAGCAGGGCTGGGAGCAGGCACCGCATGAGCCTGCCGTACATCTCCGCTCAGCTCCGCGCCCCTGCGCTCCGGCACCCTCGGCTCAGCGCCGCGGCGGGCAGCCCATGGCCGGCGCTAGGGGGCAGGCGGCCGGCGGGACCCTCTCCTGGGGGCTGCCGGCCCCCGCTGCCCGCTGCTCGGGGGCTCCCGCTCCGCTCCGCTCCGCTCCGATCCGCTCCGCTCCGCGCCGCCAGCAAGTCTCCGCGGAGCGCGGCGGCGGCCCCGCTTCATATTTCCCCTTCCAGCGGGAGGAGGAGGAGGAGGAGGAGGAGGAGGAGGAGGAGGAGGAGGGGGCGGGAGGTGGGGACTGCGCGGCCAGGGAGGGCTGCAGGGGGCGGCCCAGCTCCGCCCGGCACTCCCCGGAGGGGTCTCCCCGCGGAGCGGGGGGAGGACGGACACCCTAACTCCCCCCTTAAACCCCAAAATCCCCTCTCGGGAGGTTGCGTGGGTCGGTGCCGAGGGGGACAAGGTGCCCCCGGGCAGGCTGTGGGCAGGTACAGCACCTCCAGTGCCCCTTGCACCCCCGCCGTGAGGATGCACCTTCGTGTGGCAGCATGGCTCCGAGTTAAAAGCAAAGGGTGGGCATCTAGGTTGCCTTCTTCGGTGCTGCACTCCTCTGCACGCCTTTCCCCCCGGCTGTTGTTGATTACTTATGATTTTTAGGCTGGGCTTAGGCCCTGGTCGTGCAAGTGCTCAATGCGTGCACTTAGTGTTGTACACGCAAATGACTCATGGGCCTGGATTTGAGCACGGGGCTTTGTTTTATAATGTCTTCTGCTCAGGAACATCAAGTTTGCTGGCTTTTCCTTGGACTCATAGGCTCAACCGTAGGGTAACATGGGAAAGAATGTGTAACAAATGGGAGAAAATGAACACAACTGAGTTTTGAACAGTTTAAGCTGAAGTGTTTACACACTGCACGCTTACAAAGAAATACAAACAATAATGGCTCCTTCCAACTCCCTTGAGAAGGAAGAATAAATTCAATCTTACTCATTTGTATAGGGAGGAAACAGAAACAAGTAAATGGTGAGTCAGAATTAGAGCTCTGGTGCTTTGGATTCTCAGGGTTAAACTTGTTCCTTCAAACAACAGTTTTTCAAGACAAAAATAATGGTTTCCAGAGCACTTGGTGGCGGTCTCTACAAGCCAGTAGTGTTTGGATATCCGCTCAGTGACCTGGAAGGAGATGCACAAAGAGCAACCTCCTTCAAGAAGCAGGTGCACATGAACATGAGCAATTAACACTGGGTACAGCCATAAAAATGCCCCTACCCAATGTTATTTGCTCAGCTTCAACCCATTCGTCTAGTTGCCACAGAGATGTTTGCCAGCTGTGTGTGTGAAGGGTGGTGAATCAAAGGGTTATAGTAAATGGGGTTACATCAGGCTGGCAGACAGTCACTAGTGGGGTTCCACAGGGCTCCATTTTAGTTCTCTTCAATGTTTTCATAAATGACTTAGATGTAGGACTTGAAGGTATACTAAGTTTGCAGATGATATTAAATAGGGAGGAACTGTTGACTCCCTCAGGGGCAGCGAGGCCCTGCAGAGAGATCTTGACAAATTAGAGGCTAGGCAATCACCAACAATATGAAGTTCAACAAGAGCAAGTGCTGGATTCTGCACCTGGGATGTGGCAACCCTGGACAAATGTACAGAATGGGGGCTGAGGGGCTGGAGAGTAGCCTCACAGAAAGGGATCTGGGGGTTTTGGTTGACAGCAAGCTGAACACAAGCCAGCAGTGTGCCCTGTAAGCCAGGAGGGCCAACCATGTCCTGGGGTGCATCAGGCATGGCATCGCTAACTGGTCAAGGTAACGGATTGTTCCGCTCTGCTCTGTGCTGGTGTGGCCTCACCTCAAGCACTGTGTGCAGTTTTGGGTGATGCAGCGTAAGGACATAAAACTGTTGGAGAGTGTCCAAAGGAAGGCTGCCAAGATGGTGAAGGGTTGGTCCAGAGGGGAAGATGCACAAGGAGCAGCTGAGGTCCCTTGGTTTGCTCAGCCCAGAGCAGAGCAGGCTGAGGGGAGGCCTCATGGCGGCCTGCAGCTCCCTCACCAGGGGAGCGGAGGGGCAGGCGCTGAGCTCTGCTCTCTGGGGACAGCGACAGGACCTGAGGGAACGGCATGGAGCTGGGACAGGGGAGGGTCAGGCTGGGGGTTAGGGAAAGGTTCTGCACCCAGAGGGTGGTCGGGCACTGGGACAGGCTCCCCAGGGCAGTGGTCACGGCACTGAGCCTGCAGAGTTCAAGGAGAATTTGGACAAGGTGCTCAGATGTGGTCTGATTTTTGGGTGGTCCTGTGTGGAGCCAGGAGTTGGACTCAATGATCCTTGTGGGTCCCTTCCAACTTAGGATATTCTGTAATTCAGTGATTCATTCTGTATACCCAGTGCAGTAGGAAAAGCTGTTTGGGAAGACTTTTGTACTCCACTTGGCTGCTTTTAGGAGGGGATCAAGATTAATCCAGGGCAAAAGTCTTAATTTCACCACCTGTAACAATCTGACAGTAGCAAAGACACCAAAGTAGGTTTTCTTTACCTGCAGGCTCTGTAAGGGGAAACAGGCCCGATGTGCAAGGAAAAAAACAATCTTCACTTACATACAGTACAAGCATCTGAGATTATGAGTCTTGGGGACCCCTGCCCTACTTCAGGTACGTTGCCTCCCCTAAGGGATACAAGGACATGTCGAAAAACAATGCAGGTGAGAAAGTGAGCTGCCCGGGGGCTGGTCCTGAGCAGCATACTGCTGCGAGGGGGTCCTGCCTGATGGGACACAGCCAGCTGGAAGAGTCTCCCTTGTTTGGCCAGAGTACAGACACGGTGTGTAGGAAGGCTCTGTTAATGTAAGCCACTCGCTACTGCTGGTTAGTGAATGTGTGTCCCTTCAGAGCCCGGTACATATTCCTTGCTGTTGCCCCCTTCACATGTCAACCTACAACCTCTCCTGAGGAAGCAGAGAGTCAGAAGGGGGTAACAGAAATACCTACCCAGGATTTAAGGGTGAGCCAGCATCACTGGGAACACTAATGAAGGGCTAGCAGTTTTGAGGTGTAATTGTATAAAAGTAGCAACATCCCAAGGGAGTATTTTTTTTTTTTCTTTTGCTGTAGGCACCATCTATTCAGCCATCTTTGAATCAACCAACAAAATTATCTGCAAAAAGATGAGACTGGGAACTGTCTGCAAAAAAAGTCTGTTATCCCAAAAGTGCACAGCTCGTCCCCTGGGAAGTGAGAGCCCCCCCATCAGCAGCATCGCTAACAGCTTCTCATAAGCAGAAAGGGGAATGACTTTATTGCTCCACTGGCCAACTTTGTAAATTAGGCTCCGCTTGTGATTTACTATCAGCGCAGCTTCAGATGTGGTAATGAAATAAAATGAAATCAATACCCAGCGGACCCAGACACGGTAGAACTTTCCAAAAACAACAGAGACTCTACTTTGTCTTTTACTCGCCTTTTTATTTCGCATTATTTTAAGGACGTGGGATTTTTCAGACTGATGCACGATGTTTTTTTGAAAATATGCCCAGTTTAGTCCTACTTGTTTCATTACTATGCCCCTGTTCTGAATTTACTGTTGCTGTAACGGGAAGCGGTGACAAATAACAGCTCTCTGCACTTTGATCTAAGCAGCATGTCACATCCACGCCCATTAAAAATTATATTAACCAATCCAACCATGACTTTCTGAACTTGGGCTCCTGGGGCAGAGTATGTGCTTAATGTTGATATAAAGTAAAATCTTTTACAAAGGCATCTCGGCCACGTTCTCAAAAATATCATGGGGAGGGAAAGCGTTTTAAAAAGGAAGTCAGCAGAATCTTGCACAGAAAGTAGCCGTTCTGAAACATAACCTGATGGGAAACGTACTCTGGGGCCTGGGCCCTCTGCAAAAGTATTAAAATGGGAGGAAAACTAACTTGTTGGGCTTGTTGCGTGACACTTCAAAGACCTAGGCGTATCAGCACGGCACTCGTCTAGCTAGGGTGCGGGCTTGTGGGCTGGCAGCCAATGCCAGTCTTGTGGTGAAAGACATTTAAAACAGAGACATGATGGGAAAGAATGGAGGCCACGAGCATATGAGGCACTTTATGCTGTGCAGAAGAATGGGATGGGGTATAGCTCCCGTTGCCTCAGTAATGCTTTGGCAGTGCCACAACTGTGTTTTGCTAATGGATAAGTTATGTTTTTTAAAAAGACGGTATGTTCTTTTGAATAAGGCAAAGGAGTGGGATGTAAAGATTTATTGGAAAGGAGCGCAGTGACTAGTTCACGAGGAATCAAAAGTCTGACAGATATCTACTTGTGAATTGTCTATGTCAAGTTTATCAAATCAAGTGAAGATTTGGAGAGTGGTTTTGCTACATGACCAGCTTAGAGCCTGTCTGATGCACAGAAATACATACTGTATGACTTCTTGTTTGGGTTTTGGCCATTTGAGGGAGAAGTTAAGTAGTTTTATAGTGTTAAACAAATGTCAATCGGTTTGTTTCTCCATTCACATTGGACTGAAAAATCTATAGTTTTAAGGGGTATTTCAGCTTCTCAGTTCCCGCCTCTATCATTTTTATATTTTTTAGAATAAGATCTGTAACCTGATTTTTTTTATTATTATTATTATTTTAATTTTCCATCCTTTGTTAACTGAAGGAATTGACAGAGACTTTGGCAGTATTTTCTAGATGTTTGGCTCATGGAGTTGTGCAGAGTGTTTTATCTTCCCCCACTGGAGGCTTGATCTTCAGTGTAGCCACTGAGGACAGTGGAATTTCATGCTTATTTTAAGGGATACCGAGTCTGGTTTAGTTGCTTAGGCCTGTAACTGTGGTGATGCTCACCTGCAAAGTGTGGCTCTGGAAGTAAGACTGGTCTGTGAGGTGGTGCAGGTTGCCTCTGAGGTCTGTCCGCTATTGCTTCTCTCTGTTTAGGCAGGCAACTGCTCTGAGAATTGTATTTTGGAAATCTTTTTGTTTGTTTTCATCCTGTAAGACACAATGCAGGTCTGCTACCTAGGAACAGGAACAGAAAATACAGACCAAACAGTGAACATACAGGTCTTGTGGCCATTGTCAAGATAGACAGGCTTTTTTCCTCTCTCTCTCTCTCTCTCTCTCTTTTTTTTTTTTTTTCTTTTTTCTTTTTTCTTTTTTTCTTTCTTTTCTTGTTCTTTCTCAAATTCATGCAGAGACATGCACACATGCATATGCACACGACACAGTGCCCATCTGGTACAAGAGGCTTGCTTGAGAGATCACTGTTTGCACAAAAATGTGGTTATCTGAAGCATTTTTTTTTTTTTCAGTTTTCCTAGAGTAGTCTGAAAAGTATTTGGGAATAAGGGTATAAAAGAACAGGAAGAGCAGACCCTGCAGAGCTCAGGCAATCCCAGACAAAGGAATCAAAGAAAGAAGTGAAACACTCGAACAAAGCAAACGGCTTTCCATAAAACACGTTCTTCTCTTCACATCTTCACTTGTTTCTGGCTTTTGAAACGTGCTTGTGATTGGATTGCTCAGAGCCAAAGCGAAACTTCTCCGTTTAGAATTACTTAACTACGAGCACGGGCAATTTTGCGGGGCTCTTCCTGCAACCAGAGCTTCGGGGCCAGCTCCAGCTCCCAGTGAACCCAGTAGGGGTCTTTCCATCGACTGTAATAAGAGCTGGATCAGGCCCTAGAGGAGGCTGCTGGAAGTGCCAGCTGGAATAGCTAATGCTTGTATGCTGGCGGTGTTAATCTGGAAGCAAGAAAAAGGGGGGGTGGGGGGCGATGATATTTCTTAATCCTGTGCACACACTAGCAGCCATCCTCACCCTTCCCAGTACTGCTGATTTCATTCATTCGTGGCATTCAAATACCATGAAAACCCGCTTGGTAAAAATGCCTTAATACACATTGTTTATGTGCTCCATTGTTTTCACAGTGGCTTTCTGATGTTGTTTCTTAAAGGAAGAAAAAAAAAAAAAAAAAAAAAAAAAGCAACAGCCAAACCAACCAAATGAAAATTTGTTACAGTCTGGGCAAAAACACTCTCCATCTATCTTCTTGCTCTGCAGAGTTGTGCAATTGATCGGAGCAGTGACTGTTTCCATTTCTGAAGACAAAAGAAGGCTTCTGGAAAAATTTAAACACAAGTAGAGTGTTGTTCAGTACTGCTTATATTTTCTCAGAGTAAAATTAAACTTTGATTTTGATTAATTTCTTAGAGAAAATGGAAGTTCTGGCAATTTTTTATAAACTACCCAAAGAAGCAGAGTTCATTTCCAAACTGAAAAATGGATTAATGTGGCCTGCCAAGCTTACATGAGACTCTCAAATAACAACTAGCTCCTATAAAGCACCTGGGAGTTACTTTCTTAGTTTATATTCTTCCTGTAGCCCCTTTGGGACCACTGATTCTCCGGGTTAATAAAAGATCCTTTGGGAAATTTGATTTTTGTCCCTTGCAGAGCACTGCCCATGGCCTTCCTTCCACTTGACAAACCGCAGCAGAGAAAATGCAAATGGGAGAGGGAAGGAGTGGGAAATCGAACCTGCTCCAAGCAGACCCTTTACAAAGGGAGCCGTTCTTCAGAGAGGAGGAGGCTGTTAGCAGCTGGGCACTAAGGTTTATCCCAGGAGGAGCAGGAAGGTGGGAAACTCTGTCTTTGCTTCCCTGTTGCATGCTCTCCTCCATGGCTGTGCCGGCTCCATGTGAGTGCCGTCAGATGGCTGGTTCACGACGCTCTTTCCCACCACGGCTACTTCTCCTTGTCCCATGGGCCCTGAGTGTTGCCTTGAGGGAGCAAGTGGGAAATTTTCTTTCATGATTTGGTTCGGCATTTGTGTTTAGTGATGTCTCTTGTAACATGTCTTATATACACAAACAGCCGAAGATGAGTCTCAAGTAAGACCCTGGTTCACAAAGCCACTGGGGTTTTTCTTGTGGCCCTTTGACCAGGAGGCATCCATTCTAATTCTCACACTGAGGCTGTTTGTTTCTCAATGTGGTATTATTGCAGCCAGTTTCAAACTTGATTTCAAGTCGTGGGTATCACATTCTGCAGCTATTTCAAAGATGTGCAGGTGTTTTTTTTTCTTTGCTCGTTACAAAGCTGAGTTTTATTCACGTTTTAGGCTGAATTTTATCCTCAGGATCCTGGCTCTGAAAATCACTTGTTGAAGCACAAGTGTGTTTTGAAAATTCTTCCCCCTTAGGTGGAAGTCCCTTAGTCCCTTAGGTGGGACTAAGCAGTGTCTTTCAGCAAATATACCACCTCAATGCACTGTCAAACTGCAACTTGGTCAAGGTGTCGTTGTGGCCACTGAGGGCTTGGTTGGCTCTGAAAAAAAACACAGAAGCAAGTTTTCCCGAGTCATTTGGAAATAAGGAGGAGGAAAAAAAAGTAAGCAACTAGAAGTCTTGGGGATTTACCATTTCTAACTTAGGCAGCTGGCGTGCCAGGGGCAAGCCCCTGCCCTGGCTGGTTGTGCAATGCTCTTGTGAGCTGTTTGGTTTCCCAGGGCCTCCGTTTCCCCAGCTGTGGAAAAAGTGTATAAGTCTGAGGACAGCTTCGTAGACTAAAGCAACGCATATACTGTATGAAGTATTACTTTGAGTGGTTGTTCACGCACAGACAAAAAGGCACTAGTATGGCTTTAAGTGAGGTGTTTGCATTTTCTCAGGGTATTCCCAATCACCTGCAGTAAGTTTTGAATTCCTCCCATCATTTCCATCTATTTACGCATGTAAAACCTATGTTATATGCATACTTGCATGGGTGGCATATGAATATATTTAATACTTACATATGTCTAAAATGTCTATTTTATATATATATAAAACCTTTGAAACATCTGGATACTGCATTATCCAAGTGCATGCTCTTCAAGTCCATAAGCAGCCAGCCAGCTTGCTGACTGCCTGAATTAAATGGCAGTCTCCTTTCACAAGCCTGACTGCAGCTGCAAGGTGTTCTCTGGGCTACTTAAGAGCTGCCAGATTTTGCAGGAAAACTGCTTATCTGCTGAGAAAATATTACCAGAAGCTTCTTGGAGAGCAGCAGGCTAAATTACAGTTGTAGGTAATAAAAAGAGAAGGGAAGAAGGAAAAGAGAGACACTGACTGGCTGAATTCTAGCTGATTTCTTTGCTCTTCCGTTTCTGTACTTGGTACAAGACGTGGGAGTATAAGAGCCAATGACAACAGCAGGGGTGGCGTAAGGCATCCCTCTGTTTTCTGGGGCTGATGCTATTTAGGCTCTAGAAAATAGCTAGTGAGTAACTCTCCGGAGTAACAGAGAGCTGCTGCGCCCACTTTTGTGTCTTTGTCTATATTATAGGCAACTGTGCAGAAAGATCTGCATGGTCTCTGTGTCTGGAGGATGCCTTCTACCTCCCCTCCTGCCCTTTTTTTGGTCTGGGCAATGTTACATTTAGCTTGCATGAAACAGCACATAGAGTTACTTTCTCTTCCTATTGTGGGAAGAATTAATCTCAGTGCAGAAGGGTTAAAGGATTTGGCCTGCCAATGCATGGGAGCATGGGGATCCTCGTGGCAGTCTGCCCCTTGAGTCATCGGCATGGAAAGCTGATGCATCACCCCAGCCACCCCACAGGCAAGAAACGGGCTGTGCTCTGGCTGGCTTTCCCCGGCACGGCAGCAAAGCCTGAAACGTGGACACCTACAGGCAAGCTACCCTCAACCATGCCACCTGTATGGATACTGCGTCCCCTGGGGGCTCCAGTAGCATCTTCTCCAGCCCTCCTCCCAGCCCCAACCCTCTTGCGCCTCTCAACAGCAAGGAACACGCAGCTGTGGGGGATTATAGAAAATACCTGGCAAAACAGACATATTCACACCTCTGTTGCCTTGTGCAATAAGGGGCTGTGCATGTGCGTGATGCTCAAGGAGGAAAACAGAACAAAGATGTGGCCCACAGACAAGGTGAGGAATGTTGACCCGCACACTGCTCTTCCTCCGTCAAACACACGCACACGCATAAACACCCCCTGCACAGGCGGCCTGTGGAACTGTTTTTCCCATGGGAATAATCACAGATCCTCCAATTGTAACTGCACTTGTGTGCGGCTTCACTCCTGGCTCACTCCAGCGACCTTAAAGCTATCGAGTTACTAAAAATATCCCCTTCAGCCTGCTCTTTAATTACTGAACCATTCCCCATCATGTTAGAGAAAGAGTACATTTGGTAGTAATTTTCTTAAGTGAAGAACTCTACACAAAAAGCTCTCTGCTCGTAATGCAAATGTCATAAACTCTGTGAAATATTTTCAAAGGAGTGTTTCGTGTAGATTGCCTCCATTGTGAATCAAGGGGCAGGCAGGTTTTTCATTTCGCTTTTACTCTTCCAGAGCCAGAGGAAGCTAATGTGATCAGGACGCTGGCCATATCAATGGCTCTGCACTGATAAGTGGGTGGGTAGCAGAATTTTCTTCTTAGCCTCAGTTGTATGAAATGGGAGCAAACTGACTGCAATGAAGGGAGCTGTTTGGCAGGAAGGAGAGTGGGTGAAATTCATACAAATTCCTTAATTCCTTGGGTCAAACTGAGGTCTATGTGCCAGCTATGCCCCATGGATTTTCATTTTCCCATGGGGGGCACAGAGAGACCCAAGCAGTGGGTAGGCGCTAAATTCTCACTCCCAGAGTGCAAAACAGAGTGCCTTTTTGGGGCTTTTGTGTATCTGTATTTTTATCCCTGTATACTACGAATATAGTCACCAGCATGTCTACTAAATCTTCTGAGAGTGCCACCACAACAAGATCCAGCAGCCAGGGTAGCCTAGGAGCTAACACCTCTGAGAAGCAGAGGGAAGAGAAGTGGGGGTGGCTGGGTGTAAAGGGCCCTCTGCAACATGCTCTGCTGCTCACTGTGTCTCTCTTCTCTTCAACATCAAGATTGGGAAATCAAAACCTATGGTGAAGTGCAATTTGATTGTTCACATGCTTTCATGGTCAACCATTACCAAACTGTTATTACTCATCTCATTCCTGCCTGACATGAGTCTGTAGCTACTTATGAGATCCCCAGATTTTCTTCTACTTGCTTCTACTTGATTTTGGGCACCTTGACAGTACAAAAGTTTGCTCTGAGGAGCTATATATTCCTTATTCACTAGTGAAATGTCTTAGATGTAATCACCGGGAATGCTTTATGGCACGATAGGCAGGATAACTTGTATCCCAGGAACCCCAGGAACAAAGTTGCACAGAAGTCTTTCAATTAAGGACAGCAATTAGCCTGCTTTTTACCAGCCCTGATGATCATGATGAAAATATTGATCCCTTTATTTGCTCATTCAATTTCCAAGCACACCAAGTCCATAGTTCCAGGTTTTGTCGAGGTTTATAGTTCAGTAGTTTCCTATTGTAGTCAGTGGGAGTTTCACCTTTGGTTTCAACAGAAGTGGGATAGGTTGTAGGGCTAGTTACAAGTCCTTTATAGTTCTGTTTGAAAGCAAGTGCAAACAACTGAAAGAAATGTCTTAATAAAGATAATTTGCATGTTGAAACTTACATTGCGTAAATGTGCCATTAATATCATTAATATCTTCCTGGAGATAAGATGCAACAAACTTCTTTGAAGACGAATTGCTCAACTCACCCCTGGCATAGCTTCAGTGGAATCTCACCCACTTCTGACAGTGATTTATTTTGTCTGGAGCACTTTCCTCTGGGAGTCCAAGATGTCTATCTTTCCAAATCAATACAATCTAACATCAGAGAACTCAAGAAGCAGGACTCTCAAGTTCCAGTACTAGCTCAGCCATAAACTAGCATTATGCTGGTTATCTCATTTAATTTCTGTGGGCCTTGGCTTAAGGCATGCTTAAATTTCTTGCAAAACTTTTCAGAATCTCACTTTGAAAGGTGTGCTCATGAAAAATTTATACTACCACAAATTAAATGCTTCTAAAATAATTTGCAAGTAAAGCAGGAGATTTATTCCCACTAAAAGGAAAGTAAAGGAGGAGATGTTCCCTGAGGCTGTTGCAGAAATTTTTCATCATGCCTAGTATGATGGAAGAGCAAAGAAATATTCTTGGGGGTTTTGTTGCAACAGAAAGGAGGCCTTCTCCTCAGCTTTCTCTGTTGGTGCATTGGTGTTTGCATATTCAAAAGAGTGGTCACTTCAACTATAGAAGTGGCCATGGTTCAAGCTTAAGCATGAGTTGCGATGGGCTGCATTTAAAATGGGTCACATATGACACAATTAAAAAATTCTGTAAAAACGATTGTTTAAGAAAAGATGTGAGCATTTGAATCCTTTATGTTCAGTGAACAGTTGGGATCCTCTAACCCACTTTTACACCACCTTAATGTTGGGTAGGAGTTGGTTTGGGTCAGAACTGGCTTTAAGTGTTCATTTTCAAAGGCCTAAGTTTTAATATATTAAGATTTAATGTATTAAGATTTAATGTATTTAATGCATCTTGTCTTCAAGAAGGTTTGAATAATATTAGTGGGGATAGAGGCATGTTTCTACAGTCTAACTTTCAGGGCAATTTGCCACTATTACAACAATGAAGAAAGCCTTTTTATTTTGTTTATTTTTTTTTTTTTTCAGTCAAAGGACAAAAACTACATTTTAAAACACACATACTTTAGGAGTGTATGGAGCCCTTCTGGTCCTCTGCTTTTATACCTCCGGTCTTTTGTCATACCTCACCATTAGGTTCTAGGAGCTCAGGAGCCTTCTTCTCTCGTGAAGAGAGGGGCTGTGACCGTGGCACAGAGGAGCCCCTCTGGCCTGACCCCGTGCATCACAGAAGCTTTTGATTAACAGCACTGTCACTCGCTGCTGAAGTTGAAGAAACCACGATTCAGCTAAACAGTCTCAGACACTCCGGCAGAGCAGAGACAATCCAAAACACTCATAGGCAAACCCCATTTTATTATAATGATAAAGGGAAGTAACACCCTCGGAGATATGGTGACAGTTAACACTTAGAGGGATGTGCTAACAAGAAAATTTTTATAAGCTTTTTACGAAGAAATATTTATCTGCTGATGAAGGACACTTGGTAAACAGTTGCAGCTGAAGAAACGCTAAATAGAGTGGGGCGCACTTTATCATAACAACTATATTATATTCTCCTGTTATTGTTTCTCTCCTGCATATGAATGCTAGTGTTAAAACTCTTAAATTGTCTTAAGTACGTCTGTTCATATATGTGTTTGTATATATAATATACATATACACACACACACACAAACATATATATATACCAAATCCTTTTATGTCTAAACTGTAGATTGTGTCACAAGATTAAGCAGTATGGTTTTGTAAAACTAAAATAAAACATCTGTTCGGAAAGGCCCTGGCATTGTAAGAAATTTTTGCAGCCTGTGTCTGCATTCAGTGAACATTAGCCCACATAAGTTTTTATAATTATTTCAACTCAAGTAATCTCATCATATACATTGAGAAACTGAAGCTGAAAAATGGGTTGTACTTCAGCAAATGCTTCTCTTGAATTGCAGTTGCTAAGCTTGCATAATGTTCTCTGTGGTATTTTTTTTCTCTCCCTACTGGGTTGTGATTTTTTGAGCTCTCTTAGCTAGGTCTCTACTTCAGGGTGATTTTTTTTTTTTTTTTTTTCTAGAGACTTATCAAGAAGTGGTTTGTTCTTCACTGTTTCTGTGAAAGGCAAGAGAAAAGTTTTGCCTTACCTACTGGAAAATGCCCTTCTATGAACCTAGTGAAGAGACCTGGGGCTAAAGCAGGGAATCAGGGGATCAGAGTCCTTCTTTTACAAGGGAGTTGTGCACTTTTTAAAAAACCTTTTATTACTTAGATGGAAAAAGATGACTCCATCCAAGGCATCCAATATTAGTGGACATTAAAAAAATAATCAAAACAATTTATCCTGGTTCTTAGAATCAGGTCTTGATACCCTCTGAGATGCACAGCACTGTTTGGTCTACAAGACATCCCTGCTTCTTGGACAGAGACAAATTTGTTCAGTTATGTTTCTCATTGAGTGGAAGATATATTACCCATCCATGATGATCACTCGATGATCTACCACGTCAAACCACAGTCATTGCCACACTTTCTTGGTGCTGTTGATAGGGACTGCCTGCCCAATGTACAGATAAAGCAGTGCAGTGCGTGCAGGTCTGTCTCCTCTGGGAATCAGATCATTTCATGCTACACCATAATTTTTCAGTGCTTCCTGGATTCCCCCTAGGTAAGGTAGCTCAGATTTGAAAGCTTGTTCTGAGCATAGGACAAGGACAGGGAAAATTGTCTTTTCATCAATACACCAAAATCTGCAAAAGGTGGTGCTTGGAAGGGAAATGCAAACTGTCTCAATCAGGCTGAGGGACTCTCGCAGTTATTTCCACTCCATGCAGGTCATTTTGCAGACCAAGTACTGCTTCCTGCCTTTGGGCCCTGGGGAGATGATAAGCTCTGAGCAGCTCCGAGCTCCTGGTGAAGCTTTTAGGAGTATACATAGTGCTGGGTGCAATGCCAGTGGACCAGGTCCTCTACCTTCTAGATGTATAGATATAGAAAGAAACAAAAATGAATAGAAGATTTTAGAAGAGCAAAGCCCTAAATGTACAGAGTATTTGCTTACGCATGCAGATGGGGGCCCTTCAACATCATTACACATCCAAGTAATTGCACTAGACTTCCAACTCCTGCTCTCTTATCCCTACACTCATGTCTCTTCAACCACTCAGACTAAACAATCAAAGTACAGAATCACTGCTTTTCAATTTCAGGCCCCCTTTTTTTTCCCATATGCTTTGTGTTTTGGTTAGGCAACTGGCTAAGACCTTAGAGACTACTTATTAGTATCCATGTGGATGTAATTTAACTGTCTTTTTTTTTTTTTTTTTTCCTAGTCATGCTTTTATTTGAAAATTTTAAAGATAGTGGTACAATACTGAAAAGAAAGAAAGAAACAAACAAAAAAATTAACACATGATTTCTTTCAGAAAAGACACGCTGTTCTATGAAATGGTGGACCACCGTGAGAAATAAATAAGGCTATTAGAGAATAAGAATGAGAAAGGAGAACCAATAAATAATAACAAGTATCAGTGTCCAGCAGTACTAATGCACTGGCTAGATTCCACGTACAAAGTTTAGGTGCCTTTCTTCCATGTGCTTATGCTCTTGAATAATCTTCTGTATATAGGAAGCCATGCATACCCGCGTCTGGAGGACGTGGCTCTGTGTGAACAGCCCTGGTGTGTGGAATGAACTTAAGCATCCATTTCACTGTTGCTGCTGTAGGTAAGTGTCACTAATGCATTGTATTAAATTAAATTAGATCAAAACATCCCTGTAACAACCTTGTGGAGTAGGTAAGCATTACCATGTACAGGCAAAGATGAGGCACACCGTGTGTTTTCATGCATGTACCCTGCATGTCAGGCAATTAAATTCAGTTTTGAATGAGTTCTTTTTCCTTTCTCCATTAAGCATATTGGATCCAAGCAGTGTAATATACACACCTTGTATGTTGAATGAAGTAAGATCTCAGACCCACATATTTTATTTCTGACGAAATCTCATCTCTTCTATTTGTAAACATTGCTATTTCCTTTCTGGATGCTTGTAACACTATGCATAATTTCATCAGTTTCTAGCATAACCATTCCTGACATACGGCATGCTAGCACATCTAGCACATGCGGACAAAGCGTTTACAGACGCCAGCATTAGCTGTCCTCTCATGAAAAGATTTGGTTTTACTCACTACCTTTTTTGCCTGCAGTCAAGCTGGCAAACGGTGTGAAGGTGGGAAGTCCCTCTGACCTGCAGACCTGTCTCCTAAAAAAACATGGGGAGCCCTGCTGGGGGCTGCTGGTCTCCTGTGCATGGCTGCTGGCACCCCCAGGACCAGGACCATGCTGGCAGGAGCCAGGAAGCCCAGCTCAGCCTTCTGAGAAACAGAGTCCTTGATTTAACCAACAGTCTCTGAAAGAATTGGGCTTGACTTTCTACTTTCAGATACTTGTTCCCATCTGGAAGAGCAACCACAGCTTCTGGCCAGCACAAGCTGCTGCTTGGTCACCTGTGACCCTGAGCAGAGAACTCATTTGCCTGAAAAACAACTGCTGTTCAATCCAGTCACTTTTTTGGCATGATGAGAGCATGCCTACACCAGAGCCAAGAGCATTAGTAAGGAATGTCTGGGGTGATGTGGTGCCACAAAGGATCCTGCACATGCCAGGGGTGGACAGCACCATGTGTCCTGGGCCTTGGCAGATCCTGGTAAAATGGACGTAGAGCCAGGGGAAGGGCTCGCGTCTGAGCTTCTGCTGTAGGGTACTGTCTGGTGGGTGAAGTGAGATAGATAAATGTTCAGTC
Organism: Heteronetta atricapilla; assembly: GCA_011075105.1. NCBI lineage: Eukaryota > Metazoa > Chordata > Aves > Anseriformes > Anatidae > Heteronetta > Heteronetta atricapilla. Next base: position 108,871,556 of record CM021732.1, read on the forward strand.
CTTTGCCTATTTAAGTGGAAAAAAAAAAAAAAAACACATCATTTAAGTTTGACCTCTCTGTTCTCTCATCAGTTTTGCTCTGCTGAGTTTATAGAAATGCAAAAATATTGTGTTTTTTTCTTTTTCTTAATGACATTTTTCTTTTCAGCACAAACTTAAAGATAACAGAGAGAGGATTGTGAGTTTTCTCCTGCTTTTAAAGTATCAAATGTCAAAGCTTTTAATAAACACACACACACAAAAATCAGTTGGGATTGTTCAAAAACCACAAACATCAAAACTCTATGTTTACAAAATCCACATTTTTGATAGAAGAAAACCTTCGTTAATTGAAAAACTGCCTACCATCCCTCTGACTGAATTATACAATGGTTTGGTGACAGTACCAGGAATTAAACCCAGAAAATTTAGTTCTTCATGTCAAGCAGGCCACATTGCACCATTCATTTCCAAGCAGAGCCAATTCTTCATGAAGGACCTCTCACTAGCATAAAAGACCTATTTTGAGAGTATTTTGAGGATGAAAATGTGAAATTCGGGATGAATCCAGGATAAATATTACTGACCCTTTTTAGACTGAATATTAATAAGCAAACCTAAAGGATTTTTAGCTTGACTCTGTCAAAATTTAACAACCAGGATTGTTGTTGGATGTTGCTGCATTACTGATTATGCTTCCAGTGTATAAATAAAAAACTATAAAAAGGGGAATGTTTGCATGAAAGTAACCAAGACAAAATGTTCAAGGCAGAGGCTCTGAATTTTGCAGTTACAGTCAGATGAGCTTGAAATTACTGTAGTTCATCTTGATAATCAAATATATTTACTCATTTCCTCCCTAACCTCTGAAATTTTGTCTTCAGGAAGTTTTTTTTTTTTTTTTTAATTACTTTTATTTACGCTGGAAGAGAAGATAATCCAATATAGATCTTGAAATAGCATATGGGTATTTATACAGGGCATCAGTAGAACAGGATTATTATTTTTTTAACTGACACGTTTCTTTTTTGCTTCAAACTTACAGGTCAAATACGGCCCAACCTATCTTTTGGCCATTCTGCTCCAACATGTATCATTAAATGTCCAAAGCATGGGGAATCAGGTATTCTATAGATTAGTTTATCCACTTTTTAAACACCTTCTGTACACTGCAGTGCAAACAGAAGTTGTTTGTCATCATGCATGCGTAACTCCCCTTGACTTCCATACAAATGTGGTTCCTTATTGGTGGTTGGAAGTGAAGATGAAGTTGAAAGATGATGGTGGTTGGAAGTTGAAGATGAAAGACAGAAATGTTGGAAGAAAAGAGACTAAAACAAGCTGCTGTTGACAAAAGAAGAGGGTTTGCTAATAACTTGAATATGAAATGGTTGAGATACTAGCAAAAATCTGACAGTAAAGGTAGTTTTCAGCATTAAAGATCGAACACAGGAACACAAGAATGACAGTGCTAGTCAGACCAGGCACCCATCTAACCTAGGGTCCTGTCTCTAATATCAGGGAGCTGTGGATGTGTAGGCAAGAGTAGAACAGAGCTTATTGCTTAATGCCTGGTGTGCTCTCCTGCCAGCCAACAATTCAGGGCTTAAAAATCTCTTGAGCTGGGAGTTGCATATGTAAAATGCAGAAGTCTCTGGCAAATGTTTATTTTGTGAATTTATCTGGCTGCTTTCTGAAACTGCTGTTATCCACACCATTCCAAGGCAAAGTACTCCAGAGCTTAATAACATGCTGTGTGCAGAACCACTGCCTTTTCCTTGTTTTGAACTTGCCACCTTCTCATTTCACGTTATACCCACGGTTTCTGCCCGGGAAGGGACACTGTTCTCATTGTTCCCAAATTGTTCCCTCTGTGACACCTGTGATTTATGGACCTCTGTCATATCCCCACTCAGTCATTTAATTTCCAGCCTATTCTGTTTAGTGATTCCTAGTTGGGAAGCTGTTCCACACCTTTGATCATCCTTGTGACCTTTTCCTGAACCTTTCTCAGTTCAAATATATCCTTTCCGAGGTCAGAGAAACAAAACTGCACACAGTATTCAAGGTGCAGGCACATGAGAAGCACATGCAGTGGCATAATAGTAACTAATTTTGGTCTTTTCTTAAAAGTTCCCACTGTTCAATTTTCCTTACTGATGGCTTCTTGATAGTAAACCTGTATTTAAGTTAAAGTATCTACTCTAAGGATCTTACTCGAGAGTGGTAATCATTTCATATCTGTCTCTGTAAAGCTAGACTAGACGAGGCTGAATAGCAGTAATACAAAAAAAAAATGTTTTAAGAAAAAAAAGATAGTATGATTGTTTTAAAATTCAGAATCAAAATAAACATTTTAGGACAATTCACCCAAATTTTCCTTTCAAACTTCTATTTGAAAAGGTTTTGTTTGAATGTGTCCTTTATTTTTCTCTCATTTTTATAGGAATTATTATATGGTTTTAGAGATCATTCAGGAATTTTCAAGCCGTAAACCTTACATTCAGACCTTGCAAAAAAACTAAGATAGTGAAATAAAATGAGCATGAAAGATCATAATAGGTCTTTCCAGTGGAAAGTTGAGCTAGGGAAGCTTGCTGGAATTCTTTAAGTATGTCAATAAAGTGGTCAGAGGATGAAGAAAAACGTGTTGATAACATTTATTTAGACTTTGAAAGACTTTTGACAGCAAGTGTTAAGAAATTAAGTAGTCACCAGTGAAAAGTCAAAGAGTTGTTATTACAGAAAAACCAGGAAGGGATCAATTTCCATAAGTGATCAGTTTTCATTATTGCAAAATCATGAGAGGAGGGTCTGACAAGTTTCCATTTAAGGGACAATGTTTGATGTGTACAGTAATAATTTGGAAATGATGGCGAACACACAGGCAGTAATTCAGCAGCAGATGTCTCCCACATAATTTAGGTTAACCAAGGTGAAAGAAGTAGGTAGGAAGACAGAGATGGGGAGAAATTTGGTGAATATTAACAAATCAGACAAATGAACCACTCATAGCAAGTAGAGTACGGTTTTGCTAAATGCAGTTTATAAATGCAGTAATAGTTATCAAAACAATCACTAAATGCAGGGCAAATTTACGGAAATGTTCTGTACACTGTAGAAAGAGTTTTGTGCAGGAATTCAAGAAAAAAAAAAAGTAAAACCCCTGCCAAGAGTGTAGCTGCTAGGCTGCTGGATGTAGCAAATACACTAGGCAAAATTCTACCCACACAAGAAACAAGCTATTCAGGCAGTCAAATCACTCCTTTTTAATTTAAGAAATCCACGAACCACACAGGTTTAAAAGACAAAACATTCATAAAGAACATAATTTTGAAGATACTTCTTCCCTGTGCAAAATTATCATCTTGGTAACTGCCAGAAGAGTGTTGTGACTGGCCAAAACCCCAACTTTAACTAAATTAGGTTAATCATCATTCTAAGTTGTTTGAAGATTATAAAGATAACTATCTTTTGATGTACTGATATTTCCAGTAAGTTTGAGAACGTTCTTACATCACCAGCTTAGTTTACTTAAGACTCATGAAATGGCTTCTATTTTGTGATTGACCGGTGTAGAAATATACCCCTGCTTCTTGTAGAATTAGGGGAGAAAGCACTTTTTTTTTTTTTCTTTTTTCTTTTTTTTTTTTTTTTCCCTTCAATATGCAGCCTTGTGTATATCTACCTTCTACAAACAGTTGAGCTAATAAAACCTGTTACCACAAATAGCCAGAAAAAGCAAGCATAAAACAGCAAAAAAACGTGGAACATTTGTTTAGAAAGTTGATCAAATATTTACAGACTTTTTTTCCCTTCCCCCCAGTATTTACTCTGTTATGTAGGCACAGAGATAGCTTTACTTCTTTATGTAGACAATACTTTTCAGCTGGAGAGCTCCAACACCTTTTACAAACGAGCTGATATATAAACTTCAATTCAACATTACATTACTGTCGTCTGAAGTCTGCTTGCCTGTGATGTGAAAGAGGCAGTGCACATCAATCCAAAGCAATCTCCCTTAGTTTTGAGAGCATGTCAGCATTGTTTCAAAGGGGCAAAATAACTGGTAGAAATAGAATTTGGCCAGCACCCTTTAATCAACACTGTCATTGTAATGAAGAACACCCTGTGTGTTTTTGTGACTGTATAAGTAGCAAGGGGCAGCATTTCAACCAAACCTTCTGGTTGGCTCAGCGGGTCACAGTGAGGATGGGAAGAAGGTGCAGAGGTTCTGCAGTGCTCTGGTGCTTGCCAGAAGTCCTGCAGTAATCTGCAGACCACTTCTGGCTGTTTTTAAAGCAGGAGGAAGCATAGAAGGCATCAGAGAGCAGTCAACATGCATAGGGCAGTGAGTGACCTGCTGTGTGCCTCTATTTTATTTTATTTTATTTTATTTTATTTTATTTTATTTTATTTTATTTTATTTTATTTTATTCGTATTTTTTTTTTTCTATTCAGGTAGATTTGCTGCAGCTTGAATCAAATGGATTGCATTTGTCAGTTTTCAGGGTTTATGCGGTATCTTGCCTTACATCTTGATTGACTTTTCACTCTGTGCTTTTTGCTCTGCAGCTGCTCACAATTCTTTACTGTAAGTTGTCACAGATGTAGACTTTGACTCACATGCTTGCAAAGTGAATCAGTGGCAACATCTGTTCCCCCAGAGGCATGGGTGCACCAGCCTCAAACCACCCACAGTGTCAGTGCCTATGGAAGCTGGTATTTCCTGGCCTGCGTTCCTGCAAGCATGTTTCTTAAGGGGGGGGAATCAATCCATGCTTCTATGTTTTTGTGCATATGTGTGAAGATCTCTCCTGTACTCAGAGAGACAGCCTTAGAGAATGGGAGTCATGTGGCATTAAGAGCAACATGCATCTGAATGTTCCAGTTTAATCCAAGGGTCCCTATATAATTATTGCAGCTAGAGATGCCATTTTGCATGTGGGGCAGATGTTCCAACATCCTGTAAAGAACTATTTTTTATTAAAGCAGAAACTACTTTGCATTTTCCCCTCTGTTGCTCTAGTAGACACACATGTATCTGAAGCAGACCTGTCAGGATATTCCACACAGAACTGGCAGTGGATCCTTTTGGGGTTCTACTAATCCACAGCGGCATCTGCAGTCTGACAAATGAAACGTGGTGGGACTTGGGGCTGTTCAGAAGAGGAGGTACCACAGAGAGGGAACACATGCATGAGGTTGATTAGGTGTCAGTTTCAATACTAAATCATGACCAAAATCTACAATTCTTCTGTGATTAGCTGTATATTATCTTTTAAAGAGTTCTGAAAAAGATCATATGATTGAAAACTCTCCAACTTCAACGGTAAAATGGAGGGAAGCCAGAGATGAACAGGCAGAGAGTTAAGATCAGAGGAATTGATTTATGGAAGAATTAAAAATGAAGGGAGGTTTACCAAGGTGGCTTGTTTCCCCTACCAACTACTAGTGACATAAGAACCATCACGAATTGTGGGTGATGTGATGGCAAAGGAGTCACGACAAGGGGTGGTTTCACACCCTGTTTGTGGCTGCACTCAGCCCTGTGGCATCCTATGAGGAGGTCCTGGTGGTCAGTGGAAAAGTCCCCTTGATTCTGAGGAAGTGTGACGGGTACAGGCTGGCTGAGAGCTTCTTGTTCCATACGTATTTGGAGGGTTTAAACATCTTAGTTCTCTAGTTTTAGGACAGAGGTTCAGTTATTCACGTGATGGTTTAGGGTGAAAGGGACCTCTGGAGATCATCTATGAGGATCATTATATTCCAGGACAAAATCAGATGGAAATATCTTCATCTCTGATGTGAGCAAATATAGTATATGAACAAGCAGTCTGAGATCTCTGGTTTGCTGGCAGCAACTGTGCTGAGGGAATCACAAGGGAGCTACCTCTTACCAGACCCTTAGGGCACTCATGTACAAACAAGAGGTTGTAGTACTTAAGAGATGGCCTGATGGGGACTTGATGGCAGGAATAGGGCTTGCAATCAGAAGTGGGGTCATGAGCCTGGAAGTGCAATGGGAAATGAGTTTTTGAGTGGAAAAAAATTGAGAAACTGCCCTAAAAGATGCATTTAGTGCATGTTTGCCCTTGGCCTCTCTTATATGCTCCTATTGCTGTGTCCTTAACACTTCCATGGAGGACTAAAAAAACCTTTCCTGATTCATGAGAGTATTCACTTGAATCCCATTTCTTTGGTACAGTTCAAAACACTTGCCAGCAGGTTAACAACAATCTCCTTTGTCAATGTGAGGAAAAACCTGGGAACTTTGTGATCAAGGACTATTTCTCTTTTTCACGAAAGCAACAGGAAAGGGCTGAGCCACAGGGGAGATATTTAGAGTCAAAGAATAGAACTTGCCTCAGCAATGCTACAATGCATACACACACACACAAAACTGCATAGCTTAGAAATCTCAAAGTCTGTGAGAAGGATCATTGCCCTTTGATTAATGTTGACTTTAATGCATAAGAAAGGAGACTTAATAGCTATTTGTAATTATGAAAGACTATTTGTTTGTATGTGCCCTTCTCATGAATCCTGAAGGAGGCTAGATTTTCTCAGTCTAAATAATGATAAGGCCAAATAATCTCTTTCATTTTCACATGGAACTGTGTTAACAGAGGAACTAATGTAGAACATGTGAAATGATGGTGAGATGTTTAATTTATACCGAAGAATGAGAAAGGGAGATGGTGCATTGTTCTGTTCAAGCAATATAATAATTTTATGTGATGGCTAATCCTTTTATGCACAATATTTATGGTCTTCTAGTTTATATTTGATTGGGAACATTTTCCTGAATGTGCAATAAGATCCTTATCTGTATATATTAATTATGTCCCCTTATAAGGAGGCCTTAGAGAGGGTTTCTGTTCTTTATGAGAGGCAAGAAAGATGCAGGATTTCCTTAGAACTGCACTTGATCTATAACCAAAGTTCCTTTCCATATCTCTGGAAGCTTGAATGCCACCTCTTAAGCAAGAAACAATAGAAGTATCTCAGAGTTTGCCAGTTTTAAATAATTACTTTAATTGAGAGCATTGGGTTGTGTTCCCATCCCTACACCAAAATGTCTTGCAGGCACAAAGAAGAGGAATTATTTGTGGAATGCAGCATCAGCCAAGTCTCAACACACATGCTGGGAGGAATTGGCATAGGCTCACCTGGTTTTGTGTGCAGTAGAGTGTTGAAATGTAGGAGTTTGGACTGTTTTTTTTTTTTTTTTTTTTAAAAAAAAATCATTAACATTAAAGAATAGCAGATCTAAATTACCAGTTGTTTGCTTGCTTTTCACATTTCTCTAAGTCAGAGGAACTGTGGCTGTCAGTAGGACTTACCTTCTTGCAGACAGCATCAGACAATCCTTTTCTCTTCTCTTCTCTTCTCTTCTCTTCTCTTCTCTTCTCTTCTCTTCTCTCTTCTCTTTTCATGAAAATAAATCATACTTTCTTTTACTTAAACTTGCTTTGCACACCTTACTCTGTTGCAGCAATTTGTTTTTGTAGCCTGGAGTGCTTACAGCTGCTGAGCAAGTAAGACCTAGCAATTGGAACTGATTGAATGAATTATTAAGGCTATGCAAAGTACTGTTTTTTTTTTTTTTTTTTTCCTCTTTTGACTGAGTTAAAAGAAAATCAAGATTTTGGTTTGGATTAAAATGAATTTAGACTTTTTTTTTCCATTTTTTTTCTCCACAAGGAAGAATGAAAACTCAGAAAATTACGTTATATGTTGAATGAAACATTCTGTTCAACCCAAAATGAAACATTTCATTTTCCAAGCATTTGCAAGAAAAGCAAAGGAAATGAAGGGATAGATTCACAAAACTGGAAAATGAAAAGGAGGAGTCAGACACTTTTATCCCATTGCCAGAGAAATCTTCTGTTTTGTCACTTTTCAACTTTGTATAAACATTTGTTGGAACACAGACATGAGCCCAGAGGAGTGTTTCAACTTGCAGACTACCTATGCCTCCTCCTGAATCTCTTTGCCTTGAACATTTTAAAAACTGTTTAACAAAAATTTGACCAGAAGGCACCATATTTAGTCAAATCTCTATTCTGAAGCACAGCAGTGGTAAAGATGCAGGAAGAGTTTACATGCTCCTTCTTTGCATGACACAGCCTTTAACCACTTCTGACCTGTACAGTTTCTTTCTTTTTCTTTCTGAAAGTTTTGTACTTTCTATCAAGCTGCTGAGTCAAAAAGCAGTGAATTTAACTCCCACCACTGTAGTAAACAACTGAATTATCAAGTTTTAGTGGGGCCCCATCAGTCCCTTCTCTTTGAAGCTCTTTGGCCAAGAAGACCAACAGCATCCTGGCTTGTATCAGGAATGGTGCAGCCAGCAGGACCAGGGAGGTGCAGCCAGCAGGACCAGGCTCTGGTGAGGCCGCACCTCGAGTGCTATGTTCAGCTTTGGGCCCCTCACTACAAGGGCTACGAAGCTGGTGAAGGGTCTGGAGAACAAGTCTTATGAGGAGCGGCTGAGGGAGCTGGGACTATTTAGCCTGGAGAAGAAGAGGCTCAGGGGCAACCTTATCGCGCTCTACAGGTACCTTAATGGAGGCTGTAGCGAGGTGGGGTTGGTCTGTTCTCCCACGTGCCTGGTGACAGGACAAGGGGGAATGGGCTAAAATTGTACCAGAAGGGGGGTTTAGGTCGGATATTAGGAAAAACTTCTTTACAGAAAGGGTTGTTAGTCACTGGAATAGGCTGCCCAGGGAAGTGGTTGAGTCACCATCCCTGGAGGTCTTTAAAAGACGTTTAGATGTAGAGCTTAGTGATATGGTTTAGTGGAGGATTTGTTAGCATTAGGTCAGAGGTTGGACTCGGTGATCTTGGAGGTCTCTTCCAACCTAGACTATTCTGTGATTCTGTGAAGAAGGACATCGAGGCCCTGGATCGTGTCCAGAGAAGGGCTACGGAGCTTGTGAGGGGTCTGGAACACAAGTCCTGTGAGGAGTGGCTGAGGGAACTGGGGTTGTTTGATCTGGAGAAGAGGAGGCTCAGGGGAGACCTTACTGTTCTCTACAACTACCTGAAAGGAAGGTGTGGGGAGCTGGGGGACGGCCTCTTCTCACACATAACCAGTGATAGGACTAGGGGGAATGGCCTCAAGTTGTGCCAGGGTGGTTCAGTTTAGTAATTTCTTAAATTCTATAATTACTAATGAAACTTGAACAGTTAACAGGGCAGACTGAAAAAGATTCCCTGTCCTAAATACAAAAAGTGTTGATATTGTGGGTGAACTTCCAGGAGGTGAGGGCTATTGGTTACATATCCTCTAGGAGAGGAAGGAAAGTGGTGTTTTCTCACATCCACCTAAGATCTCCAAGTGTTATAATACTAATTAAAAGAACACCACAACTAATGCTTTCCCGTGCCTAGCTTTTTAAACTTTTCCTCAAACCAAAATGATTTGGTGAATTTGACCAGTCTGCCCTTTGCTACATGTATTACATGGCAGATATTCCACCAAGTAAAAAATGTCCATGTGTGAATTTACTGTGTGAGTCCAGAGTAAACAGCAAGCTGAATGAAGTCTTTGAGATGAAATTCACCTTTTCTTTCAGAAAGCTCTAGAAATCAAGACCATGCATGGCATTTCTCTCCACACAAGCAGAGCTATAGCAGACTACTCTATGGGCAGTGAAGGACTTTAAATTGTAGATTTTGTAGGGTAGATACTGTATCCTGTAGGTGCAGTTTTCCATGCTGTCTAAAGTCCTTGACTGAATAAGCTATGCTGAAGTTGCTTTCATCATTTGGGTGTCTACAGAGAGAATATTAAAGAAGAATATAAGGAAACAGCCACTTCAAACTACTCTAACAATGAGGAATTGCTGAGAGAGACCTCATTTAGGACTGGATAGAATTACCAGAATTGTACCTCTCTGTGATGGCATATTCATGGTTACGGAAACTTCCCTTGTTTTCCTGACACAGACAAGGAAAAAAAAGCTGAGATCAAGTTGATTGCTCTGCATGAAAACAATTTACTCATATTTTGAACTGTGGAGACTTGCAGGCTATTTTAAATTCAGTCTTAGAGTTCAGTCTTGGAAAGTACTCTCATTGATTTTTTTTTTTTTTTTTTTTTTTGGTAGAAAATTGTACCCATGCATTTTTCTATATACAGATAGAGAACTTTTGTTGGCAACCTCAACTCACGCTCAGAAAGTCTAATGTAAGTCGAGCAAAGTGAATTAATAACAGTCATGTACTAACATTTATACCCTGAGGGTAAACAAAGGGAGAGAGAGAGAGAAAGAAATTAGATTTTGCATTCCAGTTTTTGGTTAGAACAAGAACAAGAACAAAGATGAAAAGTAATTTTGGAGAAGTGAAACAGTTTCATTTTGTCTGTAAAAATTCAGAAAACTTAAGAGAAAACTGAAAAAGAAGAAGTAAGCCTTGTCTCCAGAATTCCATGCATGTTCTCCACTGAATTTCAGTTTAGCAGCTGAACTGAGGACAGTGGAATGAAGTACTGATACAATGTTGACCCTAAGTGATTTTTTTTCCTGTTTTGCAAGACCTTAGTATTAAGACTTTCTTGTGGCATTAAAACATGATATTCTGCATATTTTAGAATAGCAAAGAAAATGACCGTCTCCACACATTACCACTGTGGCTGAGTAAATACATACACGCAATTTGCTTTATGATTGATATATCTGCATATGTTTATAAAATATTAATATTCATGCTAAAAGCCACATACCCATATGTAATTATACTATAAAAACAAAAATAATTTAAGATTGATCAAAACCTCTTGTTTGACTGAAAGTCAAATATTTAGTTTCCTTTGTGGGTTTTTAAATTATTTTAAAAACTCTTTAAAGTAATTGGACAATTTTAATGTGAAAATATATATAAATTTTGAGACAAGAAAGGAAAAGAATGCTGAAAATATTAATTGAAACTTTTTCTTGTCCTTCATTTTTGAAAGATCACTGCCAAAACCATTAATTAAATTTAACCTATCCTTCCCCTGCCTGTTGTAAAGAGTTTTTCAGCAAATGAAGTAGTCACTGAGAATAACCAACCCTCGAGTTCCCCTTCTGCTGTACTTCTTTCTCTAGTTTATGCACATTATATTTGTTATTATTTGCACACTTAAATAACTGCTCTGATATTCACTTACACATTGAATTGTGCACAGAAATGTACAAAAAGTACTCAACAGAAAAATCTAAGATAAAAGCATACTGTGACTGCTGCAGGATCTGAGCAGCTGTCCTACTAAATTTCCAAAAGTGCAGTGAGCAATGTCAATTTAACCACTGACAATGTCATGCTTTCCTGCTTTCAGTGACCTGCCTCCAATGAGTCTTTCTTTTCTGCTTCCTCATGGACTACCGTGCTGGTTCTGCTGAACTTCAACTTCATTTCTGCATGTTAGCAGAGGAAATAGGATTACTTTTTGCACATCTGTAAGTTTGTTTTGTTTTCTTCTGTCAAAACCCTTTTACCTGAGAAAGAAGGAGTTAATAAAAATAGGATTTTTGCTCTTGAAATGTCAACCACAGTTTCTCATCACCCCATGAAAAGCCCTCTTGTTAGCTTGCTCAGCTCCTCCTGAACTTCAAACAGTCCTATAATCCCTTTGACCTTAGAAGGTCAAAGATATATAAAAAGTATCATTGTTTGTGTAAAAGCACATTAATCATTCTTACCTAGCCCTTTACTCTCTTTTGAGGACTCTATGATATTTTAATTCAAGAACTTTCTTCTAGCTTTAACATGTATCATTTCAGCTCTTAGGCAGGTAAAAGAGGAGAAATCCTCTCCGTCTCCAGTTTTCTATGCTGACTCCCTAAGTACAGGCATGCAATTTATTTTCATGATTAATTTGATTACATAATTTAAATCATTAATATTATTCAAAAGACACCTATGTATATGCAATTGTACTCTAAATAAAATTAAAATACTTTAATGAATGGAGGTAGATTTTAAAGGATGCTGCTATCCTTTTCTATGAATTTGACAATATTTGACAGTGCTGGTACTGAATCCTGCTATCATTTTTGTCAACACAAATATGGGGTTTAATTTAGGCCAGTGAAAAAAACAACTCTGGACCTTCACCCTAAGACAGAATTCATCTCCTTTGAAGAACCGTATCCTGCAGCAGAGGGGGAAATGGATGAGACAAAATGAACACCCTGCTAGAAGTGAAACACAGCCAAACTTAATTAACTGTGTGGAGCCTGTCAAAGGTCAGCACGAGATCACTGCAGGAAATACAAGTGCAAGACTGACATAACCCTGGCAACAGGAAAGCAAGGGCAAAGAGAGAAATGGGCTTTTCAGTAGGCATGGCTTCACGCCAGAAAGTCATGCCAGTCCTTTGGTGCAGTTGGCATGCCTACAAGGGAAGAGCTCTTGTCTCTGTAGGTCCTGTCTGTGACAAGAGATTAAATGTGTATCAATGCCACTGGGCGGTAACTGCTTTTCATTGAGCACGTGCTCAGTGGATCAGGCCCCAAATTCAGAGGAGGCTGTGGAAAGTGCTGCACCAAGGCAGGCAGTGGAAACTGGGCAGGCTCTCAAGCTGCTGTGAGACTGACTCATGCTTTCTCAGCTATCCACACCTGATGCATTTGGAGGATTTTTTTTTTCCCCAGTGAAAGATCTGTGCATTGGTGCTATTATTTTATTTTACTATTTTATTTTATTTTATTTTATTTTATTTTATTTTATTTTATTTTTATTTTACTTGTTTGGTAGGATTCTGCATGATTGCCGGTGGATTGGCAGGACAGTTTTTAACTCTAATGTAATGAGAAGTGTTGAAACCAGCATGTTTTACTACATGTTTGATTGGAGGATGAGAGGCTTGGGAAAGCAGTGCACAGAAGCCTTTCTGAATGGTGTGCTTCGAAGGAAAACCACCTAACAGCTTCAAAGTGCCAGAGTCTCATGATTTTTGTAACAAATCTCAATTTTTTCAATGGTCTTGGGAATCTGGAGAGAACCCAGTTGAGTGGAAGGTGGCAAACGTTCTAGTTTGCAAGAAGGGCAAGAAAGAAGATCCTGGTAATTACAGGCTTGTCAGTCTCACTTCAGTGCCTGGTAAAATTACGGAGAAGATTATTCTGGGAGTTATTGAAAAACATCTGAAAGACAATGTGTTCATTGGCAGCAGCCAACACAGGTTCATGAGGGGAAAGTCCTGTTTAACGAACTTAATTTCCTCTTATGACAAGGTCACCCACCTAGTTGAAAGAGAGAAGGCAGCTGATGTAATCTTTCTATATTTCAGCAAACCTTTCAGTGCTGTTTCTCACAGTATCCCTCAGGACAGAATGTCCAGCATAAAGCTAAACATAACGTGATGGGCAAACAACTGGCTGACAGGTCCAGCTCAAAGGGTTACAGTAAATGGGGTTACATCAGGCTGGCTGCCAGTCTCTAATGGGGTTTCACAGGGCTCCATTTTAGGGCCAGTTTTCTTCAATGTTTTCATAAATGACTTCAATGTAGGACTTGAAGGTATACTAAGTAAGTTCACGGATGATACTAAATGGAAAGGAGCTGTTGACTCCCTCAAGAACAGAGAGGCTTTGCAGAGAGGTCTTGACAAAACAGAAACTGGGCAATCACCAACAATAGGAAGTTCAACAAGAGCAAGTGCTGGATTCTGGAAAGGGCCAACCATACCCTGGGGTGCATCAGGCACAGCATGGCAGTCAAGGGAAGGGATTGTCCTGCTCTGCTCTGTGCTGGTGTGGCCTCACCTCAAGTGCTGTGTGCAGTTTTGGGCACCACAATGCCAGAAGGACATAAAACTGTTAAGGAGTGTCCAAAGGAGGTCTACAAAGATGGTGAAAGGCCTGGAGTGAAAGACACATGAGGAGCGGTTGAGGCCCCTGGGTTTGCTCAGCCCAGAGCAGAGCAGGCTGAGGGGAGGCCTCATGGCGGCCTGCAGCTCCCTCACGAAGGGAGTGGAGGGGCAGGCGTTGAGCTCTGCAGTTGAAGTATTCAGCAGTTGAAGAAGAGGAGAAAGCTGGGTCTGAGTAGGCCTTTTTACCAAAGCATTTATACCATGATGGGTTCTGGCCATGTCCATAAGAGTTTTTGGTTCAAGTGGTTGCTGTGTTGGTATGCCAGGGAAGGTATACTGATGTGGGTAGACACCTCCACCTTTTTCTGTCCATGCTGTTCTAGGATAGGTAACCAGCTCTGGGGATGCACTGAAATTTGGGTACCCAACACAGCTGTTCTCAGCTTCCTTCAGCTTTGCTGGCATTGTTCCAAGACCAGCATAAAGCCCTTGTGCATCTCTTTCAGTCTTGGGAAAGGACAGTGAGGTGATGAGAGAAAACAAACAAACAAAACAAGCAAGCAAAGAAACAAACGAACAAAACAACAGCAACAACAACAACAAAAACACATAGGGAAAATGTCTTTTTTTTTTTTTTTTTTTTTTTTTTTTTTTTTTTTTTTTTTTTTTAATGTGATCTGTTTCCACAGATGCTGAGGCAAAATGTTGCTTGCTTGTTGTCTCCTGCTGTCTATGGAAAGGCTGTTTCTGAGTTATGTGATTCCTTGGTATTTTTATCTTTCCTTCTTTCAGAGTTAAGCAGCTATCAAGTTCTCCTGCTTCTTAACATCAAATCTATCTCAGGCAAAGGACATCAGGCATCAGCCCACTGCCCTGCACGTACTTGTCTGATTCTGTCCTTTGACACCACCACCTTTGCAGCTCTTCAGCTTTCTTGAGCTGTTGGTGATGGCTGTCCTAACCTCAGGCTCACCACCCCCTTTCCTCATGAGCTTCCCTGTAAGTATTTTCTTCTTTGTAGTGTAGGGTGACCCAGGCTCCTTCCTGCAATCTTTCTTTGCTCTTTTCCCAATAATAAAATTTTAAAAATTGTCTTCCCTTGATGGGAAGACATAAAGGACTCATTCACTGTGTCCTAGCAAAAGTGTAGCACTGTACTCCAGGGCTGTCTCTCCCGATATTTGTCTCTTAAAAATCTTTAGTTGTTTTTGTCCTGAAAGGGTTCAGGTATCTCTCTGCCTCCCAGGGAAGTTGTCCATTTTAACCTCCTAACTTTTGCTCCAAACCTGTCTTTTATCTGCCCCTAGTTATGCATTATTTTGGCCACTGAGCCAAGTGACGGTGCAGGAGAGGCTCTTCCTAGTTCCTTTCTCATAGAAGAGATCTCAAAATCATATATAGTAGGTCTGTATTTGATGTTCTTGGTCAACACCTATTCCACTGTCCAAGCTATGAGTGGGTTGGTGTCCTGAGCCCACATCTGAGCTGGCCCAGCCATTAAGGAACCCTACTTGGATCAGACATATGATATGGGGCATGAATTTCATGAATTTCTCTAACTTACCTCCCAGAATTTGAGAGGTGGGTCAATAGTTCAAGCCTGACTTGTGATCCCAGCCCAGCTTGGAAAACGATTGAAATAAAACCCTCCCTTAAGGTTGAGAGGACAGAACACTCCTCCAGAGACTTGCTGAGAGAAGTACATAGTTGCCTGCAAGTTTATTGGGAAAAAAAAAAAAAAAAAAAAAAAAAAAACCACCTAGAAACTATCAGACCAGGTGCTTTACCCAGTGTTATGGGTTTCAGGGTATTGGCAAGCTCTGAAGATGTTAATGGACGTCCCAGGTTTCCTGCTGGGCCACCGAGAATAGGGGCATTTATATTTTAGCAAAGAGCATTTCCAGATACATGTGTGAAGGGAAGAACTGGAATTGCAAAGGCTTGTGTGAAAGTTAAAGAATCTCTTGTTTATATCTTTGGGAACAATGCACAATTTATTCTGGGTACTTTGATCTGCCGGAATGGTCATATCTAGGCCCCCTTGCTTTTGTGGAAGCTCTGACACATTGCCCGCCTTCTCCTTACTAAAATCCTTCCCAAATCCAGGAAGTGTGAGCAGTCTGAGATGTGTGCTACATACTGAGCTCCTACCTGTTTCTGGTGAACATGAGGAAGAGTTCAAGGGAAGGCTTTTGAGGCACAGTCCTCACCCAGCTCCTTTGCTTTCTTTTCACTCCCCTTTTATAGCTGGAACAAGGCTAATATATCTGGAGCAAGTCTGCCTCTGAGAAAGGCTTTCATGTGTTACAAAGAAGCTGGCTAGAGGAAGTTGACAGTTCATCTGTATCCAGGAAGAGGTCGATTTCCTTCTTCATAAACATCTCAGAATAAGGCTATAGAAGTAATAAAATACTAAACCACCACCTATTTAGTTTCTTGGGCAGTCCAACAGGAGAGAAGTGAAGGAGAAAGTCAAAGAATCATCAGTGTGGCAGTGCATACAGATTGGATTATTTCCTCAGAAAAGAAATAAAAAGTGTCTGTGAATATCTTTTATGAGGAAGGAGGAAAAACACATAACTTCTTGCTATTAGAGTCACAAACATCCACCCGGGCCTAGTATCTTTACTACAGTGGCCAACAACTTTCTGGATCACATTGGTTCACAGGTATAAGAAAAAGATTTAAAAGAAGGATCTAGTATAGGCTCTAAAACTTAGTAAAAGTTGCCTGTGACTTTGAGAAGGTGTACTGTTGTGCAACCTGGTGAAGGATATGTGCACAGTATTTGCCTTATACTTACTGGGTTCCTTATATTAGTCAGAATTAATTTAGGTCTATTTATAAGTAGCCAGTGTATGTGAAAATTTTTGTGAATAGCCAGGGGTTTACCAACAGCAGCTAAATCTGATTTTGTTCACCTGGCTTGGAGCTGCTTCTGAGTTTGATGGTGTGGAACAGGACAAGTACCAACCCCAGTTTACAGTCCTGTCTAATTTAAGTTGTTTGGGTATGTTGTAGCACCCAGATTTCCAGGGAGCTTCACCACACAGACAGGAAACTGTCTGAGGAACCATCTCTCTACCTGGTGCCACGGGAAAGAGCTAGCAGATCCAGGCAGAGTATGGACAGGGGAGCTGCGTTCATTAGTAGGGCTGGGCTTCTCATGCTCAAGTTCAGGTGGAGAATGGACACTTTTTGTTCAGGAGAGGCAGATGAAGGGAAGAGCAGTGCCCTTATGTCTGCTTGGTGTCTGTCTGTCTGTCTGTCTGTCTGTGCGGAGTATCACAGAAATAGGATGAGACGGGAAAAATAACATGAGACTTGGAGATTTGAATGGCTAGCTCTGCCTTGGGCTCATGATGTCCACTGCCAGAATGGGAAGCATGCTTTGTAACAAAACACAGGAAAAGCCATCTTTTACTTGGAGTGTGCAGGGTGGGTCCAGGATATCTCATGCTAGTCTGGGGCCTCTCCTGGATTCAAATGCTTAAGTGCAGAAATGTAAAAAGGAATGCAAACTATTTCAGCCTGAATAATATCTCCAAAAGGGGGAGAATGTTTGATTTGGAAGGGGTAGGGTGGATCAGCAATGAATGTAGGCTGGGTATTGGTAGTCTTCAAAGATGACTCGGAGGCTAATCTACTATGTTTGTCTTCCCTGAAAGGTAAAAGGTATTCAATAGGAAATGGGTAATCAGCCCCCCCCCGGCCCCCAACAAGAATCAAATTGGCATCAGGCTTGGAGTTGGGATGTAGGTTCTGCTGTCAATTACCATTTGGGAAATAGGGTGCACTCAGTCAGAAGGGCAAGAAGGTCTTTGGAGGCTTAACCACAAGATCAGGGACTATAAATTGCAGAGCAGATCCTGGGATAGCAGTAGAAATAAAGTTTAGGCAAAGTAATGCAGGCAGATCAGGATTAGAAGGAAGAAAATCGTCAAAGGTCAAATCAGAAGTTTGTGCAGAAGGGTCAGGAGCTAAGTCGAGAATTACAAGTGAAGTTCAAAGGTCAAAGAAAAGACTGAGCAGACAAGGAGCACATACTGCTGAAAACTTACATATCCCCTATGGCAGAGTCTACCTGTACTGGATTAACTAGGATTAGAAATTGAATTTGTACCAGGGCACACATCTTTGCAGGGACCAAACTTGGAGTCTGCACTTGTTTTTCTTCAAATAAAGATTGCTTTATGTTAGACAGTGAGTCTCACTTCTTCTTTTAGTAGACTCTACAAGGACGACTTACTTTAAAAAGATCTGATGTATATGATGTGGTGGTTTCGCACTTATAGCTAGTTAAACTCCACCACAGTGCTCTTTTAGTCTTCCTTCTCAAAGGAAGAGAGGAAGAAAATGTGATGAAAAAGGGCTCAAGGGTTGAGATAAGGACAGGGATATTGCTCACCCATCACCCTCCTGGGCAAAACAACCTCATTTTAAGGAGATTAATATAATTTATTGACTATTGCTGACAGACTAGAGCAGTGAGAACTAAACACAAACTAAAACCACCTTTCCACCATCCACCCTCTTCTACGACCTCCCCTTGAGCAGCGCAGGGGAATGGTGAATGGGGGCAGTCAGTCCCTAACACTTTGTCTCCACCTCTCCTTCACGGTCCCTCTCTGCCCCTGCTCCCAGTGGGGTCCCTCCCACGGGATGCCGTCCTTCCCGAACTGAGCCTGCGGGGGCTGCCCACAGGCAGCAGCTCTTCAAGAACTGCTCCCACACGGCTCCGTACCACGGGGTCCATCCCCCAGGAGCAAACTGCTCCAGCACGGGTCCCCCATGGGCAGCAGCTCCCCCCAGACCCCTGCTCCTGCGTGGGCTCCTCTCCACGGGCTGCGGCTCTGCTCGGAGCCTGCTCCCGCGGGGGCTCTCCATGGGCCGCATCCTCCAGCTCCACCAGCTCTCCTCCAGGCCACATCCACCTGCTCCACGGGGGGCTCCTCCACAGGCTGCAGCTTGGAGATCTGCTCCATGTGGGACCCATGGGCTGCAGGGGGACAGCCTGCTCCTCCAGGGGCCTCTCCACAGGGGAATTGCTGCTGCCTGCCTGGAGCACCTCCTGCCCTCCTGCTGCACTGACCTGAGGGCTGCAGGGCTGCTTCTCACTCCTCTCTCCCAGCTGCTGTTGCACAGCATTTTTTCCCCCCACCTTTCTTCAATCTGCTCTCCCAGAGGCCCAACCAGCCTATCTCACTGGCTCAGCTTTGGCCAGCAGTGGGTCGCTCTGGGAGCTATCTGGAGCTGGTTCTGATCTGACATGGGGCAGCTGCTGGGCTCTGCTCACAGAGACCACTCCTGTAGCCTCTCCCACTCCTCTGACCCCCAACAAACCCTTGCCACGTAAGCCCCATACAGATCATAGAATCACAGATGGTAGTTCTTTTTCCTTTCTTGAGGCAAATATTGTACTTCCAGTGTCCAAACTCCTTCCCAGTCACCTAAGGGTTTGGGTCTCACTGCAGGAATTGCTGAATAACTTCTGTAGTCTTCATACCATGATCACAACAGTCCCTCTGTCATCAAGTATCAAGATGCACTAGAGAAAGTCATACCTTGTGGCATCTGCAAGGGTTCCTTACCCAAAGTTGTGCTTATTCTAATTATGCTTTTCTTACATCTCGGTTAAAAACTGGCAAGCAGAGAAAAGAGGGTAAAGTCAGTGCCATTTTTCTTAGCCTCAACAGGCTACAGATCCATATTATCAACCACAATAAGATGATGCTGGAGGAGAATTGAATATTTTGGCACTTGAATGAGCTTTAAAATCTTGTGTGTTGCAGTTAAGAGATCAACATCATTTTGGTTTGAAAATGCTGACATTGCTTTGGAGGGCTGCTGCCACTATGACTTCATTAGTGTGGACAGGTCCTTGTCTCCCTCACCCTGGTTTTACACCGAAGTAGCTCTGTCAGCTCACTGGAGGTACATTTGACTTAATATAGCTGAGAGAATCAGGCCACAAATGTCACAGGCCTAACTCTTTCAGACAGGAAGGAACTTCTGGCTTGGATCCATTTGGGTTAAGAGAAAAAAAAAAAATAATAAAAAAGCTTTTGAAACCTCAAAACCAAACATAACCTTTCTTTCCCCTCAGCAGCAGGTTTTGCTTATGTAGTGATAGTATATTACTCTATTTAGCATGCTGGAGCTGCCCCACAATGATACAGTACATTTTCTATTTTCCTTCTGGGAAGGAGCCGGCTCCCTAGCAGTGATGTGTGGACACAGTTCGGTTAGCTGTTGAACCAGGAAACAGTGGGTTTGCAGAGCTGACGCAGTTTGGCTACATCTGCCATCCTCTGATGGCACAGAAAGAGTTCAGCAGGGCAGATGTGACCTAGAAGGATGTTTATGCAATAAAACAATGAAGTATTTGTTTCAGGCAGCTCTGGTGACACCAAAGTGTTATCAGTAGAAAAGCATCTTTTTCCAATGGTAATTGAAGCTTACTGCTAGATGAAGATCTTGACATCATTTTATTAGTCTTCCTGCCTACCTGACCCAACGTGGGTGTACTGTGAAACATCACTCTAAAGCAGAGACAATGAGTGTGGCAGAGTGTCAGCATGGTATGGGTAAGGTCCCACAGCAGGGCAATGGCAGAGCTGGCAGTTTGATTTGGGTTTCCTAAGTCGCAGCTCAGCACCTGAGATCTTTGTACATGAAACCGTTGTTACAGCTCACAGGTCCAGTTGTACTCCACAGCAGGACAGAATATACCAGTTCTTCTCCAGCGTAAGCTCTCTGCTTGTAGGGGGCAACTGAAGGTGTTAATACTGACTTCTGGGCAACAGCCTGACAGAAAGGTCATTGGACTGTACAAGGATGCTTGATTCCTTGTACAGGCTGGAGGAAGACCATTTGAAATGCTGCTTATCTTCCCAAGTGAGATGAGTATATTGTTAGTATGAACAGGGGATTATCAGTATTAATTGTTTATGGCCAACTAATGGTAGATCTACTGGTAATAAATCCCGACCAATCATTCTTAAGGGAAACTACTTTCACTGCTGCTTTTCTTCCCTATTAGCTTAGGAGAGTCTGATCTTTATGACATGGTGCAGGGCTCAAGTCACTCCCAGACTCTCTCTGATGACTGGGAGTTGTTCCCTGGTTGGTTTTATTAAGGAGTTTGGTTTAAGCCAATCTATGACTTTGTTTATACGCTCTCAGAGGCTTTGGTCACATAGGCATTTACAAACTAATCTGTCCATGTACAAGTTGGCAGCCTGTGTTACAGCTCATGCAAGCCAGCACTGTACTACAAAACACAATAGGATGGATTCATCAAAGTGATAGCAGGGTCAAAAGGGTAAAGTTGCCAAGACATAATTCACTGTAGTTTAGAGGTAATTTTAGTTTTATTTCCTTTTTGATTAATGTTTAAACTTTGATTAAACGTTTCCAGGGGAGAACAATAGAACTGTGGGATGGATGTTTAAGTCCAAACTGATAATGAAAAACAATTAAAGAAAAAAGTCCCCTTTAAGTCCCCCTAAACCTCTTGGCAGAACTTTTTCCAAGAGATGTCCTTCATGTCAAAGCAAACAGGCTGTTCCCCTTCCATCTCTGTTGTTCTCTGAATGCTGGCTGTCTGTAAATAAAACTAACCTGTTGCCCATCTGTTATGCACAACTAAAGGAAATTTACAGACAATGCTACTAGAACTCCAAAAGATATAATCTAACCCAGTAAATAATTTATTTTCACAGCTCAGATCAAAGAGCTTGTGGATATCTGACTCAGTCTGTTTTTACCGCACCCCTATCCCTCCCCCCCAAAAGAAAAGAAAAAAGAAAAGGAAAGAAAAGAAAAGAAGAGAAAAGAAAAGAAAAGAAGAAAAAAAGAAAAGAAAGGAAAGAAAGGAAAAGAGGAATAGCATTGGTATGTTTGGATGAGATGGAAGAGAGCTGGCAAAGCTTAAGTGTTGTTATTTCTCAGAAAATTTTGACATCTTTAGATTTGAAATCATTCTGATTCAGCTAGAATACCTATTTCAAAGTTTCCACTTAAATGTAAGTTGCATATTGAATCCTTGGGCATGAAAATGACATTGTACCTTTCGCAATTTCATTGATGATAAACGAGCCACTTTTATTCTGCATGCTTCTGGTGCAAATGTGTGATTTTAGTTTGATTTTCACATGGGAGCCACTGAAGTAAAATAATGTTAGGACTTATGGCTGTCTGTTTTCTTGAGTGCTTGGAAGATGTGTAGAAACATCTGCAGATAAGGTAGTACTGCCTGAGCAGGAGAGCTGAGGCTGGGCTCCTCCGTCAGTATTACCAGGTACTCCCACTGCTGCCAGTCCTGTTCCCTCCATAGCTCCCATGGAAGCTGATCTCCTTCTGTGTAGTCACTACAGAGCCTCTGCTTGTGTGTAAGATAGTGCTCTTCCCTCTTGTCCTTCTGGATGAACTCCTCCCTTGTGTGGCTGAAGTGTTAGAAGCCCACTCTGCCACAGCTGGAGAGTTGGCTTGGTGTGTGGCTGGGTAGCTGGGGACTGTGGGGTATTTTGGGTCTATGAGTCTAGTACTAGAGACTATGCTACATAGACGCTTTAAGTCCCTAAGCTGAGGGCCTGTTGGGAATGAAAATACTGGCTAAAACTGGAAATTAATGATCACTTGGGTTTTTGTCCTTGTCTTCTGTGTGGCCGGTGTATCAGAGCCATATCATGTGGTACCTATAGGAAGGCATTCATCATGCCCAATGAATGAAAAAGATAGAGGGGAGGAGAGCCCAGCAAGTCTGTGTTCTCCTTCCTTGGGGGATTGGTGAGTGCAATTCAGTGGATGGGCTATACACACACTCCCAAGTGATGGAGATCTTCCAGGCCCAATAGTCCTAGCCAGTGGCCTGGTGATGGGATGCCTTCAATGTCTGCTGGTGGTCTAATGCTGGATCATGACTGCTGGGTTGTAGGGCAGATAGCTTGCTGCTCATGGAGACATGTTGTTGTTGTGCTGATCCTAACAGGGTTGTGGCTGTGATTTTGAGTACTGGAGGTCTTTGTTGAACAGAGGGTGTGTCCTTTGTCAGAAACTGACAAAGCGGTGTGATTGTCTGCCACTGCCCTCTGAAAAATCCTCAGGCGCAAAAGTTGCCTTTGCTCCATTTTCCTACTATGCCCCCTGACTTGTTTCACATCACTTGTGCTGTAGCCATTCACATCATCCCCTCTAGATTCTTTATTTATTTATTTATTTATTTATTTTAATGATCCTGGATGGTGCTGAGATCCCATGTTGTGCTCAGGCGAATTATTATATTGCAGCATGAGTGATGGACTCCCAGAAACACCTCACACTTTCAAATTTGAAGAAGGAATTTTTCACCCCAGAGTGGGGTTGTGATTTTGCTTTTAGTCTTCTAGAACTCGCTGCTGTCCTGTACCTAACAGTGTTGAGCTATACAGTTAATACACCCAACCCATAACCCCGTGTTGGGTGTACCACTTTTGGGAGGCTTTATGAAAATGCTGGTACCGTACATACTAAAAGCAAGGAGGGCTCAGGTCTTTTCTTTGGACCTTGCCATGCCCCACACAATCAGCTCTTGTGTAGTGGATTAGGCATGATGGAGTGATGTTATCACACATGGGAGAATGCTGCCTGCTGCAGGCCAGAGCATATGGGATTATGTGTTATGCTGGTTATGTGTTGGGCAATTCAAACCACAAAGATGCAGAAAACTGGCTTTATGGAGGGGCACGCAGGTGCCTCAGCTCTGACATATTCATGATGGTCCAAGGTGAGCATGGTGTGAGCAACGAGGAAATCAGCTTTGCAATAGTAACTGGGAGCTCTGTGACTTCTCTATAGAGGTGGAGCACTTATGCTTCACAACAAAATGTAGATTAATATCAAGGAGCCACACAAGATCAGTTTTCTCCTTTCTGGTTGAATGGTGACTACTGATTTTCCTTGGGTAATGGGAAATCTGAGAAGCAGATTGTATGCCCATTGCAGACAGTTTGCAGAGCTTTTGGCAATAGGGAAGTATGACCATAGCCAGAAATACATGCTGAAATAAGCCACGTTCCTTATAGCTTGTTAAAGCAGGAGAGATTAAAAAAATGGCCACACTCAAATGTATTTTGTCAGCTACTTAAGTTTCCCTATTCTTTTAGTCACTTTAATCCTGTGGGGATAGAAGACTTGATGTGGCGGACTGGGAAAATGTGTTTTGAATTGCCATACAATGTATGTATGTCTAAGAAGAGAGATGAACAGCAGGGCTGTTTGTAGTGCAGATAAGCATACATTATGTTAGTCCTCAAAATGCCAGGAATGGGCCTACTTATTTTTGAATAAGCTCTGCTATACCCTCATCTAAAACCTAATTGTTTACATGTACACAGGAACAAAGCAGTTTCTTAACACCATATGCAGCTGGGTATCTAAAGATCTCATTGCTTAAAAATTCTTATTGCTTTAATGTAACTGCTTTAATTTATTAATTCTGTTGGATCTGTATCTTTCAAAAGGGCAAAAAGGAGATGTTAATAAACACAGGGCAGCAACACCTTGACTGAGTGATTCTTGTCCTTGCTTAAAAAGAGCATTGAAAGTGAAATAAAACATTAAAAGTATAATGATATATTCAAATATAACTGGCACAGCTTTTGCAATCTATTAGTAAACTTAGGTTGGATCATAATAACAGACAAAGGAAAGTTGATTGATAATTTTAAATTAGTCATTAATCTTGGTAAAATGTATCCACAAAAGCTTTAAACAGCCATGGTGTGAGAAGTGTCTTGAGAAAATAGGAATGTAAACTCTCAACATAATATTTACAAGAAAGGAGCTGAATTCATATCCTGGGATGGAAGTTACCATATATATTTGCTATTGATATGCAAAAATGGATGAATAAATTCAGTGTAATAACATAAAATTATTTCAGCTAATGTGACTGGGGAGAATGTCAGATGGATTTAACTGAGTCGAGTGGATGACAGATAAAATTCAAGGGAAGTTACAAAGTAATGTACCTTTGGAAGGAACATGTGGAACTCCGAATGAACTCTGTCATCACAGAAAAAGACCTTAGGCTGAAGCCAATCAGCATTGATAATGAAGATGTCTGACATAGGAGGAGGGAAGATCGTCTCAGGTACTTGCTGTAGATCTCTTAGGTCTCCCACTGAAACGTTTGGACATTGTTGGAAACGGGACCGCAGACTGAGACTTTAACTCTTACACGGTATGGTGATTTTTGTATCCTGATAAACAGTATTTGGGCATCATTGTGAAAGCTTTATGTTCAGTATATATATATATATATATATATATATGTATATATATATACTGAATATATATATACTGAATATATATATATATATATATATATATATATATATAAACACAACAATTTTATATCAAACCTATTACTCAAATAGCTAAGACATGGGAAGTCAAACAATTACATGCTCAGATGTCTTCATGGTGATGTTGCCTCATTGGAAATACTCTGCTCAGTTCAGTCATCTTATCTGAAGACTGGTTTAAGAGATTATTCTAGAAAAGAGGTGACTACCTCTTGAGATGCTGATAGGGACTACTCTTAAAGATAAATCTGTGGACAAGCTGTGGCTGCTCCTCTGATTTCACAGAATCACAGAATTTCCAGGTTGGAAGAGACCTCAAGGTCATCGAGTCCAACCTCCAACCTAACGCTAACAGCCCACCACTAAACCATATCCCTAAGCTCTACATCTAAGCGTCTTTTGAAGACTTCCAGGGATGGTGACTCCACCACTTCCCTGGGCAGCCTGTTCCAGTGCCTCACAACCCTTTCAGTGAAGAAGTTCTTCCTAACATCTAACCTAAAACTCCCCTGGCTCAACTTAAACCCATTCCCCCTCGTCCTGTCACCAGGCACGTGGGAGAACAGGCCAACCCCCACCTCGCTACAGCCTCCCTTGAGGTACCTAAAAAGAGCGATAAGGTCACCCCTGAGCCTCCTCTTCTCCAGGCTGAACAAGCTCCCTCAGCCGCTCCTCATAAGACTTGTTCTCCAGGCCCCTCACCAGCTTCGTCGCCCTTCTCTGCACCCGCTCAAGCACCTCCATGTCCTTCTTGTAGCGAGGGGCCCAAAACTGAACACAGTACTCGAGGTGCGGCCTCACCAGAGCTGAGTACAGGGGGACGATCACCTCCCTAGCCCTGCTGGTCACGCTGTTCCTGATACAAGCCAGGATGCCGTTGGCCTTCTTGGCCACCTGAGCACACTGCTGGCTCATATTCAGCCGACTATCCACCAGCACTCCCAGGTCCTTCTCTGCCTGGCAGCTTTCCAACCATTCCTCTCCCAGCCTGTAGCTCTGCTTGGGGTTATTGCGCCCCAGGTGCAGGACCCGACACTTGGCCTTGTTAAACTTCATGCAGTTGACCTCAGCCCATCGGTGCAGCCTATCCAGATCCTCCTGCAGAGCCTTCCTACCCTCAAGCAGATCGACACACGCACCTAACTTGGTGTCATCTGCGAACTTACTGAGGGTGCACTCGATGCCCTCGTCCAGATCATCGATGAAGATATTAAAGAGGACCGGCCCCAGCACCGAGCCCTGGGGGACGCCACTAGTGACTGGCCTCCAACTGGACTTGGCTCCATTCACCACGACTCTTTGGGCCCGGCTATCCAGCCAGTTTCTAACCCAACGAAGCGTGCGCCAGTCCAAGCCAAGAGCAGCCAGTTTCTTGAGGAGAATGCTGTGGGAGACGGTGTCAAAAGCCTTGCTGAAGTCAAGGTAGACCACATCCACAGCCTTTCCCTCATCCACCCAGCGCGTCACTCTGTCATAGAAGGAGATCAGGTTCGTCAGGCATGACCTGCCTTTCATAAACCCATGCTGACTGGGCCTGATCGCCTGCTTCCCCTGCAAGTGCTGCATGATGACTCTCAGGAGGATCTGCTCCATGAGCTTTCCTGGCACTGAGGTCAAACTGACAGGCCTGTAGTTTCCCGGGTCTGCCCTCCGGCCCTTCTTGTAGATGGGCGTCACGTTTGCTAGCCGCCAGTCGATTGGGACCTCCCCCGATAGCCAGGACTGCTGATAAATGATGGACAGTGGCTTGGCCAGCTCCTCTGCCAGTTCCCTCAGTACCCTTGGGTGGATCCCATCCGGCCCCATCGACTTGTGCACATCTAAGTGCCGTAGCAGGTCACCAACCAGTTCTTCATGGATAATGAGGGCCACATCCTGCTCCCCATCCCCTTCCACCAGCTCAGGGTACTGAGTATCCAGAGAACATCCGGTATTGCCGCTAAAGACTGAGGCAAAGAAGGCATTGAGCACCTCCGCCTTTTCCTCATCTCTTGTAACTAAGTTTCCCCCCGCATCCAGTAAAGGATGGAGATTCTCCTTAGTCCTCCTTTTTGTGTTGATGTATTTATAGAAACGTTTTTTGTTATCTTTAACGGCAGTAGCCAGATTTAGCTCCAGATGAGCTTTGGCCTTCCTAATTTTGTCCCTGCACAGCCTCGCTACTTCTTTAAAGTCCTCCTTAGTGGCCTGCCCACTTTTCCAAAGCTTATAAACCCTCTTTTTCCTCCTAAGATCAAGCCACAATTCTCTGTTGAGCCAGGCCGGTCTTCTTCCCCGCCAGCTCGTCTTTGGGCACGTGGGGACAGACCGTTCCTGCGCCATTAAAACTTCCCTCTTGAAGAGCGCCCAGCCTTCCTGGACCCCTCTGCCCTTCAGAACCACCTCCCAAGGGACTCCACCAACTAGTGTCCTGAGCAGCTCAAAGTCAGCCCTCCGAAAGTCCAATACAGCGGTTTTACTGGTCCCCTTCCTGGCCTCGCCAAGAATAGTGAACTCCACCATTGCGTGGTCACTCTGCCCAAGACAGCTCCCGACGATCACGTCCTCCACCAGTCCTTCTCTGTTTGTGAAGAGAAGGTCTAGCGGGGCACCACACCTGGTAGGTTCACTAACCAGCTGCGTCAGGAAGCTATCTTCCACGCTCTCCAGAAACCTCCTAGACTGCTTTCTCAGGGCTGTGTTGTGCTTCCAGGATATGTCAGGGAAGTTGAAGTCCCCCACGAGTACAAGAGCTGATGATTTTGCAACCTCTGTCAGCTCTCTGTAGAATTCCTCATCCGTCTCCTCATCCTGGTTTGGCGGTCTATAGCAGACCCCGACCAGGACCCTAGCCTTGTTGTCCCTGCCGATCCTAACCCAAAGGGACTCGACCTTGTCATTCCCAACCTCGAGTTCTACAACCTCGAAAGACTCTCTAATATAGAGAGCCACACCACCACCCCTTCTATGCTGCCTGTCCCTTCTATAGAGCTTATAGCCAGGCATTGCAGCACTCCAGTCATGAGACTGGTCCCACCACGTCTCCGTGATGGCAACCAAGTCGTAGCCTGCCTGCCGCATGATGGCTTCCAGCTCCTCCTGTTTGTTACCCATGCTGCGTGCATTGGTGTAGATGCACTTCAGCTGGGCCATTGCCTTATCCTCTGGCCTTGCCATTGTTCCCCCTGGCACAGCCCCAACAATCCTAGCCTCAGCCCCATCCCCCTTCCTACCTAGTTTAAAGCCCTCTCAATGAGCCCTGCCAGTTCCTGGCCCAGGATCCTTTTTCCCCTAAAAGATAGGGACCCGTCTGCAGCCATCAGGCCAGGTGCTGAGTAAAGTGCCCCATGATCAAAAAACCCAAGATTTCTGCGTTGGCACCAGCCCCGGAGCCACGTGTTTAACAGGTGGGCTTTCCGTGTCCTCTCTGAACCCCTCCCTGCCACCATAGGGATGGACGAAAACACCACCTGCACTCCCGCTCCATCCACTAACCGACCCAGTCCCCTAAAGTCCCTTTTGATAGCCTTGAGGCTTCTCTCTTCGATGTTATCACTGCCCGCCTGGACTATCAAAAGGGGGTAATAGTCAGAGGGGCGTACCAGGTTAGGAAGCAGTGGTGTGTTGCCTTTGTCTCTAGCATGTTAAATATTTAGGCAATGACTGTTTCATTTCCTGAACTTGCATTCATCTTGTTTAAAGATGCACTTAACCGATGTTTAATAAAATATCATGGATAGTCTTGAATTTAATGACTCGCCATGTCAGATTTCATTTAAATGCTTTGATTTTTGTCTTAGGTTTATAGCCTAGAGCTCTGTGTTTCATTTTGACCAGAATTATTGCTCTAGCTATTGGCACTGGGTTGCCTGTATTTACATACCTACAAAATAAAGATTGAGCCAAACTGAATTAAAACTTAATAATAATAAAAGCCCCTCAGAAAACGAAAACAACAACTGAGCTCCATACTTCACCTCCTCAGAAATCCTAAACCACAACACATCAGCAAAAAGTACCTTTTTTGCCTTATTACTCAAGGCATGTTTATGTATTTTGGGCCTGAAATGAATGGGCCCTTCTTAAATAAGACATCTGTGTATTTTAAAGCAAGCAAAATTTTTCTGCAGGGATTATGCTAAATTGACACCCACGGAGATGACAGAGTCGTCTTTTCATGTGGAGAGGATGTCACCCCACATGTTTGTTTTTGTATGCGTATGTAACCCATGCTCCTGCAGTGACTAAAATAGCTGGTTTGCTTGGGTGGATCGGGGGATAACGCAGCCTGTGTTCTTGGAGCTCCGAGTCTGCTGATATTTGCATGCATGCATTTGCATATAAGCAGCCAGGGACATATGTGCATGCTATATGCCATATGTGTATGTGCAAGAACAGGCCCTGTTGTCGTGATGTATGGCTGCAAGTATTCCGCAGCTAATCCACATGTGAACAGGAGTACCATACTTGTGCATATAAAAAGCAGGCACAGGGCTATGCTACTCCACTAGAAGCCATGAGGGCTTTTGGTAAGACAGAGCAAAGCAGGAGGAGGTATGTGCTGCCCTTGTTGCTAAAGGATCAGTCGTGGAATAAAACATCTCTTTGTCTTCCGTGACTGATGTTTTCTCTTAAAAATGGTTTTCACTCCAACAGAAGTTTTGCAAACTAGATCTATTTTTAATATACTTATTATTTTTTTATTTTTTATTTTTTCCCTGTCAAGGTTTTGGATGAGCTGTGGTGTTTGAGATTTATGGGGCAGGGTTACTTTTGGTTCTGACCTTTCTATTGTGCTGTTATTCTGTTTGGTAACATCCTTCTTTTGCAGCTATGTATATACAGGTAGGTAAACACCGTGGTTAGCAGTATGCACTCAGAGTGGCTCATATGAGCAGAAACTTCAGAGTTCACAATACGAAATTCCAGTCCCTAAGGCTGCTTCCATTGTGCATTATATTGTATTATCTGAGAAACTAAAGCAGGCATGTCATGAGATATATCTGTGGTGAATATGAGCAATCTGTGCGAGAGAACCTCATGGAGATGAAGCTTTAGTCTTTCATATCCTCATATTTGCCCTTGAATCATAAACCTGGGTGTTCTCCCAAATTAAATTTCTAATGAGACAGATGTTTGCAAGCTTGAAGATGATTTAACAAAGTGATTTTGTGAGTGTATTTTTCATCCATTGTATGAGACCTCTTAAAATACTTTCTGACAGGTGAACAGCAGCTAATGTAACCGTCTTCTTCAGAAACAGATGATCAGGTATGCTCTGGTCAGACTGAAGAAGCCTGTAAAGTTAACTGCTGTGCGTAGCTGTTCATGGCATGTGCATTGTAAGATGTATTAGCTGCTCTTTTCTCTACCATTGATGTAATCTCTTGAGAAAAAAGATCTGCCAGAGGGAATGGCACTACAAGCTAAATCAAGAGCCATGTTAAAGTTGTAATCAAGCTTTTCCCCCTGCCAGACTCTGTTTAACTAAGTAGCTCATGGGAGAGGTTTTTTCGGCATTTATAGTGAGCTCAAGTGGGACAATGGGCTTGTGTGGTGAAGGATTAAGGGGAAAAGACCAAGGCAGTCTTTCTATCATTGTGCTTCTTTCTAAACTGAAGAACGAAATGGTACATCAAATACTTCCCTGCTTGTACTTCTGTAAATCACAAAATCACGTTCTCTCCTCCCCTCTCCCCCCTCAGTTTTCCTTTACTTCATCTCAGAGCACTTTCCTTTCAAAGTACAAAGCATTATTTATATACTTCTGTAATTTCCAACCTTTCCTTTCAAGTATTTTTCTAGGGATTACAAACTGAGCAAACCCTACAAAAATAGTTTAAGAAAGTTGTAAGCACACTAATCAGCCCCCTGTTAAATGGCAATGGAAATGAGACAGAGATGTGTATGAGGCTTGCTCTTTCAGGGCTGATAATGAGATGAAAAAGAAAAAAAAAAAAAAGATAAATAAATGCTCCTTAATTAAGCACCTGTTATGTTCCATTGTGGTCAGTGCTGAACGGGATAAAAACTCCAAATGACAGCAATATTTTTCACAGTTTGGAAAAGACAGCCTTTCTACTCACCCTTTGCCTAAAAAATACAATGGGACTGGTTTTGGTTCGCTAATAGGTATTTTAAAATCAGTTTGGGAAAAGTTATTCTATGAGGTAAAATTCCTGTTTGAAGTCAACGCTGTTCATCTGGAGAAACATCTGTCACAAGACATGAAAAGAATGATTTCTTTGTGACTGGGAAATCAATGAGACATCTGTTTTAATGTACAACCCAGAAATAATGCATCTAGTTCAAAAGGGAATCATAAAGAAAGCTGCTTTTTGTCTCTTCTCTCCAGAGTGTTTGGGATGGGATTCCAAAAGGTATTTTGCATTAGCAGAACTTCTTGAGTCTGTGTCCTTAGCTCTGTGGTGGAAGCGGATCTTTTGGGTACGCTGATTTCTAGGGCTAGAGGAGCTGCGGGAATTCATGCATCCCGGCCTCATGAAAGAGCCCTGTTTGGGGCTGCATTCTGCTCCTGGTTTTGGGGAACCAATTAATTGTGTGGCCGACCCTGCCCCAGTGTCGGTGGGGAGTGGGAACTGGAGCCTGTGGAGCCTCTGGGATGCCTGGCAGGAGGTCGAAGCGCCAGCTCACCCCGTGCCTTCTCTCCCTGAAAAATCTGTGCCTGAGCTGTGGGGTCCCCGTCCAGCCAGGCACTTGTGGACACCTCTGCACAGGGTATGACTGTGGTGGTTCATCCTGCTTGCTTTTTCTCCGTCCCCTGAAGCCCCTGGAAACTGTGCTTAGTCCCTGTATCTTGTCTTTCAAGTGCATATGCAATAGATTTAGGCTTTGCTTTCCAGACTGCTGCCTTTAGCTTTCCAGACCGGTAATGTTGTGGGAAGCAGCAGAGAGAGGTTTAATAACAGTACACATCTTACACTGGAAGGATCCTCCCCACAAAGCCTAGATACCCTGAATGAGGCCTAGCCCCTTATTTGTAAGGCTTTTTGAGGACAAGAAGAAATTCTAAATCAAGGACTCGATTACCTCGAGGCACTTCAGCCTGGTAGTGTTTTATAGCTCCCCGGAGCAGACGCATTGTATAAGACACAAAACCGAGAGGAACCCCAAGGCGGGAGGCAACCAGCTTGTGGGAGCTCCGCTGGTGTGTGCAGTACGGAGTCTCCTTATGGCAAAACTGGCCTTGAAGAGGTCTTTTTTTTTTTTTTTTTTTTTTTTTTTTCAAAGAGAGGAGAGAATAGCAGAGTGATGTGCAGCTCTGGCAATGTTTGAAATCTGAGATCAATGGTTGCCCTGGAAACAATATGCTGAAAATCTAAAAAACCTCCTGGCAGAGCGTGGGTGGAGTGAAAACAGCCCTTGGGGTTGTGTGTGCAGTTGCAGCAAGTTGTGCTCAGCGGGGGGAAGGACAGCTACTGAGGGGACACACGCACGTGTCCTCTGGGGAGCCATCTTATCTCCTGTTCACACAGAGAGCTGCCGAAAATGACTTTGTTTAGGGCATGCTTTCCTCTGGGAAGTCAGCAGAATGAATGCATTTTTGTTCCTGTCAGCACAATCCTCTGGAAAAAAGTCTGTGGAGAGATGCACAGAACAATAAAACAAATCGCCAAAGGTGTGCTCTACCGGAGGCAGCAAAACACCCCTTAATGATCCCGCTGAATAAGATTCTGGCATTGCAATTTCCAACCTGTCTTGTTACAGAACAATGTCCAGGTCCCAAACCTTCCCATGCTCCAACTTCCTATTTACCTGTATTGAGGGTTGTTACAGGTAGAGGATTATGGATTGCCTGCTGAAATGGACCCATGGGACACCATGGGCAGGAGCCGTGTAGCTGTGCCTGGTGTACTAGGACCTTGGGGGTCTGATTTCCATGCTAGCTGCTACCTGTGGGAAAGCTTGTGATGACAGTTTCCTGGTGCACTCCTCAGGCTTCGGTGAGTTGTAGTTCAGGGTTTTCCTGAGCCAGCAATACATGTCTTAACATCTGACAGCTCACGGAAGATTTTTCCTCCATGAATCAGTCTAATTATGTCTTGTAACAATGTAAATTGACATCCACAATGCTGCCTGACAATGTTTCTCTCATATAAGCCCATGATGCTTTAAGATAACCTCCCTTTCTCTACTGAGATACTACCACCTGATAAATCTTTTGTTGCCTTTATTTGTGATGCTACTGGAAATAATGAACTCTTCGATCATATTTTACTTTACACTAGTTAGCTCTGAACTTTCCACTAGTTATTTCATCATTTGTCTCTTTCCTGAGGTTAACAGTTCTGGAGTTTGAAATTACCTTTTGTACAGAAGTTTCTTCATACTTTTTGTCATCATTGTTGGTGTTCTGCATATCTTTTCTAGCTTTGTTTTGCCCATTTTGTGATGGTGGGATGAAAAATGTATTCAGTATTCAATGTGTAGGTGCACAAAGACTCCTGCCATCTGGGGATTTGTATAACAACAATACAGATGTATAATGGTATGTTCTGCTCTGATGTCTACCCCTTACTTAATAATTTCTGGCATTTGATTCCGCTTTTTGATGGCTATGGGGCAGTCAGGTGGATGGAATTATCTGTTGTAATCCCCATATCTTGTCCCTAAGTGGTAATAGTCCAGGTTAAGTTAAGATTTGTATGGCCCATGTGCATTTGTTTACACTGGATTTCCTTTGCTGTCCTGTCACTCAGCCAGTTTTATGAAATCCTTGTGCAGCTCCTCACTGTCAGCCTCATCTTTGCTCTGAATGCCTTTGAAACCACAATAGTCTCATTCCATTTTACAGAGCATGGATGTGCTGGTGGATATGCTGGGTGGTTTATTCCTCACGTGTTTCCTGTCTCTGAAACAGTTCTCCATGCAAATATGTCTTTTCTTATCATACCTATCCCACCCAGACACTCAGTTTCTTTAAGAGCCTTGAGTGAGAGACCTTTTGAAAATCCAGACTGATCAGATCTCCCTTGGTCCACACATAGCTGAGACCTTCCAGGAGTTACAACAGGATTCCCCCTCCCAATCCCCTCCCCTCCCCTCCCCTCCCCTCCCCTCCCC
>CM021732.1:108910752-108984714 GCA_011075105.1 Heteronetta atricapilla
CCTCTCCTCTCCTCTCCTCTCCTCTCCTCTCCTCTCCCCTTCCTTTCTAGTGAAACTTCTAAGTAATCTTTAAGCTCTAATGGAAGTAAAGAATGGTAATGAGGCCAGCACTGAAATATTAGCCGAGAAATGCAAGACTTGAGGGGAGATTTAACTCTTGCAGAATGAACATGCAACTTTTATGTTCACTCAGTTCTTTCCTGCAGAGACTTCCTGAAGCAACAGAAAAAAAATCTTACAAATTAAAAACTGTTACTGTTTCTTGTTTCAATATTTCCATACTCTGTGATGATTAAAAAGTAGCATCTTGCCTTGATTTGCCATCTTTTTGGGAAAAAAAAAAAAAAAAAGTTTAACCAAAACAAATAATACTTCCCTGGATTTACAGACTCCCTTAAAACCTAATCTTTATTTGGCTTTGCTTTTTCTGTGGACCTGGGTAAAATATAGACTACACTAAGAAGAGTCTTAAGAAGAGTCTGTTTATTTGATACCTCAGAGACTTCCTTGACGTGTGTGAGAATGATCTCTGTGCCAAGGATGCACAAACCTATGTGGAGATGAAATAAGCAGAAAAAAAAATAAGTTGAGTGTTTTAAACTCAGCGAGAAAGAGTGATGTGCATAGGAACATTAGCTTGTGCCTTGAATGCTACAGAGAGATGAAATACAATTTAACCTCTTGCCATTGATCCTTCACTGCTTGGTGAATCTGTCAGCTGGGAAAGATGGAATAAATCTGATACTAAATTCACAATGCACTCAAATGTGCATGGAAAAAGCACTTTATGGAAATATATGTATCTAGCCTTATGTTTTTTATATATATTCCTGCATGCAACTCATCCTGCTGAATTCAAAATACCTCCTGTGAGTAAAGCTATATACATGTGTGTGCACATTTGCAGAATCCAGACTTAAGTGCCGACTCTGTTCTACAGAGCCCAGTATTTCTAAATGTGTCCTGTTCGTGTTTCCTTCCCCCCCCCTTTTTTTTTAAACAGAAAATCATAATCTATGATTTATATCCTGTGAGGTATTACATTTGCATTCCCCCACCACACATTTTATTGACTGCAGTGATTGCTTCAAGGAAAGTGTATGCTCCCTTATTTTTCAGCAGAACTTGGCTTGGATGGAGCATCTGGTTTTCAGTGCAGCCGTGCTTCTTACCCAGTTTTCCAGCTGAGCCGAGTGAGGTATAAGAACGTTAAAAGTTAGGCCCAATATCATGGAACAGGTTGGAGGTTCAAAGAGGATTAAAGCCATGGGCATTTAGATCCTGGAATGGTTTGACTAAGCCTCATTTGGCAAAATGAATCTGAGATCCTTCAAACTGAGGGCAATCTGAAATGCAGATTTCAGCACAGGTCTGAGTGGCTTTGATTAGATCTCTGTAATAGCATCTAAGCCTGAAGACTCCTCTCCCTGCTCTGAATGGGGATGGCTTCTCAGTATCCAGTTCTAACATGCCACTTCTGCAGGCGCTAGGTTTTACTTTACACCCAAAATACCCATGGGAATAAAGTAAATGTAAACTTTAGCTTGCCTTTTCTTGGGGCTTCTTGGCAGAGAGTTCAGAAAGGAATTCTTTCTAGAGGATTGTTCTCACTGGCCTCTCTAATTTGCAGGGCTAATAGGTTGCATTAACCCTTTGTGGAGTGTACAGTGTCTTCACATTTTCTGGTGGGGTGTTTCACTAGGATAATGTTGGCGTCCTTTTACATGGCAAAACCAGAACTCTGTTCAATAGGAAAGACCGACAGAACTAAATAGCAGTTAAACCAGCAGGATTCCGCTGAAATGCTTTTTCCAATTAAATTTAATAAAAAGTAAGAAAAAAATCTCTACCTTAAAAAAGCATATAAAGATCAAAGACGCCTTACAGTAAGATTTACTTTATGGATTAATCCTCTTAAGATTTTAGAGTCATTAAACATCCTTTGCATCCTTTGTAGTAAAAATACAATTTTCTGATATAATCCATGGAAGTGTTTGCAACATCTTAGCTTTGAAACCAGAATGTTTTCTTCGCTTCCCCTCTAGTCTCATCTGAAATCTCCAGAGGTGTCTATGGTCTTTGCCTCTGTGGTAGTAGCAGTTCTCGCAGCTGCAA
This sequence comes from Heteronetta atricapilla, assembly GCA_011075105.1. NCBI lineage: Eukaryota > Metazoa > Chordata > Aves > Anseriformes > Anatidae > Heteronetta > Heteronetta atricapilla. The sequence goes on from CM021732.1 coordinate 108,912,868, forward strand.
GCTTTGCTGTCACAAATGCTATACAAGCAATGAGGTATGCTGCCATGTGCTCCATAAGCACTACAAAACCAGTAAGGTACAGTGCCCTCCAGTAGTTGTCATCTCTTGCTGGACGCCTGCATGTGCACACAACACGACAGCATGCTCTTCAGTTCTTGAATGAACCCTTGTTCATGGGTTCATTTTCAGCCCATATGCTTATTTGTAGGAGTGAGGCCTCCTAAGGAGCTTGCTAGCAATTCCTTTTGGCTTTTGTTGAATAGTGAAACATTTGCAACAAATGAACTTTTTATTCTTGGAAAACATATACTTGCCATCTTCAGTCTGTCCTATTCTTGCATTGTATGCTCCTGTGACTCTATAGGGAAGATGTCTTTGGGGTTGGTGGAAAAGAATATTAATAAATGAATGAGCTATAAATAAACAAAGGGAGACCGCTGAAAGAGGAGTGAAGCTGTTTAAATGAGTAGGACACCAAAGTAGCATAATTGTTTCCGGGAATAATCCCTTATTACAAAACACTTAACTTTTTCCATATTTCAACTTCTGGATACAATTGTCCTTTAACACAAATTTTAGTTCGGAATACAGCATGAACTCTTGTGGTTTCATCTAAAGTGCTGTGGAATTTGTTTGCTTCATGATTTTTCTTTTTGCAAATTGTTATTTATTACCATATGGACATTATAGAAATATATTTTAAATTTACTTATTCAAACTTAAATTAAAAAATGGAAAATTCATCCTAGCACATCCTATCACTGTAGCTTCACAGAGTCTTGATCATGTTGAATCAATGTATGGTGGATTTCTTTTTTTTAAATAAATTTAGGTGGCTGTCCTACAGCAATTCTGATTGAAGTTAGTCAATCTGAAATATTAGTGATTTTATAATTGAATCTGCATGTCCTAACTTTAGAATCTTTTTGGCATGAAATGCAGAAAACCAACTTTATGTATTACATGTTTCACTTACATATACTGTACCACATAAGAAAAATCACTTCTGTCCATATTAATTTGGCCTGCAGAAGGCCTCACTTTGGCAGCATACTTTATCTAATTTGCCAGCTTAAAACATATTGAGTTTAGTTATATATTTTTTCTCAGTACATATGAGGCTAGGATGCCGATTTATTAGGAAGAACACAAAAGTATTGGGCTACAATGGACTTTCTGCATCACTAAGAAGTGTATATTGCAATTAGTCATTACAGATTTGGGGCCAGGATCAGAATATAGTTTCTCTATATTTTAGAAAAAATATTTTAGTTCTCATATAAAATAGTTTATTTTTAGCTTAATATATGATTATTTTACAGCTTTTGCTGATCTTATACCGATCTTGTCTTGCAGTTTAAGTAACCCTCTATCATTATTGGCATTGAAGTTCCCTGCTGTTTTTTACTGATAGCATTTACATCTGCTTTCAACCTCCTTTTTGTAGGGTATACAAATCAAATTGTCTTAGCCTCATCCATCCTAGCAATCCACACCTGTTTCAATATGTGTTTTCATGCATGACTGGGACTGTATGGTATTACAGAGGTGGTTTCCTAAAAGTGTTGTATAATGAAGTCTGTGTTTCTGCTGGATAGGGAAATAATTTTGCCTCCATATACATTTAGGGCCACATTTTTCTTTCACAGTGACATCATATGTGTGGTTCTCGGTCCTCCTGTTAATGATTGACTCATTCTTTCTTCTGCTCCTCATCAAACCAAGGAAATACCAGCCTATGGCAAAAAATCTTATGCTTGGCACTGCTGAATGCTAACTGATTTCCAGAGCTCCATGCCTCACGGTCATCTGGTTCATTTCAATGTCCAGTCAGAAAAACAGCGAATTGCCTCCTGTCTCCTGCCACTAAAACCTGCCAGCAGTCTCAATAGTACTGGTGAGTATCCAGAGGATCTACCATTACAATCACTGGCAACTTTTAGCTTCATGTCAAGCCACACATTATTTATGACATAAACATATTGCAGACAGTGCACATGACACACTTTTTAGGTACCCCACTCTTTGACACTCCAGCTGTCCTCTTGATTAATGGGTCATTCTGACATTGCTTTTTACACCAAAGGCATAAAGGAAAATTTATAGTTTCTTGAAGGACTCTAAGACAACCTCCCTCTCAACCAATTGTTTTGTTGTCAGCACATCCTTCCCTGTAGATAGTTTCTTACCATCTTACAATTGTTGAATTCAATTCCTATTTTATACGGCATAGTCTTTTCCCATATGACACTGTATAAAGAACTTTAATGAAGTCCAGATATATTAAAAGTGGTTTATTTCTCTTGTTTGAAAATCTATTATTCTCAAACATTTAACCTTTGGTAAAACCATCTTACTTTATACCCCCAAATTTCCACTTTCTTCCATGTCTTTACTTTCTTTCTTACCTTCTAAGTGTGTGCTAAAACTTTGGATGAGGTTTTGTAGTTCAAAAGTCCTTAATTATCTAGATCATTTTCTCTTTTTACAAGGTATTCTGTCTGGTATTTGCCAACCCAGTGTGTTTTATTTTGAACTATATGGTAAATAGGATCAAAAACCAAAGTACTCACTGAATCACAAAGTAGAATAATGCACCTGACCTGGAACCATGAAAAGACAAGCTGGACTTAGGAGGGGACTTAGAGAGGCTCACAGCATCAGATATTCCTGTAATAACCAATATGAAGACATACATATTTTAACTATGTAAACCTAATAACCATCTAAACCTGGGCAAACCTCATATGATAAACAAAACAAAGACAGATGAAAGACGCTGATTGCAGAACCTGAGAGATGACATTCTTTAGCAAACTTCTTGCTGATATAAATGCAATTTGTTTGCTGAAATTCAGAAAGTGCTCAACTAACCTGAGTAATTGTTAGCTGTGCAACCCCAAGGTCTGTATGTCCTCTTCTATGTTCTTGTATTATTCCCACCCTATTTTTAACTCATTGGCCAGTTTCAACCACACTGGAAAAGTCAGTAGTAATCAGAAAGCTTTTACCTCTCTGGAAGTTTGAAGAGATGGAGGAGAGAAACATCAGCATTGTTGCTTAGGGAAAAGTCAGAATACATACAACGGTACCACAGATAAAGATATCTTGAAAATACAGTGATGGGCAGACTTTAAAGTAGACCTTGCATTGGACAATGTGGGCCTTGTATTGGACAAGGAGGAATCCAAACATCAGATTATGTATTACTACTCTTTCTGTCCATGATACAACTAGTTTAAAACCGGTAATTGAGCCTGACTTTTGCATTTACCTTCGGGCATTCTCTACATTGTACAGATACCTTCTGTCAAGTGACCATACTTGAGAAAGGCTCTATTCAGGGTCATGGGATTGCAGACTTTTGCCCAGTAAGTGTCCCAATGTTTTCTTGATGTTAAGACAAGGTTTTCCAGATGGTAGCTGAGCTAAGATTAAAAAATAATAAAAAAAAAAGTATTCTAATGGCCTTCAGCTCTCAGGTTCCTTCTGCCTTTGTTTGATGTTGTCTGGAACATTCATCTGGATAATTTAATTCTGCTGTTCTTCCATGCACAGCTATGCAGTAGAACAATTGTCTCAGGAATAAACAAAATCATGTATGTCTTTGTTTTTAACAGCTGTCAGGTTATACCTCCATGCTTCAGTGGTCATATTAACAACAGGTTATGTGGTTAAATTGTCTCATTTCTATTGCTTCATGGTTATAATATGCCAAACACTTAGGGGAAAAAAAAAAAAACTTCATTTTTTTTTTTCTTTGTTGCAATTGTGAGACAGGATTTTTCTTTTCTATTCATCCTGGAAAAGGATAGTCTTTCCACTCCTGTTGGCTATGCCTACAGCATTTATTCTTAAGCATTTAATATCTTATTTTCTTATGAAGCATGCCACGTTCCACGTTTCAACTTATCAGACATTTGGCAGAAGTGTGAGTCTGTGAAATCTTCCCATAAGCTCATAAGCTTCTTATCTTCTTCCTTTTTTTTTTTTTTTATTTTTTTTTTTTTTTAATTTGTTCTTGGCTTAAATTTTTCCTTATTGTAGACAAAAACTCCATAATAACTGTGATTTGTGGCTAGGAGGTCTCTGCCATTACTTTTGAATGAAAAAAGGCTGTACAACTGTTTTTCTGATTGGAGGTAGGAACTTAAAGGAATGATTGAGTTAGCCAAGAGGATGCTTGGAGAATGGGTTTAAAAAAATTTCCTGAGGGAATGGGATTGAATTCATTAGCTTCAAATTCAATAGTATAGTACTAGTTACTATTACAAATTTGGGGCAGTATAGTTAAACAAGAACTACATGAACAGAGTAGGAAGAAATGGCTAGACAGCAGTTCTTGCAGAAGAAGTAACTAAGGATTGTTTTGTATCATGATTTGTATAGAGAGTCACAATTGCCACATTTTTTTTTTTTTTCAAAAAAGATTTCATGCTTTTGTTTTTAAACTAGTTTTTGCCTGGAAGAAGTGTGAAGAAAATTCCTGCTCTGTTCCAAAACAGTTAAGACTCAGCTAGAGCACTGTGTTTGCTTTTGGGCCTTTCGCCTAAACAAAAAAGATAGAGCTTCAGGAAAAATAATAATAATAAAAAAAGACCAAATTAAAAAACAAACCAAACAAAAACTCAACACTGAAATAGACAAATTACAAAAAAGTTGGAAAAACTGCGATTACTTAGCTTAAAGAAATGGAAGCTGAGAAGAGTTGTGACTACCATTTTCAGGTATTTAAGACGAGCTCTGAGAAGAAAGGAATAACTTTTTCTACAAGTCTCTTTTGAGTAGGGGCAAGCTATGAAGAGTTTAAAACTGAAGCAACAAAGATACAGGATAGATAATAGAAAAAAAAACTTTCTAACAGAAAGGATAGTGAAGTGATGGAATTAATTGACTTGGGAGCATTAGAATAAAGTCTGGAGCAAGAACAAACATCTGTCAAGAGTGATATGGAGACGGTCTCAGAGAGAGAAGGTGAGCCTGATTATCACCTGAGGTTCCTTTCAGGCCTTCCAGTCACTGTGGCTTAGCTGTCTCATAAAATACTAGCTTTTAACATAACCCTCTATTACTGCATTGAAATATGTACTTCTAGAGTTAAATAGGTATTTTAAGATCACAGCTGGTTTAGTTAAATATGCATCATTTCTAGATTAAATGTTGTTGAGTTCAGAGGAAAAATACTATAATGAAAAACATGAAATGAGCCAAATTCAGAATGCGTATCGATGTTGAAGTATGCGTAACAATTGTGTGGCATCTTCTGCCTGATTTGCAGATGACATAGTGTTTGTAACTTGGTTTACAGATCAAGGCATTGTTTTCAGATTTTTGAGCAGCTGAACAAAGTTCCAGTGAAGAGCACTCCTGGTTTCCCCAAGACTGCAAGCAGGGCTCAGGACTAGCAATCCTTTTATTGTTGATAGACATATTAAACAAAAGAGTTGATAGAAGAATATTCTAATATTTACCTTTTATTCAATGACTTCTATCTAGCTCAAAAATTAATAATAACCTTCAGGAAAGAATTTTATCCCTACTTCAGACAGGGTGATTTGGAAAAGAAAAGAAAGTAGAGTCTAGCTTTGACCTTGAGATCCAGATGAAATTTCTCTCTCTGATATATTTCTGTTCTGTCCTAATTAGACCAATGTTTAGAGAAACACTGCTACATTATATTCGCTTCCTTTATTTGATGACTCCTAAAAATCACCAGGAACAATTGCTTACATTGCTTCTGTCTGATGAGGATGTGGCTCAAAATTTATATTTATTAACAGAAATGAAAATAAATACTGTAGAACAGCTACACAAATGCACTATTATTCCTATACACTATTAATCGCTTAAAAAGCACTGCTCTCACTGTGTTAGGTTTTCAGTGGCAGTAGATATTTTTTCACTATTATGAGATTTGCCATTCATTGTCCTGCACTCAGATAAGAGTCTCTGGGTTTGAGTTGCCTCTGATTTTCCCTGCTGTCTGTTTGAAGTAACCTTGTTGGAAGCTGTGGCATTCTGGCTAAAAAAATCCCAACAGAATATATGAACACAGCAATGGCAGAGCTGGATTCTGACCTTTCGTCTGTAAGTGAAACTGATTTCAGTTCATAAAACATCAATGAAGTTGAAAAGAGATAGGCAGAGGAACACTGCTTGCTTCTGAATATGAGTAACTGCTTTTGGACCTCATATGCCATTTGACAGTGTACAATTGTTGGAAAGGAGAGTGTGTTAGTGGATGATTTGTTTATATTGGTTTTAGTGGAAAAGCATTTGTTTATGCTCACTATAAACTCTGGAAGAACTTTGGCTGTAGTAATCAGCCAGACCAATAGTGGGTTGCCAGGTCATGGTAGAACAATTTTATAAAGCTGCCTAGTATGAGAATTGCCCTTTCCATCTTTCTGTTCTCCTCCCAGACCAGGATATATGGTATTTCTCTCACAGTCCCTTATAGATTTTTTCACTCTTTCTGGGTTATTTCTGTGCTGAGGAGCATTGCAGGCCCTGCCAACACCTCTGTAAGTTATTTCATCCTGTTTTGCTGTCTTCTTGACATCTCATGACACATTCATTCAGTAAATCCTTTGATCCTCTTTCACCCTCTCTTTATAGTGATGTATCTATTAAGACTTCCTTAGGCGCTCTTTTTTTTTTTCTTCTTCTTTTTTTTTTTTTTTTTTTTTTTTTCCCTAGTAAAAAAGGCTGTAACCCCTTTTCTACTGGATTCAGCAGTTTTGTTTCTGCAGGGCTGAAACTGTCAGCACACAGTGCAGGCACAACCAGAAGGACATGCCGTGAACTGCCCAAATCCACCAGCTGGGACTCCAGAGGAAAAGTGGTGATTTGGGCTGGTGCGATTCACTGTAGGAGAAAGTCCGACATGCATTTAGCATAATGCACTGCCTGCTGGTATGTTTAGCCAGGACTTTCCAGGCTTGGGTGGGGAGGCTCTCTGTTCAGAGGTGTTGAACCCACTGCCAATAGGTTGCTTTATGTACAGGCTGAATGTCCTTGTGGGGAGGATTATCTTCCTCCAGAGGTCTTAAAATGTACTGTTACAAAACTGTTGGTGATGGGTTTAGGGAAGTGGGTAGAAGCAGAGTGGGGATTCAGGGCTGAGGGAGGGCAGAAAGAGAAGTTTCCAGAAGAAAGTGTATAAAACAGTAGTTATGAACAAAAGCAGAGCTTCAGGTGAATATCTTTAAGAGAAAGCTGTTTTTTTTTTTTTTTTTTAACAGTACTTATGGGTTTACCAAACCTGTTAAATTTAGTACAAAGTAGCACCTGAAATGCTTCATATCCAGATGTTTGTGATTAGAGAGGGAACCTTGGGCTGAAGGGTGGGGTGAGTTTGTGCACACCACTGGATTTTAGTAAGATGGAAAGTAGTTTTGGAGCCTTAGGAGAATCAGGATTGATCACAGGGTGGGTGACTTCACGTTGCGGGGATTATTAATTTTTCAGAGAAGGCATATCTCAGTTTTGAGATGTGATGTGAATAGAGGCCTAAAGCTGACTTAGGCTTTAGATGTAAGGGACTGGGAGACACAGGGAAGACAGAGTATCATGGGTCTGAGTGAAGGGTGCTCGTCTGCCTATAAAATTCATTGTTTGCTTGTTACTGAAGCACCATTTCTAGGGAAAAAAAATTGTTTTCACCTCATTCTTTTGAAATCTGCTACTACATCCCTGACTCATGCCCTGACCTTCATGCCTGTGAGAATCACTGAATGACGTTCTCCGCACAGTAAACATGTGCTCCTAGCCATTAGGTCAAGGCTCCTCGTGACATACCAGTGCTCTGCCTGTTGCTGTCATGTGCTTAGTTCTCCCACAGCCTGTGGTGGTTTCATACTGATGGGCAGCTCATCTCCGCCACATTGCTCTCTGCATTGGGTTCACATGGCAAGGTTTTGGTAGCAGAGGGATGAAGGGATGGCCTCTATGAGCAGAGCCCAGCAGCTGCCCCATGTCAGATCAGAGCCAGCTCCAGCCGGCTCCAAAAGCGACCCGCTGCTGGCCAGAGCTGAGACAGGGAGTGAGGCTGGGTGGGCCTCTGGGAGAGCAGATTCAAGAAAGGGGAGAAAACAACAAGCAACTGCTGTGCAACAGCAGCTGGGAGAGAGGAACGAGAACCAGCCCTGCAGCCCTCAGGCGAGTGCCGCATGAGGGCAGGAGGTGCTCCAGGCAGGCAGCAGCAGTTCCCTGCGGATAGGCCTCTGGTGGAGCCAGGGGATCTGGCCTGAAGGGAGCTGCCAAAGGGCCATATTCTATTTTCTGCATTTCCTTACACTTTTCGTGCCTTGCATGAAAAGCAAATCTGTCAGTCTGCAGCTATTCTGGATATATAAACCTGAGCAAGGCTGCTCAGTGAGAGGCTGGATGCCACTGGAAGCAGGCTTCTATCATGTGTTCCTTGGCTTTAAGCGTGTTTCAGCTTTGACTTTAATGACGCTTCTGTCCTCTGTGATCCTTGCTGTCCATTAGCAGCTGGATGCAAGACTATGGGACCTGTGATATATTCTTGTAGTCTCCCTTGGTATAACATGTCAGGGAGCTCATCCGCCCTGCAACTCAAGCCCAGCTGTTTCATCCTAAGTAGCATCATCTAGAAAGTTCTGGATAATTGGCAAGTGAAAATCCAACTATCTCACTGTAATTTAAAAAATACTCTTGCCCTTCCACTCCATTTATTGCATTTGATTTGTCTTGTTATAAACCTGGCTGATGAGCTCTTCCTGAATGTCAAGGAAATACTTTCTTATCCTATGGTTGGAGATGCATTTTCCTGTTCATTTTGTTTTTCAGTGGGGGGCATGGTTGTAGTTTTGCACAAACTGGTACTGGTTAAAAAGAGAGGAAAATTCAGTATCAGTCAAGTAGGTGGACCAGTATTCTTAACTTAAACTTTGCTGTTGTGATTCTTGATAATCTGCCTGTTCTTATTTTCTGTCACCACTGTGAAGATTTTTGAAATTCCCCTCTCCCTGATAGGAACTATACTATCAATATGTAAGGAACCAGGGTTTTTATGTACTTTCAAGCATTGCAGTTGGAACAGCTGAGTCATAAATATTCTTGAAAATCTTACCCTGTATGGAGACTGCATTGCAAAACATGGCTGAAAATTGAAGTGATGTTTCCAAAATGATCGACCTTTTGCAGACAAAGATTTGTTTAAGCAGTGCTATACTTGTATCAACAAGCAAAACCACCTTTTGTTGTGCAACAGCACAAACACTTCTTTTCGTGGTCCTGCATAGTCCTGTATGTAGCATTTCCTTTGAAATGGTCTCATGCAAGCACTTAGGAAGAAAAAGAAGAGCTTGTCTCTGTGACTGAACTTGTTCTCCTCCTCGACAAATGTGCACCTGATTCTTCCTCTCAGGTTCTGATGAAGTCTTTTGTCGTCATCAGACCGCTGACATTCTGACCTGGCAAGAGAGGCAAAGCATGCATTCAGTGATCATGGTGAAGATGAATGTGTTGGAAAGTTTTGATTACTGATTTGTTATTTTAAGCCCAGACTGTCCTTTGTTGGCTCTTGTGGGATATTTCTCTCACAGTAAGGGACAAAGATTTAAGGGGTGCCTGTTTAGTTTTTCTTTTCCTGTAACAATACAGAAAGTCAGCTTGGCCTAAGTAGATGCACACATCACCAGTCTAATGGCACTGTACTGAATAAAAAACACAACCATCATCCTTTCTACAAATACTTGAATATTTAAGCGGACGTAAGGGAAGGGAAATAATAAATGAAATACTTTTAGAATATGAAACTGCTCTGCTATTGCCTCATGTTAAGTTTAGAAATAAAAACATTTTTAAAAGTATCCTCTTCAATTTTTAATATTTAATTTTAACCTTAGCACTTTTAGGGGATTCCCATTTCTAGGTATTTTCCTTGTGTATTTGACAGCTTTATAGCAAAAGGCCAATTATCTGTCATTTTAAATCCCATTATTATTCCCACTAATCCAATTAGCTTTTCATTAGATGTGTTCATCTAAATATATCACATTCTGAATTCAATTACCTTAAGTCTTTTCCCCTCCCACTGTAAGGTATTCTTGTATTTTAAATGCCTTTGCTCTTGTCTACACGATAAGCTTGCAGAGGCAAGTACTATTCATTGTTCTGTATTTAAGGTATTACCATGCTATTATACCCAATACCTTTTAGCTTGTTGTTTATTAAAATAATCTGTATTAAAATAATGATTTAGAGTAATGCTGTGTATTTACATGGAAAACACTTTGAAGCTAGGACTTAGCACTCAACAGTTGGTAAGTACTTTATTCTGCATATAGTCTATATGCAGTACTTGTTCACCAAAAACCTTCACCAGTGGAAAAAAAAATGTCAGTGGCTTGCTTTAATGGAATCAAGTCTATTTGAAATCTTGAAGTTGTGCATGCGCTTACATGCTTGCTAAGTGCCAAGGATTTACCTTACATCTTAGTTGTAAGGGTGTCAGTATCCAGTTCTAACCTATGGCCTGATGATGTTGTGGCCTTGTGCCTGAGGTCTGTCTCACAATGCTGAGTAGTCTAGCTGAAGCTAGCACATTACTTAGGTTGTCAGTACTTAGAGGATGAGTCGCTGATGGTCCCAATCCTGTCAACACTTCTGCATGTGTTTAATTTGAGATCACTGGTGAATTTACAATAAAGTGCATATGCAGGAGCTGGCAGAATTTGATGTCTTCATTTGTAGCTGCTAAGACACATTTTTTAATATTCATATTGTACTTTAAGATTATTATTACTGTTTTCAGTAATCAAGATGTTTACTACAATTTGCTGAAACTGGAACACTACATATGAGCAGTAACCAAGATTCTTGCAAATTCTGGTACTATTTATTTTTCTGCAACTAACATATTTCAAGAACCCCTGCCCTACTGACTGTTTCACCTCAAGCTGGTTCACCAGGCTGAACCTCAGATGCATAAGTTTAGAGACAGTGGAAGTGTACTTCTCATGAGCTATTATTTTCCCACTTAAACATGAAACATTCCCGGTAACAGGAATTTCTGGAAGAAATTCTTTGCTATGAGGGTGGTGAGGCACTGGAACAGGCTGGCCACAGAAGCTGTGGATGCCCCGTAGCTGGAGGTGTTCAGTGCCAGGCTGGAAGGGGTTTTGGGCAACTTGGTCTGGTGGGAGGTGTCCCTGCCCATGGCAGGGGCTTGGAACTAGGTGGTCTTTAAGGTCCCTTCCAAACAAAATCATTCTGTGATACTATGATTCTATGAACAGCCCTTATACAATCCTGATGCAATTTGATTAGCTTGGTAAGTGCCCTTTTTTACCTAATACTTTCTGACTGCTGACTTTCTTTGTAAAGAGACAATGGAGATTAAATGTATAGGTGTTAACGCTCTGAACTTTTTAGGTTGAGTGGAGAATTTGTGCTATTGTTTTTGCATGTTAATTATTATTTTGACAGATATCACCACATACTCTTTCCCCAACTCTCTATATTGTAAAGCCACCTTTATCAGATGAAACTGTCTTTACATGGCATCCACTCTGCAGAAACCTTGAGAAGCCTATTGCTGAGAAGTCTCTTGAATTCATCACATGACATTATTTCCACTCTGCCTTTCTAAAAGTCTTTTTTTTTTTTTTTTTCCAAAATAAGAGCAGTTTGTTGTTAATATTTTGTTAAATGTAGTCATCCAGCTTTTGCAGATTGTGATTTTGGGCAGTATTTTCCCCTATTGTGTTTCCTCTGTAGTTGCTGCAGCTGAGTCTGAGTTATTCAACCTCTTGTCATGGGTTATGTCCTTCACTGCCAGAATGAGTGGTGATGACATGAGGATTGTGGTACATGATTAAGTGGGGTGTGTGATGATCATCATGAATCATAAAAAAAAAGGGGGGGGGGGAAGCACAACTGCCTTAGAGGGAGGCTGCTAATGTGTCATGTTGGGAGATCTGCATAGAAGTCCTATTGGTTTGGGCTTTATTTGGTGTGAAAAGAGAATAAATTGTGTTGGCTTTTCTTCTCTCTCTCTCTTTCTCTCTCTCTCTCTCTCTCTCTTATTTTTTATTTTTATTTTATTTTTTATTTTTATGCTCTGTGGTGCTGTTCAGATCACACTGGTAAGTTCTGAAGCTCACCCCCTGGCAGAGGATCTTTGTAGGGAAGCTGGGCTCTGACATGTCCTGGTTCCTACCATTGTCTGATATGTACCTTGGACTGATGGGAGTAAAGGGAGCACTGGGGCACCTGTGTCTTCAGCTGCTCACCTGCAGCCCAATCCTGCCATGACAGCTCACAGCTGCTCTGCTGTGTGCTGTGGTTTCCACCTACCTGGAATTGTTGGGCTCAGCTAGTAAAGACAGAGTGTTTTTTTTTTTTTTTTTTTTTTTTTTTTTCTCTACAAAATTTTCACTTACAGAGCTTTCTTTTTGCTTGTTTGTTTCTCTGCCTCTTTTTCTGCTACAAGTGTACTCAGTGAAACCTACTAGATTGACAATGGCAGAAAACAAAGTTCTGAGCAGGGACTGTGTGTGTGAACATCGCAGGAGACAGGCAAGGAGCTGCAGGTGAATAGACTTAGTCTGAAGGCAGTATAGGACAGCTCTGAGTACATCCTGCTGTACAGATGAATTGGCCTGGGTCTGCGATACACTTGTCCAAAATGTGGTTTTGTTACCTGAGAAATCTGTTACAAAGCAGACTTCAATTTTCAGACTTGAATCTCCCATGTCCTCTGTTGATGTTTTTGTTGACCATTTCTGAATCACCCAACTCACCACCAATAAATCAATGGACACTGCACTAAAAGGTGTTGATTGTGGCAATCAAGATGTTTTAAAAACAAAAGGGGTGTTCATAGAAGGTGCCCCAGTATATCTTGTCAAGAATGACTTGGAAGCTTCAGTGGGAGTGAGTTACAGTTTCTTCAGAGCAGATTCATGTGGAGATCCACACCACACCTTTCAAACATCCTTAGCTTTGTTCAAACATTTGCACTGTGGAGGGAGAATTTTGGGGCTATTTTAAAGTTTACCTAATATTTGCTGTTGATAAAGTCTACTTACTGAATCACCAAAGCTGGATGTTTGTTTGCTTCAGGCTGATCAGATCCAGGCATTGCTGTCATATAAATATAATGGAGGGATGTTTTGGAGCATTTTCTGAACCTCGAGCTTTACGTGTTCTCATATAATGGCTGTATGCTTCTGCTTTTTTTTTTTTTTTTTTTTTTTTTTTTTTTTTTTTTTTTTTTAAGAGGTGATGCAGTGTGTGACAGGTGAGGGGAAGAGGATCTTCATCTCAGTCCAGCCTCCTGCTGTGGGGCTGCTGAGCAGAGAAAGCTCACAGGGGTCTGAGCACTGTACTATGTGTTCTCTTTGTTTTCTAAATACACCATATCAAATATTTACTGCAGTGCTCTGTGCATAAGCTGTGGCTGAATGCACTCTGGCCCTCTCTCCATTACCCTTCCATGATATGTTATCACCTCTGGTAAACAAATTATATCCCAAATTAGGGGGAACATCTTGTCATTTTAATATTAGCAGATGGACACTGTAAGGCTTTCTAGAACAATGAAGACATTTATTTATTCTTCATAGTCTTCATTATTTATTTTCTGTGTGTTCTTACTGATATATTGATATATTTTTTAGCCATACTGTGAAATTTATTATTAAAAAAATGGAAAAGAAGCCCTCTGATAAAAGTTAGCTTTGTGGTTTGGGCATCTAAAATGTTCTTTAAAACGTATCACAGGTCAGGGTAATTGCATTATTGATGCTTACCCTGGACATGTTTTTTGTCACCGTAGTAACTCATGCTGCTGGACTGTTAAATCCTTGAACAAATGGATTGACCTCTTTTCATTGGGTCAAATATATTATCTTTACTAGAAAAAGCACCATTGTTTGTTAAAAGTTGAAGTTAAAAGTGAGAAAATTGCACATGAATCAAAGAAACTTCTCAAGCGGGGGAAGATCTTAGGAATGTCATAGCACATTTACAGTAAAATCAGTTAAATATGAAGTCTTTTTAACCATATCAAGGCAAAATATGGTATCCAACAAAAAGGCATTTGTCTGAAACCTCCACCATGAACAACAGGAAGAAGAGCTGCGGTGTAAGTGTTTATGAAGCAAACTTGGAGAAGAGCTGTGCTGAGCACGTAAAGGACAAGTTGGTATGGTGATCCTGGAGCAATTGGTTGGGCTTTCCATCTTCTGATAGGCTCTGTGTTTCTCTTGTTTAAGTATTAAACAAGAAGCTGTATGTGAAGCTCTTAATTTCAGAGTAGTTCTTCTCTTATTATATGTGAGACTCTTTCTTCTGCAACACTTTGCAGAGCAATAGCAAAACATGAGAACAAGTTTTCTCTGTGGGGTACAGAACAAAGCAGTCATAAAGTCCTAGCTATTTTTATTTATTATTATTATTTATTTTTAACAGATTTGCTACTTTGCCCCCAAAATCTAGTAAGGGTATCCTATGAAACCCATGCCCCAAGAAAAAATCATTTTATTTGGATGTAGCTCCTCTATATGCTGGAGCAAACCCTCAGCTCTCTTTTCTAAACCACATAAAAAAAACACAAAACCCAAACCCTCAAACAACCCCAAATAAAAAAAAAATAAATAAGTTTTCCTTCTCAGAACAGCATCTGTTATTTAGCAACATCTGAATTTCCATAAATAATCCCAGATTTCCCCTGCACAAAGATGTAAACAACTGTTGTGCACTCAAGTCTCCCCCAGTTTCACTGCCTTTCCGTGCGAGGAGAGTGGGAGAGGAGGCACTGGGGGGTCTGTAATGGGATCCGCACTTGGGCAGGCGTGGGTTGGGGCATGGGTGGCTGCTGGGCCCCCGATGGGTGGTAAAACTCTTTGGTCCTGTGGAAGCCGTCCACCAGATGGGACTTTTGAGATTGCTGGGTGTTTTGAGCAGCTAGGCTGCTATGTGTATTGGTGATCCTGCTCAGCTTGGCTGTGGGTTGGGAAAGGTAACGCTGGGGTGGGGACAAGGATGGAGACGGGGATGGGGATGGGATGATACCACCCTCTCTCTGACTTAAAACATGAGGCTGATGGCTCTTGTGGGGTCCACCACAAAGCTGCTCAGGACTGGAGGCCTCCCACCGGCCCAGTCTTTGGGTTTCTTTAAGATACTATTTCTGCAGGAGGAGGCAGAGGGGGAACTGAAACCTCTTGGTGTAATTAAAAAAGACTAGTAATTAAGCAACAAATAATAATGGAGCAAATAGAAATGAGAGGCACCAGCTGCTTCATAAATGCATTAAATTCACAAAATCCTGCTTTGTGATGCCTGCTGTAATGACACTTTATTCTTAACACATGAATATACCATGTGAGAAACAATTTTCTTTAAGAGGTTTGTTTGTTCCTCTTGTCAGAATGTATTTTATTTTTTTCTGCTGGCTAAAATTACCAACAAATTAAACCATGCCTTCAGCCAGCTTAATCCCTCACCCTCCCCATTAACATTTTATTAAACTGTAAAATGTCAAGATGGTTGAATTTCTTCAACAATTCAGTAAACAGGGACACCACTTTTTCTGTTAGGGTCTTGGAATGACTATTTAATACATCTTACACATATATGAGGAAATCAGTTTAGCTGGATCAACATGCCACTTCACAGTGAAGCTCTTTTTTCTTTGCATTGACCCTGTCCTATGATTATTTCTCTTTTATTCTGCCACATGTGATTGCTCCAGACATTTTTTCTATGCTTTGAAGATCTTGCAAAAATCACCTCCGCTATTAGTCTCAGCATTATTCCTTGATTCTTCAGTGGGTCTGTTGCATGCTGACAGCTCTGTTGGGTCTCTCTTTGGAGCTGAAATACTGATCTTACCTCTTACTGCCACTGAGGGTGAGTTATTGTGCACTGAATACACAGGAAAAATCTTGTTGTTGGAGCCCCAGCCCCATTTCCCTAGGGGAAATGTGTACAATGACACTAGCTTTGTAACCTAACGTGGTAGAGCAATGTCGTCCTGCTGTCACCTGCTGAAAGTGATTTAATTTGAATTCAACATAACCTCAGAAATGCTTTTATTCTCCTGCTTGGATATTTTTGTACCACCTTAAAAAAACTTTGCATGCTAACTCCTTATTGTTTCTTTTCCTTTGCAGTTTCATGACAATGAAATAATTGATTGTGATAAGTAAAAAGAAAGCAAGAATAATTTAAACACAGAAGTTTATCCCCTTTGAATACTCTCTATCTGTTTTTAAAACTGCTGTATCCATACATAAATTAAATAACAATTATAAATCCATGTAGATTAAAGTTACCCAAACTCAGCAAGGAAGTTTTGACTTTCTATACTAGCCTTTGTTCTTGCCAATATGGCTGACTGACTGCTCAGGAAAACTAATTATTTTGCACTGCTACCTGGAATGCATCTGTGAATAGGACCCCCTAGTCTCCTGTAAGCCAGAGCAGCTTTTTATCTTCTGGGTCCTGCTGCTTCTCTAAATATTTCTCTTTAATTTGAAGAACTTGTTTTCCTAGAATAAGAGATTTCTGGGGATAGAACCAGGAGTTACTGGTGTTCAGCTGGACTCTGAGCTCCTGCAGTGTGCAAAAGTCCATGACCAGCAGCAGTGGCTGAGAGCTCTCTGGTGCTGTGAGTTAAGATAGGAGATAAAGATTATGAATGCCTTCCCTTCCCTAAGGCACTGAGCATCAATACTTCCCATCATGAGCGTGGTGGAAAGCTCACCAAGAAGCAATATGCTAAGAAACATGTTGTACCTCTGAAAAAAATAAATATATATTGTTAGAAATAATATTTTAAAACGTCATCTACCTTAATTTTTGCTTGATTCCAGCATTTCACCTCTGCCTTAGTCCCAAAAAGTGTATATGATCTTAAATGTGATTGCTGTTTATCTTTAAGGAGGCCTGTGGCTTCAGGCTGCTCATTTGGATTTTTTGCATGACATCACTTGCTGAGATTTTGGTGTGCCTTATCAACTTAAGAAATTCAAGGTTTTGGCTTGGCCATGAGAATAGCTGAATGGCATGAGATCTAACTATCAGGGAGACAACCCTTTTCCCCTCCATGATGGTGCTGCTGTGGGAACCGGCAGGTTTTCCCACAAAACAAGCATCCTCTCCACAGAGGGGAAGTCATCTAGATATTCGTGATCTTTCTCCCCCTAGATTTATTACCTTCATGGTGCACTTCAAAGTCTTTTTCTTCCTCAGGGCCCTGCAGAGAAGGGTGGCTAGCTGTTGGCCTCACTGGGCTTCAGATTGGGAACTGTACCCAGGGCTTTCTTCTTGAGTGTCTTGGTCTTCTGTGGTGGTGAAGGGCATGACACTTTGTTGTGATGCAAAAGGTGTATTGATGCAGTCTGCATCAAAAGTGCTATGTCCAGTCTGAAGCAGCAGGCAGGTAGAGGCAGTTAACGTGTGTGCACCTGAACAACCGATGTGTACACATGTACCTGTGCCAACTTCTTCCTCTGCAAATGGGGGATGAATCAGAGTTGTACAAATATACAATTCTGGGATGATTTTTGGTCAAGAAAGTTCCCTATTAGGGGGAAAGATAAAAGAGAAGTGGAGAGCAGTCCATGCTCACGCCCACACTGCTAGCTTTTCTAGATGGCTGAGCTTTGGTGAGCAGTGGTGGCTGACCATTTTGCTGAAGGTGAATTCCAGCGCATGCACTGCTACAGGATAAATGCTCTGTTATCAGCAGCCTGTGCTTTATAAGAGCTTGAGCACTCACCCACCTCTGCTGCTGGCAGTGCCGGGGCTCTCACATAGCACGTGAGCCTTCCCATCAGGACACCAAACATGCCCCAGCCATGTGCTGGCACTGGTGCTACCCTGGGGCTTGGGCAACAAAAAGCTGCCCACGAGCTCTCACTGTGCAGCCAGTGCCATCATCTGTGCCGCTTTGGGCACGGGTATGGGAGTAAAAGCCCCTGGAGCTGGAGGGCAGTAAGGGACTGTGCTGAGGCAGGGTCATGGCACGGCTGGCAGGGAGGAGCTGCAATGCAGAAGGAAGGGATGGAGGTGGATTATAGCACTGAACCACATGCAGCTCAAATCCTCCAGCGCAGGCTTGGCTGTAGTGTAGATGTATCTTAATCTTTGTCCAATACCAGAGCCCATCCAGAACAGGCTCTTTCATGAAGTTTGAAAATGTTCCACTGCTTTGAAGGAAAAAAAATGAAAAAGAAAAAAAATGAAGAAAATGTTCCACCCATGAATGAAAAAAATGCTGTTCCTCTCAAACAGTTCTTCTTCTTACAGGGAATATATGCTATTAATTTATGCTGATTGAGGGAAAATATTTGCATATTTTGCTTTGAAAACAAATGCCAAGATCGTATGATAGCAGTTCTTGTAGCCATAACTTTCCAATTGAAAACTAAATTGTGATAATCTTTCTGGGAGAACCTTTTCTGAAAGGCCTCCCATCTATATTTTCTTTTCCATGCCTTCCCCAAAACAAAGCCACAGAGACTTGATACGCTCAAATTCATCCCAGCTTTTGGTTTTTCTAGCATTTACATGAATTTTGTGCTTGTGAGCTTCATTCACACAGCTGAAGAGCCCTGAGGAGGGATGGAGGGATACACCCATTGACTGTTCAGCTACTGAATATGTGAACAGATAATAATTTATGGCATTTAGGTTGGAAACATTATGATACTCATGCAATCTATTGTGCTTTATATAGCTAAACTCCTACTGTTTCTGCACCCTGTATAAGAGCCTACTCCCGAGAAGAAAATTAATGTGAGAGGAAAAAGTGATGGGGTAGGACAGCATGGTGTCAAACCTGTTTGTGCAGTGGGAGGCCAGGAGACAGCTTGGGCTGCAGGTGAGAAGAGGGTCCTGTTCAGTTGGCTTAGCTGCATCTGCAGGTCTTCAGCTGGAGACTGAGATCATGGGGGTTTTCTGAGAGTCTCAAGCTCAGAGTCCGGGGCAATATTTATTTGCCAATACAAGGTTTTCTTCTAGATTTTGCTGTCTTGAAAATCATTTGGTCTCATGGCTTCTTTTCTGTAACACTACCACTCTCTTTTTCGTTGCCTTTCCAAGATCCTCAGACAAAGGCTTCATTAAGAAGAAAGAGGCTTCAGCAGTTTGGACAGATGTCCAATACTTGCAAATTGGGCTTTTTCTCGCAGGTAGGGTTTTCTCTGCTCTGCTGACTGGCTGTAGTTGGTGTGCAGTTGCACAGCCTAAGCTGGTGCTGTCTCCTGCAGCGGAGCCAGAAGTATGTAAGACATCTGTCTAAATAAAACCCACCAACAGGAATTCTTCCATGGCTGCTGGTGACTGAAGTGACACCAGCAAAAATCACAGCCAGATCACGACAGATGAGTGGGACTGTGCCAGTTGGGGTCTGATCTGCCTCAGCCCTGTTCTTGGTGGATGCAAATACTGCAGTAGCTTCACTGAGTTTGTTTGAGCAAATATTTAGAAATAGAGTTGCTTTAAGCTCCCCGAGGTGCTACTAAATCTTGTATTGCAGAAGTTTGCTGTTTACCAGAAACCTGAATGACTTTAAGGCTCCCAGGAGTTCTCTCGCCTCTTCTGCAATAAAGATCTTTCCAGGCAGAGGTGCCCAGAGAGTTGCTGCCAAGATCAACTTTCCTACCTCCAGTACGTGCGCAGCAGGGAGGAGAGAGCACCTGGAGTGCTGGTGCTCCTGCCACTGGCTGAGGTACCAGCAGGGTGGTGCAGCTATATCTCTAAGTGGACAGCAGAGAAGGGGGACATCTGAGGCTCCTGTATGCGAGCCCTAATTGCCCTTAGGCAAATACTATGTCCAACGGGGGATAAGCCTTCCTTTCATCATAGGCATTGCCCCATTTCCACGTAACCCACTCTCATTGACAGGATGGTAGTGAGACCTTGTGGCCTGGTTCTGGAGCAGAGTTTGCCATTTGAAAGGCCTTATTCTACACCCTGGAGCTCTGGGAAGCCCCCCCTCAGGTGCCATCCATACATGATGTTAGGCCTCATCATCCTGGGCTTTGCTCAGTGGGAAAAAGGAGTGGATAACTACTCACAGGTGCTCGGAGCTGGTGCTGCTGCTGAGACCAGCTCCTTGTGGCAGGTCAGGCAGACCTGGGCTACTCGTGCTACGGAACATAGCTGAAGTCTCAGAACAAGGCTTTGGCTGTAACACAAGGAGACTCAGCTTGTGCTCACTCAGGTGAGGACAGCTGCATGGGTAGCATCCTGGGCTTGGTAGAGCTCAAAAGGTCGTTTATTTTTCTTTCTACTTATATGGAGCTCATTTTCCAGAGGCAATTTCTGATTCTGTCCTGCAGCACTGGTGTAGTTGTTAGGAGCCAGTGTCTTCACTGTTCTGCTGTTGTCATCCCCAAATCTTTGCAATCCACAGCAGGGTGAGGGCCTTCAGCAGTAAACACGGCGGCTATGAGAGAAAGGCAGTGAGAGGATGAGTTGCCTTTTGTTAACTCTTGTGACTACACAAGTCTTGGTGATAACACTGCAGTGAACTAGTACAGGAAGAGCAAGTTTTGGGATTTCTCAGACCTCACTAGAATGTTTGGTATCTGCAATGGCCATATTTTTGAACATATTGCAGCTTGTTGCACTTTCTATGAAAAAAAATAAGTGGCTGTGCCATTCCTAAATGTTAGTGATGCTTCAGTTTGGCAACCACACAACTAGTGATAGTAAAGCTCCTACAAAATGATGTGCAAGAAAATAAAGAACCATACATGGTTTGCTGCCTTTTGTACAAGGGAGGTGAGAGAGCAGCTGAGTATCTTCTGCTTCTCCACAAAATGCAGCTCAAAGCTGAGACCTGTCACTCAACCCAGGGAAAGTTAATACATCTATTAGAGCCTTCCTGCCTCCACCTCCCAAGCATGCTGGTGGTTGATCCCTCACATAGGAGCTCCTTGGTCAGTCTGATGTCTACCTGCAGCATCCCTGGCTTTTGCAATATAACCCAGCAGCCTGTGATACTGGAAGTTTTTCATAGATATTTTGTACCCTGTACTGTTTGCACCTGTGCAAAATGGATTTATAGAGCTGATAGGCAGATTTGGGGCCATCTGAGCACCCTGGGGATGACTGCACAGAGAGGAAATCCTGGCAGAGAACAGGGCCTGATCTAGGCCTCTGTTACCTCAAATTCCATGAATTGTCACTGCACAACAGAAGAAATTAAGCCTAGATTTGGCCAGATTTAGGCACTGGATTTGGAGATGGATTAAGACCTTTCAAAACCCATCTCATCTATCCCATCCCCTCCTACCTCCTTTTCTAAGTAAACGTGGTGATCCTGTACACCGATAACGCTCCCTCAGATCTGGGATATCTTTTGGCTGCATCTTTCACCCTGCTGGAAATCTCTCCCTTTCTACCCTCCCTCAGCTCCACCCCACTCGAATTCTTCAGCTGCAGCAGGGCAAGCAGCCAACCTCATTTCTAAGCGCCTCTTGTCTGAGGCTCTATCCAGATGCTTTCGGAGAGAGGCCTGATCAAAGCAGACAGTGCTGCGATTGAGTCTGGTTGCAGGGAGCTGTGAAATGGTCGTGGGCTCCCAGGAAAACCCCACAGCTCCCTGCCAGGATTGTTTGATGAGGCTTATCACCAGCAGTGCAGTTGTCCCCAGCATCCAGGATGGCACAAAGGGCAGAAAGAGATGAACACAAGCATTCGGTTGGCAATGCGAACGAGTGGAAGGGTTTTGCTTTCTCCGTGGCAAGGCTGATTTTTGAGTCCTTTCAGTGATATAATTTACCCTTCCCTCTTTTTTGCTAACTGTGACAAGCTGACTAGCTTACTCAGAATTTCCTTGCTGAATGATACGTATCATTTGATGATGAGTATGGCAGCAATAGTAATTATGATCTCTGTTTCTACAGAAGAAGTTGCTTTTAAAATGGAGAGTTTTTCCAGCTTGTGCTCAGTAAAGGTTATGTTCACCACTTAATGTCATGGTGTATATCACAGCCTATAAACTCTGGAGCATTTTGAACTGATACCTGCACACAGTGTTGGCAGTTTTCTGAAAGACTTAATACAAAGCTGTTCAGCCAGCTGAGGTAAGGTGCACTTGTCCACACTGTAACCTGTGGCACAATGATGACCCAAAGGTGGAGTTATCATAAAATATGAAGTGTTTTTCCTCATCAACTGGAAAAAAGAAAATAGCTGGAAGAAATCATTTTGAAATTTTTCATCAAAAATGACAAAGAAATCCAAGACCCGATTGTGGTTATTTTCTTTCCCTTCTAGCATTCTGTTATGAAACACGTTTACTATTTGTGAGCTGCTCTGGTAAGAGGGCAGGTCCTGTAATTCCCAGAGAAGGATCATCTCAGGATATGAAAGAATCTAAAGTGAAGCCAGATGAAAAATGGGGATTTGGGGGATTTCCTTTTATATTTCTCCCCAGCTTGCCAGTGTTTGTGGAATATGCCTAGGTACTGTTGCGCCTGTGTATTTTTTGAACTGAGGATGCAGCTGAAGTAGTAAAAGGGCAACATAAACTTTTAAACTTTCTCTAAACAGATAGTTGATTACATGACATGTTCGAATTTTTCAGGCAAATTCTGAGCCTTCTTTATGTCCAATACTTTCTTCCTATTTATTTATTTATTTTTAATTACCACAAGCCTGATTAAAAATAGCAAGGTGACAAATGATGGTCTGCCAGTTGCACCTCCTACTGCTAACACTTTGGCTCATTCTGCGTTTTGTTAAGTATTGGGAAATGCACTGCTACTGCTCTGGTTGAGGGACTTTGTTCATATTTTTGTGTGCATGTCAGATGGATATATCTGAATACAGCCTGTGAGATGTATACCACAGCAGGTCTCTTGACTTAAGACTGGTCTCTGGGTAACTTTGAAGAACCTGTGGACTGCACTGCTGTCCCTCTTGTCGATGGAAATGTTGAATCTTTGGAAAGTTAAGATGTTCCTACATTCCCCAAATCAACACAATTTTGTTCATTTATGGGAATTCACAGGGGACCTGTGCTGGAGCAGTTTGCTCCTGGGGGATGGACGCCATGGTACGGAGCCGTGTGGGAGCAGTTCTTGAAGAGCTGCTGCCTGTGGGCAGCCCCCGCAGGCTCAGTTGCATCCCGTGGGAGGGATCCCACGTGGAGCAGGGGCAGGGAGTGACCATGAAGGAGCGGCAGAGACGAAGCCTCAGGGACTGACCGCAGCCCCCATTCCCTCAGGGGGAGGGAGTGGAAGAGGGTGGATGGGGGAAGGTGTTTTTAATGTGCTTTAACTTCTCACTGCTCTCATCTGTTAGCAATGGGCAATAAATTACATTAATCTCCCTATGCTGAGTCTGTTTTGCACATGAAGATAATTGTTGAGTGATCTCCCTGTCCTTATCTCAACCCTTGAACCTTTTTTTCATTATATTTCTGCCATGTTCTTTTGAGGAGAGGGAACGAGAGAGCAGTGTGGTGGGGCTTACATTCCTACTGGTGTGAATCCACCACATCATCTCAGGCCTTTTCACTCTTTCAGCCACACATCTCAAGGCTTTAAAATCACTGAGGAGTTTTGGAAAGAGGTGAGGGAGCAGAGGAGCGAGGGGGTGCCCAGAGGAGGGCTGGGAACTGCAATGAGCTCCTCTCCATCTCTGGTGTTGCAGCAGCAGCTCTGACTCCCTTTGACAGGGGTGATTATTTCTGTTTGCCAGCACTGGGCTTTGGCTTTTAGGGGTTCAGGGCTACCTCACTGGGAGGTAGACATGTAAAGAGTTGGTGCTGTCCCTCTGAGAGATGCAGTTTGGGCTGAGCATGAAGAGACACTGTGGGCTGCTGAGGGCTGGGAGCAGAAAGCTGGCACCCATGGTCTGCAAAAAGGCAGCATGAGAACTGGTGTCTCCTCTTACTGTATCCCCTGCTTGATGTCTCACCCCGCAGAAGTCCTCAATCCATGAAATATCTTGCTATGGGAGAACAGGACCTTGCTGCAGGTGTCTGCTGGGTGCTAGCATATGTGTACTGGTTACAAGGAACAGCTCCTGAAACATGCTTCTCCCCTCAGTCTGTTGATCCAGACTTGCTCTAATGGCCTATGAGGGATCAAGAGGAGAATCAAAAGCACAAGGGGGAGATGCAGGCACCAGGAAAACATGGGAAACCAGAGCTTTCCTGAAAAACATGGGAAACCCTTTCCAATTTGCTTATTGCTAGTGTGAGGAGTGAGCTGTGTTGGGGAGAGGGGAGCAGGAGGGCACGAACAGCAGCAGTACGGTATTTAGCAGGTGTCAGGGAGAGCAGGATCTAATGAGAATCATAGAAACACTTGAAAGCTTTTTAACTCCATCTAGGATTTGCAGGAGCTGTTGATAGGAAACAGTAGTGACCCAACTGACAGTTGAAGAGATGAAAGGAAGCCCTTCGGATTAAACAAGATTTAGGAAATAAAAGGATTAGCGATACACAAAAGCTAGATTTAGGGGTTTATTTAGCCAGTGCAGTGTGGCATGATGGGATGTGGGGCTTCAGAAAGAAGATGAAAGACAAAATAAAAAGACAAATGCGGGAGGTAGTAGGGAGGCGAGGAATCAGCACAACATCTCCAAAAACCCTTCACAAATCTTCTTATAATTGAAAATGGCACAAAAAAACTAGTTTTCATTAGCAATCCTGGCTTCTTTACATAGTAACAAGCAATGTTACAATGACAAGAAACCTTCTGTGATGTGACTGTCAGCTCAAATCCGTGCCACATGAGAGGAGAGCCCACTTTGTCAGCCCATCCATGGTTACAGGTCAGATGTCTGATGAGGTAAAATCAGATTTATGTAAAAACATACTCTATTAGATTCATAATTAACTGTGCTTTCAAGTAGGGGCTGCTGAAGGACTCTTCTTGTTTAAGAGATCTCCATGTGGAGGTCTCTAGCGAATTTGGTGTTAGGCACAGAAATGAGAGGTGCGCACGTGTCAGTGGAGCCAAGGGGATAGAGCGCCTCCAGCAAGCAGCAGCCATGGGACTGATTCATTCTGTAGCTGAAAAAATGGGACCGACAGGTTTCCAGAGTGAAATTGCTGGACTTCTGGCTGAATCATCAACAGGAGACCATTTGTACTATTAGAGAGGTATGAAAAAAGGATACAGTAAAGTATTTGAATGGTTCACCTAAGGACTACTCCAAAGAGCACTGAAGACAGCAGAGTGGCTACCAGGGGATTTTGGCTCAGATCTTAAGACACTGTTGTCAGGTAACTGACTACAGGTTGATACTCTTGGTTTCTTTCAAGTGCTATGTGGAGAAAATACCACCTCCTCTGTTTCAAAGATGCTCTTACTCCAAATCTCCAGGATAGTTATGGCTTGTCTAGTCTATGAGAGGCTATCAGGGAAAAGAATGAATTCCACCCCCCTCAGTGTAAAGATTTTTTTACAATCATAGATAGTTATGACTAGATTAGGAAGGTTTATGAAGTCTGTGGGATGTTCAAATTAAAGTAATCCAGATCTTTCCTGCCAGGGTTACTGGAAATATGTTAGTGTAGAAATCATAGAATCATAGAATCATAGAATATCCTGAGTTGGAAGGGACCCTTAAGGATCCTCAAGTCCAACTCTTGACACCGCACAGGTCTACCCAGAAGTTCAGACCATGTGACTAAGTGCACAGTCCAATCGCTTCTTAAACTCAGTCAGGCTCGGTGCAGTGACCACTTCCCTGGGGAGCCTGTTCCAGTGTGCAACCACTCTCTCTGTGAAGAACCCCCTCCTGATGTCAAGCCTAAACTTCCCCTGCCTCAGCTTAACCCTGTTCCCGCAGGTCCTGTTTCTTCAGACAATATTTATTTTTCATTTGTTCTGTAATCTTATAGGAATGCTAATAGGGTGGTTACAAAAGGATTCAAAAATTAGGGAAAGACATTATTTAGGTTTCCTGGACATCTTTTGTTTGGCCTTGTTTTGCTATGGTGCTTGATGGTTTAATCCCTTGAATGTCCCAGAGTAGTTTTTTTCAGTAAACTCTGGCCTAAGTAAGAAATCAAGATATAAATAACAGTTTTAAATTTTATTTATGATTGCTTTGCATCTTTTATACTGCTCTCTGTAAAGAGATCTGCATTCCAGTTGGTTGGCTCTGGATGGAAGTGGAAGCTTGACTGCAAATTCACAGAGTGCATAAGAGGCATTTTATTTGTCCAGCAAAATGCACTTTGTGAAAAGTCTTTGTAAAATATATATATATATTTTTTTCAGCTAAATGAGTCCTAATTTTATGACTGTTTCAATCCAGTTGAATGACAGCAGGTAAAATTTTCTTTTTCTAATAAGCTAGTCATCACATTATTAATACAAAAGCAATATTGTCCCTATGCAGACACACTTTTCAAATGTACTTACATGTCTGCTTGGATCTTCCAAAAATCCTAACTGTGTGAAGCGTCTAGTTGTCTCTGACTCATGATGCCAGAGAGCATGTGAGCATCTGCACGTGCTCAGGTACCCCTGAAATTGGGTTTTCCAAAGTACATAACTTACATAACTTCCCTGGGACACATGGGGAATCTCTGGGGCACAGGCAGTGGCAAAATCCACCTCTCCAGAGCTGACTCACTTTTTGTTTTCCTCGCTGTCCCAGGCTCCTTAAGCACGTATTCCCACTCCCAAGCCGGTGCAGCCAAGTCCAGCCAGGAGGACTGTCTCTCCTTGGACCACTCCAAGGGGGCACAAGCCCCTCCAGGCCTCCGAGCTCTTCAGTCTTCATTGTGCCCTTGCTTTTGAGGGCTTTAATTTACAGCCTGCACGTATATCCTATAACAGCAGGTTTTGTTCATGAGCCTGAGGAGGAGGTTAGGTCTGGTTGATTTTTTCCTTCTTTTTAAAATCACAATGAATAATCACCAAATGCTGTTGCAGGTGCCCAGGTGATGCTTTCAGACTCTTCTTGCCCCCATCCCCTCCTTTCCCAGAGTGGATAACCTGGCTAAGTTTAAGTATATGGGTGACTGCTTTAACCTTTATTGCAGAACATCCTGGAACACTAATTTTTACATAAGTGCATTGTTATGATTATCATTAATTCCAAACCTATATGAAAAGATTGCATCATTACTGTATTTTAAAATTGCATTTAATTCAATTGTGCTTCTGCACTGCTGTCTTCTGTCTGTGTTGCCTCTCTTCCAATTAGAGGGGATGACATGCTGAAATACTGTTGTGGTAGACTTGAAATTCCTAAAACAGAACATACCAGGGATTTCAGGAGAACAACCCCCCTCTTTTGTTCTACAGCATATTTTTCTGTTGTCCAAATGCCTCCCTGGTGACAGCCTTCACGAGTAAACAATTTTTTGGTCACCAGCAGCAGGATCTTACCCAGCAGTTCCTGCTTTCTGTGTCATACCAGTTCTCCTGCACCAACCGCTGCTGCTGATCTAAGTGCACTAAATTGAATAGCAAGGAGCTAACACCCCTCTCAGACACTATCCAGGATCTTTCTTTCAGCCCCCAAAATGAAACTGGCAGAGCAAGCAACAGACATTTCCATGCTAATCCTATATTATAAATAGCCACAAAGTAAGACGGCTAAGGAAATTGCTTTTTTTTTTTTTTTTTTTTTCTTATCTCTGGCTTATTCATTCCCTAAACACACTTTTTCTCCAGGTGATACATGTGGTTTAAGCTTAGAAAATCTTACTTCACTTCTGCTGCCTGGTGTCATTAGTAGGTATTATATCTGAAAACTGTTTTTTTTTTTTTTTTCCATTTTTTTTTTCTGCCCATTATGGTGAGCAGCAGTGAGGTGGGTTACTGAAATCACATCTCAGATCAGCTGGTTCCCTGTGTAAAGGCATCAAGATGAAGCATGTTGAACTCAGACCCTCTCTTACATGAGGTCATTGTGTTGGTCGTCTCAGCCCTCTGTTCAGCTTTGATGTGAGCTGCAATATTTCTATGACCTCAGCCTGGGGATAAGCTAGTGGCCCCGGACTCAGCAGTGGTTCAACATGAATATAAACAGAGTGGAGATTTGCTTTATGCCAGATGAGGTTACTTTCAAGCATACCCACAAACTCGTAGAAAATTGATATATTTAGTTTATTGAAAATAAGTAATGGTACCAAAAGAAACAGTATTTCAGGCAAAGTAATATTTAATGCTTACCAGCTCATGTACCTTGACCCTGTGATTTCAGTCTGTGGGAGAGATCAGCCTGTATCTCCGTAAATATGTACTGTCAGTTTCATTTTTTACAGATTTAAGGGCTTCTGTACTACCTATTACTGCCGTTCATTTTCAACTTTTTTCCTTAAGTCACAGAGCCAGCTTTATGGGGAATTAGATCATGTTTCAAATGCATGTATAAAACTTTGGATAGATGTGCTATTATTATTATTTTTTGTCCTTGTGGGTATTTATTTTGAAGGAAGTTATGTATAAATGATCAGCCATTATTAAATGACTAAAGCATTTAACTGCTGCATTTTGGAGAATAAATGGTTTGTCTGCAACTACTCAAGGACGGTATCCTATATTTTATATTTTCAAGCCAAAGGCAAGAGAAAATGTAAACTTACTTAAAAAATGGTGGCATGGAAGGGATTGTTTAAATGTTCCCAGCTACTATTACTACTAGATTATGCAAAACTGGGCACATCAAAGGGAGAATAGGAAGCTTCTGTGGTGGTGCAGAGGCAAGAGGAAGGATTTTTGTGTAGACAGAGATACACATAACCTGCTTTAGTAGTCAACTCAGTCAGCTCAACTGCTAGGTTTAAGTCTAAACTGGACGTAAAGCCATAACCTTTGGAGGAAGGTCTTGCTTACTTCTCTGTGTCTCTGCATGCTGGGGGGAGCTGAGCAACATGTTCTAGAACTGCTTTGATGCTTAGCAATTGGGTTTAATTTTGAGCATTTTGGTTAAACTTCACAAAGTTATGAAGAAACCCTTTGGGACTGCAGTTGTTGAAGAGTAAACTTAAAATGCAGCAATGGAGTAGTATTAGCCTGAAAGCTCCTGAAGGTTCCTTATGCATCCACTGTAAGATAAAAGACCTTTTTGGGAACAATTCGTCCAAATAATAATGAAAAGCTATGAAGCTGTCAGTGCAACCCTTAAAATCAAGGTTGTTTTGAAACGGTAATGTGTTCATTGTAACAGGTAATGGGAACATTACATCTGGCCTTCTTCAGGATGAGTCACACACTCATCCTGAGAGGAAAACTCTTCTCAGAGACTTGGCACCTCTGTGTGATGAAATCCAAATACTGGCTGTGCTTACAGGGCTGAGCAAAACACAGAGCAGATGAAGAGATACAGGTCAATATGTACATCTATAGCTGTTTGCCAAGATGACACGGATCCAGAGGAATGTTTGAATATCATCCAGAAATTGTCATTCCTGAATATACATCCTCTGAGATGACCCTAGAGAATACACACCTGGTTTTCACTTAACCAATTTAAGAAGAGATACCAGCCAAAGAGTACAGGAACACTGTAAGATTTTCAAACAGATCAATGCAGTTGCTAAAATATCCTAGGATTTGGGGTACACTTGTCTGTATTGTTTCTTTTGCTCAAAAAAATAAAAGACACTGCCCTAAGAAATAGGACAGTACAAAATGATTTCAGCTTTGCCATTTTGACGAACAGGTCCGTTCTTATTTTTTCCACTTGTTTGCTTTTGTTCTTATCTTACATAAGCAACAGATAATTTTTAGCAGTGAATTCTGCAATGAATGATATTTCCTGCAACCAGCAGTTCCTTATCTGGAAGATGATGCTTGTGCATAGAAACTCTGGCAGTTTCTGAGGTTAACAATGCAAGATTCTGTCTTCCATATGGACTGACTTTAAATTGGGAGGATAAAACAATGTTTACTACGCAAAGGTATTTCTGTTCAGGTCCTTGGGAATATTCCACTGCCTAGGACCTGCTATGGTAAAAAGTATTTGATGTTTAGTCTAAGTTTTGCCTTTCTCAGAGTTGTCATTATTTCTAGTTGTTGCTCTTTTACTATCCTAACTTGTTACTCTTCTGCTAGCTGTTTATTTCTAACAGATGCTTATAGCCAGTTAACATATGTGCCCTCAGCCATTGCTTAGCTAAGCCATACACACTGCAATTACTCCTTTCATTTTTCCCCCCATCTGAACCCCCTCCTCATCTACTTAACATTTTCTTCGGTTTCTCGTGGCTTCTAATATGTCTGCAGAGCTGACTGAAGTATCCTGGGAGTGGCAATTTGGTTTCGAAAATATAAATAAATAAATACAAATACAATCTTTTTTTAATTAAAGCTATTTATTATTTGCAGGACTGTAGCTCGCGGGGCCTCATTGTTTGGGAATGCTGCGTAACAAAAAGAAAGGCCATGCACCGAGGAGCTTCTGCGAGAAATCTCTTCAAAACAGAACCAAAGCAAATCGAACCGAACCAGACCAAACCAAAAACTTACTCTGCAACCAGGAATAGCCACTGCCCAAAATTGACTTGGTACCTGGCAGCATTCAACAGGTGTGATACTTCTCCCTCTGCTTGGTTGTTTTCCTATCCCTTCTGCTGTCACTGATGAGTGTGATTTACATGACTTAATTCAGCAGCTGTAGGTAGACTTTGGCTTGGCTGAGTGTGGCTGTGGCTTTATTTTGTGTTGGGAGCCTCTGCTTGTTTTCAAGCTGGTGGTAGCTGGCAGCTTGTGGTTAAAAGCAGCTGACAATGAATGCTGCTGTGCTCAATGCGCTGCGTGTGCAGAGGCAGATGAGCCCCGGATTTCCAGGCCAGCAAGCTCTGGTCTCATGCCTGCAGGCTTCCTTTGTTGCTCCCAGGAAGATGGGGTCTCACCATACAAAGAGCAGTGGGCACCTTGTCCCAGTGAGGCTTGGAGCCTGGGGATGGCTCCTCTTCTTGTGGATGGGGATGAGAATGGTGGCTGCTGTTTTGGGATGGCAGCAGTCCCTGCAGTGGCTGGCGTCCATCCTGTGAGCTGAGGAAAAACAGACTGTAGATGGTTTAAAGAATATGGTTTATAGGGCTTTTGAAAACAAGTATGAATAAACATCCATAGCAGTGGAAAACACTAACCAAGGTGAGATCCTTTCCAAGAACAAATGAGGGATGATTTATTCTGTCACTGACATCAGTTACATGTATGTGCATAGGGATCATAGTCAGCAGCAGCTCAAAGGCGTACTGTGATCTACAGGGCCACTGGAGAAACCAAACTCTTAGGTTACATTTCCAAGCAATCAGCTCCTGTTCTCCAAACACATCTAGACTAAGGATCTGTGATCCTACAAATGCAGGTATCAGGCAGTCTGCACGTATAACATTTTTCCAAGAGTTTAACTGTTGGCATTGAGCAGCTTGTGTTACCTGTAATTGTTTCCTCCAATAGGAAGAACAAGGTGGGCATTCGGACCCAACTAACACTGCTTTTACAGCAATGAGT
The DNA here is from genome assembly GCA_011075105.1 of Heteronetta atricapilla. Classification (NCBI taxonomy): domain Eukaryota; kingdom Metazoa; phylum Chordata; class Aves; order Anseriformes; family Anatidae; genus Heteronetta; species Heteronetta atricapilla. Next base: position 108,944,304 of record CM021732.1, read on the forward strand.
TGGGAAAGGAACAGGAGAATACTGAGAAGCAAAGCTGCAATTTTCTCCAGCATTTTGCTGTCTCCATTCATTGCATATCTGGGAGAAGCAAACAAGGTATGATGAGTTTCTATTGGTAACAGTTTGGAAAAATTGGGATCCTTCAGCTGCAAGTGCTGGATGTAGACATGATTCTCCACATTTTGGGTCTACTGCATATACAGGGCTCTCTCTGCCTTCAGTTCCAGCACTGCTTCATCCCTCAGTTCATTAGGTTCACTTTGTTCAGCCTGCAGCAATGTGGCTCCCAGATGTGTTTTCCGGTATTTCGTTTATAACTGTGAGGAATCTACAGCATCCAGTCACCCCTGTGTCTGCCTTTTTTTTTTTTCCCCTGGCATTGAAGTTCTTTGAACAGGACATTCCTATTAACATCAACAGTCAAAAATGAAATAAAACTAAAAAACCCTGTCAGGTTTTCATTCTCACCAGAAAGATCCTTAAGGTAGAACTTCAACAAGCACTCCGGCAGAAATATTTGCTTGTAAGGTTTGGATTTTCCTCACCGCTATGCTAAAACAGTTTTCAGCTAGCAAGTTATATGCATTGTGTCTTTAAACTCTTCAGTTTTGTGAGTATCAGTTTCAGTGTTGTAGCTATGATAGTTTTGGGACATAAATGTTTTATTTATTATACCAACTTATGTAGCTTGAAAAAAAAAAAAAGAGCTGGATGAAGGCTTGTATGCCTGGAAACTTGTCTGTTTTTTTCAGCTATATGGACTTGAAAGATGTTATCTCTCACAAATCTTGCCTTCCTTTGTAAGCAAGTGGTTGGATAATTACCTTCCACTATTGCTTGGATAAATGGTTTCTAAAGAATTTGGGCACACAAGTCATCTATGCCAAATTATCTAAAGATGATTTCTTAAAAAAAAGTGATTTTCTCTCTAAGTTTATTTCACAGACACACAAAAATGCTTTTTGCCATATGTTTTCTAGGCCTGTTTTTAAAGCTTGCTGAATGATTTATTATAAATTTTCATAGACATAGCAAAAAAATGCAGGCAATTGTTTTTGTCTAAGTCGTTTTGAAAAGGTGTCACTATGTCTGACTTCAAAGCGCCTGGTAAATTTAGATCAGAGAGGCAATCAATCTGAAATATTAAATCATGCATAGCACAGAGCATTGGGCAAAATTAAAAAGGGAGGCTGATTAAAAGATCAGAAAAACATAGCTCAAGCAGGACTGTGGGAGTTTGATTTACTTTCTTTTTTTTTTTAAACTGATTTTGTTTCACAGGATCTTCCTGTGCCTCCTGCCACCATGAGAAAAAAGCTTCAGCACACTTTGCTTTTGCAGACTTTGCACTTGCAGACTCTCCAGCTGGCTCCCGAAGGAGATTCATGCACTCTGCATCATGCAGCTATCCTGATCTTGCCTACACATAACTTTAATTGCAGTATCTAACAATTGGTTTGTACTCTTAATGCAAAGTATAACATCTCTGCCAAAAGCATCATGAATGATGATAACTCTGAGTACTTTTCATAACCTTATCCCAGTATTTGAATCTTGACCATGCCTCAGCCTCCCCAGTTCTTGGGAAAATGTCTTCCTCATTTTAATTCTGTGCTTTACAGACAAGCACTGTTTAATTTCTGTGGATATTAGTTGTGTTTTATCACGGTGCCAGTAGGGTTCAGGACAGGATGAAGAAAGGCCCCCATCCAGTCTTTTCAAAATATGCAATATTTTATTTATTTCCATCAAATCCCAGACTACCTGTCACTTCTCTAATGTTAGTTATTCCAGTCTTTATTAACTTGCTTGACAGGAGAATCCACTTTTGGCTAAACATACCTCTACCCTGCAATACCCTCTCCGAGATGGTTACTCCTCCCAATCATTATGAAGTGTAACATTCACTTTGCTCTTGGCTGCCCCTGAACACAGAGTTTTTCTCCAAGCTATCTGCAATACCTCATAATCTCTTTTCTCCAATTGAAATGGCTGTCAGGACTTTGTCAAGTATAAGATTAGATTACATTTTGCCTGTCAAAAAGGTGTTTATTGTGTTTTACATTTGATTTTACCATTGTGTTCTGGTTTGCCTGACCTCATAGTCCACCCTGGGCTGGATGGAGCCCTAAATAACTATATCACCTGTCAGTTCCTTCCTCCATTTTTACAGATATTATAATATATTTATTAAGCAGTGTACCATTTCAAGGCTCTTGCTGACGACTGCTACACAGAGAATTAATCATTCAACAATATCCTTTGTTTTCTAGCCTCTTTGTGATCTTGTAATTCTTTGCCTTTCTCTCTGTGAGTATGTAACGTTTGTATGGCTCCCTAAAGAGACCTTTCAGGTTGTGTCACCACTTCAGAAGGAAGCTCATTCCAGTCTCACCAATAGTACTAACAATTAGAAGTGCTGTCTTCAAAAGGGCTGGAAATCCAACAGTTGTAGTTTCAGACTCACCCAGATGTCAGCTGAAAAACATGTACAAAAGCTTGCTGAAAATATCTGACAAAAATTCAGTTCATGGCTAAATAACAATGCTGTGTGTGGTATACTGAACCCCAGTTTTGAAGCCTGTTTGGAAACCTTTTTGGCCTGAAGCTGGCTTCAAGGAGTCAAGGGTTTACCTGACATTTATCTCCCATATCCCATCCACTTGGTCTTGCTGCTTCACCACTGCATCCACAGCCTGGTGTCCCTCCTTTTGTATTTCTTTTCTCTGTGCAATTCTGTCTTCATTCTAACACAGGCAAATTTCAAAGTCAGATTCCACTCTTTTCCACTATTATTTCTATTATGAATATTTCTGAATTTTTGGACACTTTAAAGTTTGGGATATGTCATGGCACAGTTTCATGAGATTTCCAATTCTGTAGACTCAAACTACTAGTCTGCCATATGGGTAACATTAACCAGGCTGACTTGATCTTCTTTGAGACAACATTACAACCATTCTCAATCTAAATATTTTATTTCTTCCTTTTTTTTTTTTTTTTCTTCCCGTTTTTATTTGTGTGCATAAAAAGACCAGCTCTTTTTTTTTCTTTAAAAAAAAAAAATATATATATATTATTATTATTATTTTTTTTACCAGCCCCTAGTTAAGCTTTCAAGTGCTGTTAAAATCAAATGTACTCTCCAAGGTCTTATTCTGTGTATTATAATCTCTAATCATCTATGCTTCAGTATTCACAGAAGTGCTAAAACCATTTTACCACCCCTTTGCTGGCAAGAACACTCAAAGAGTCTTTCAAAGAACGAAACTTTTCATGAACTACAAATCCAAGACATTTGTGAGGCTTTTACAAAAACTTGGCATTTAAATGACTGTGTTAAATCCAAGAGTAATTTTCAGATCTACAGTATATAAAATTGGTCCTCTAGCTCCTTGTAAATATCAGCACAAAAGTACAACTGTGAAAAGTCAATTGTCTTTAATCATAATTAGTTGAAGAAAATAAACTGATATTAAGTGTCACACAACAGGTTTGCAGAGGAGAAAATGCCTCCACATTTTGTATTTCTTCCAGAATTTTATACAAAATTGAAAATTGGCCTCTCTTACTAAGAATTCATAGATTTATGGAAATTATAATTATAATAAAGATATCCACTCTAGAATAAAAAATCTTAACTCAGGACAAATGTTTCTCCATGGAGAACAAAGCATGTCATTTTACTGTTATTCTGTACCAAATTTTCAATTTAAATTTTTGCAGAAGAAAAAAGTGGAGGAAAGCAAAGCTTTCCAAACTGAAACTGTGTAAAATGGAAATTTCACAGATTTTATTCTCCATTTCCTCACAAGTAATATCAGTACACTCAAACCTTACAGAAGAAATAGGTTTTATTTATTTATTTATTCTTTTTAAAACTGGCTTTAATTTTCAGTGTAGATCCTGGTCTGGAGTTTTTATTGTTTTCTCACTCACTCCATTTTCCTCCACCCTTCTTTAAAATATGAAAAATAGAGATGGAATACATTTCTGATCTCACTTAACTGTGACAGAAGTCTTGAATAGCGTAACTCTACCCAGTGAAAACAAGTGCACATGAGATCGGACTTAAAACCTGTTTTCATTGGACTTGTACATGCCATGGGAAGAATGCATGCAAACCAAGTCCAGCACATTGCTGTCCCTCCAGCTTTGGGTGGAGCAAACATGCTTTTGCCTTCATGATCTTACATAAATATCAACAGGTCCTTCCTTTTTCAAGTCCCATTTTTCTCTCTCAATCTATGAGACTGTGTAAATGCCATAGAAATCTCATTTTATGATGTGATCAACACCAGATAAGAGATGATAAGAGATGAGCTTTTTTTTTTTTTTTTTTTTTTTTTTTTCTTTGTGTGTGTGTGTGTGTGAATAAAATCAGATGGGTTTCTCTCAATCATAATCACAGATGCAGTGTACTCAATGCTAAAATTACAGTAAATCTCAAGGGGATGAGAGAAGTTACTGAATGCTTATGAATTAGTTATGGTGTCTGGACTCAGCAGGTGTGAAGAGTTTGCCAGCTAATGGCTAGAGGAATTCATTCTGAGGTCGTTTCTAAATCTTGTGCTGCATTCACAGGCTGTGAGAATAAATCATTACGTAAATATCTAACACCTCACATGTGCACATGATTGTTTTTATTCCTAATGCTTCAGGTATGGGGAACACTTGTGTGATTATATACTGTGCTTCACTGAAGGGAGAAGAGGAGCTCAGCGAATTTGCCCTTGCAAAGGAGTCCTTGGCAAAACCAGAGGCTGAGCCCAGTTTCCTGCACCCAGTCTGGTGCTGCAATCTCATGACCAGTGTGCTTCTCTGCAGATACTTTCCTTGTATCGTTCCTACAGTGGGAATTATTCTGAAGATTTGAATGTAGCTCCCCAGTTCTGGGACTGTCATATAGGTGTCAATATACAGCTTGACATGCATCAATGTAGAGACCTGCACACCTGCTTGCTTGACAGACGCCTCAGAGAGTCCGTTCTGGAAATACCACTTTGCTGTTTTTCCACGGATGAGAGGTGTGAGAGAAGCCATTGTGCAGGTGTGACAGAAAAGAATGAAGCAGGCTCTCTCCTCGGGTAGTGAAATGTGACTGGTTGTAGTAATTTACAGACATTTTAATCCCTTGCTGTTAATATGGTATTGGACTGAAAGGATGAAAGATCTCCTGTTTCCTAGATGTTGTAAGCCTAATCTCCAAAGAAGAAATTTATCCACAGCAGACAATAAGAGTAATTTAGATATTGATACCAACTTTTATCTGCCTTGTGCTTCACAAGCTTTTATCTTAAAAAGCTTCTGAAATTTAACAAGATGTCAAAAGAGCAGTAGCAATTTAAATCATGCTGTAGGAGCAAGACAGCTCTGAAGACAGCCACAGTAAGCTCTTACTCCTATAAAAAGCATGGCAGAATATTAATCATTCTTGCAAACTGAAGTTGAGTACTTCAGACCAGTGGTATTAACCTCCAGAAGGTGAATGCTGACAGGTGTTTTCTCAGGTCCTGTTCCTCATCTCCACTGCATCAGTCTCTCCCTTAAAACACTGTATTAGAGTTGTGAGCTGTAAACATGTCATGAGCATAACATAACACCATATTACATGTAACATTTTGAGGCATGAGCACGTCTTAACATACCACATGAAGTTCTCATGGGACGGCACTAGCAGGTTTAGCACATTTTCCTCATCTTTGTTTCTCTTGTTTCCACAGATTTTTTTCAAAAACCTGAAATAGTAGATCACTTATGTGAAACGTGTCCCAGGACTTCTGGATTTTTCTTAACCCTGTGTCTTTTGCTGGCTGCAGCATTTGTATTTTTTTTTTTTAAACTGGGTTGCATTTCTATGGGGTGAAACACCTGTTTGTGCAAGTGGGTGAACCAAGAGTGAGCATAACACACGGATGAGGCAGAGTTCTTTGCAAGAGCAAAGAAACTTTTAACTATTGTACATCTGTAAGCCTGAAGACTTAACGCTCCCATATAATGTTTTTGTATTTATCTAAAATAATGACTACGTGATCTTTTGCAAGCAGATGTGAGCTTACTCAGTCTTTGCTCTGAGCTGACTGGAAGCCATAGAGCAAACTAGCATGGCACTAGGCCTAAACTAATATACCCTGCTCCTCAGCTGAACTTTATTAGCTTGGGCTTGGTGCCCTACTAACCACAGCTGTGGGTTTCTTGTCAGCTAGATTATAGGCGGAACAAGCTCACGTCTCTTTATAGGTAGCCCTATAGGGTTTCAGTCCTTGTGAACAGTGTTAGCATTAAAAGGTTGAATGTTTCTTCTATCTCTCCCCAGAACAAGCCATGAAGCGAGTTGCCTGCCCTTCCACCTACATCCTATCTATCAGCAAGCCTAGGGTGTTTTTCAGTCTTTATGCTCTTTGTTTTGCCATCAGAAAGTCATTCTTTATGCTGTTAAGTAGTTCTTTTCCTTTTGTACTTAAAGAAACAGTGATTTTTCCAGCACCAACTTTTTTTTTTTTTTTTTTTTTTTAATTTTTTTTTTTTTTTTTTAAAAAAAAAAAAAAATTTTTTTTCTGCAACAAATTTTTTTTTTTTTTTTTTTTTTTAATTTCTTTTTCATTTCTGTACCAAAACAAGACAACTGTAGAACTGTAGAAGATTAACAAAGAGTAACTGAGAAAAGACTTGGAAATTCACATGGAAGAAACTGACGCTCCTTTGAAACTTCTTCAAATTACTTAATCTAGATCTCTGATCTAGAAGTTGGCTTGATTTTAAGTGGAGTTTCTTGGGAATTTTCCTTTTGAAAACATACTACTGGAAACTGCCTGCTTGCTAAAAGATGGGCTTGATTTTAACATAAAAAAGATTAAGAGTTAGGTTTGTTGAACATGGTGGAATGGAGAGAGGAGAGACAAAATCTAGTCCGCTTAGCCATTGGTAGCTTGTGGCCTTGGGGAAAATAGTCCTTTTCCAGGGTCTGGTTCAATACAGATCAAATGAAGTTGGATGGAAAACCTCAGTGAAGGTGAGAACTGATCTGCCTCTGAAAATCATAAGCACTTTTTTCTTTAACCTTTTTGTGGTGTTTGATTTTGTGTCATTACAGGGTCCGTGGTTCATAGATTCATAGCGCTTAAGAGTAAGGGGATATGCTGCTTACTGAACTGTTGGGCTTAAGTGGATTCTCTTCTCACCTTTCTTCAATTTGCACTTCTTCACACCCAAACACCTGCTACCATTGAAATGGGTGCGTACCTCCCAGTACTCATCTTGAGTTTGATGGATTGGATTTTTCACAGCAAAACTTGCTTGACAGTTCTTTCTTCCTATTTTGAGTTGCTCAAGCATTTTCTCTAAGCTTTCTAACTTTGAGCAAGGTGAAGGTATGAAAAGAACAGTCTTCTGTACTTTTTTTTTCCAGACTTTAAATAAAGCTAGATATAACAGGAACATGCAGAAATAAAAATTGGTTAAAAAAAATGTTCTGTATAAAATGCTCTATTTTCATTTCTTTTTCTTTTTTTCCCAGAAGTTTGATTTGTGTGCGACCAATATTTGTGAACTTAGCACTTTACATAAACTGCCATTGGTTTACAGACACCTCTGCAACAGCAAAAAACTGTCTCTAAAATTCACTGACCTTATCACTGAGAAAATACTCTTTTTTTTTTTTTTTTTTTTTTTTTCTAGCTCACAAACAACAACAAAAAAATGGCAAAAGCTTGTCTTCCACCATACCACTTCTCTGTAAAGTCATGGCATCTCCTGGTTTTGCTTGGGGCAGAATCCAGTCCTCCATGTGGAGATACGCTATGAGTTGCAGTTATGAGCTGTATGACTGTTGGATGCTATTGTGCACCAGATCAGTGAGAAAGAGGAACTGAGAATTTTGGATGCTGTCTGATACCTCACTATTGATACTCTTTATATCTCTGTTTATATTTCCCTTTTATGAAGGATATATTCCTATGGCATATCAGAGGGTGATGCAGTCAGAATACCTTCTCCTTTGCTGTAGAGTGGTACTCAGAATGAGATTGCCTTGAAACAAATAGATATCGTTTACCACTGGAAGTGTTATTTTACTTGACTTATATTCATTTTTGTTCTAGTAGAAAGGATTTAATGGCACTGGAATAGGATAGCATTTGGAAGACTGTTTTCTGCTCGTAGAGATGGTATAACGATTTTGCAGTGAAAAACTCTGGAATTTCTAACACCTGTTTTTTATAATCCCATAGAGAAAAAGATGGATGTGTTTTTATTGGTCATCCTTTGGGGGTGGGGGAGATGGAGGCCCACATAGCAGTGAGGAAAAAGCCTATTCAAGGAGACAGGAAAGTGTCTCCTTTATCTATGAAGGACTGAAAATGTGTCTTGTAACAGTGCAAGATTACACTTCCCAGGCAAATAAACATACACTCTTCCTCTGGACAGATATTTTATATTTTGAATGTGCTTCATTTAAGCTGATGGGAAAGAGGTGTTGAAATCTTATCTATTTATTTAGGGGGATTTTTTAAAATTCTATATTTTCTAAATTATTTTTATGTTACTCAGCTATTGGAAATAATTAGATGGGTGTAGATAGACTGTTTTCTTTCTCCCTTGAAGGAGCTCATTAAGATTCTGTCATGTTCTGCTCCACTGTAGTCACCTCCATAGCAATGGAAAATAAAATCACAAACAATTTATAATTTCAAATGGAGGAAGGTTCTGATTCAATAGAATGTTAAGGAGAATGTGACTTGTGTATCTGACAGGAGACAGAAGTAGTATCATACACCAGAGAGAAACCAGTAACCATGTTCTTCACAATCTGCTCAGAAGTGATTCCTACTTCTGCACCATTTTTTCTTCTTCCCGTGCTCCCTGGGTGAGCTAGAAGACCAAACCTAAGATTGGTGTAAGCATATATTAACTTAAAAAGGAACATTAAGTGTAAGGCTGGCAGTCTTGGGCCTATTTGAAGTGCTGGACTGGGACTGGGGCTCTTAGCTTGGTTCTGTATGTGCTACAGTCCTGTCCTGTGTCAATGTTCTCATGATGCAATTGAAATTAATGAAAAGTGACTAGGTGGGAGAAATTCCATCTTTGTGGAAAATCTGCAGTACTAAAAGTTTAGTTTCCTTTGTTCTGTACTAGAATAAAACAGACGGTTAAATGTACTCCTGGGTGTAAATCCTGAATTAGTTTAATCTGAGTCTTGAAAACTCTCAATGAGTCTTGAATTTGTGATTTCTTTACTCTAACGTGTGTCTTGATAAGTCAGTTGGTCTGAGTAGCTGGGGATGGTCTTGTTCCATCTTGAAGAATGATGATTTCCAGCTCTTGCCTCTGTGAATATGCTCTTTTAAACAGGAGATGGCTTTTAATTTTTTTCTATTATTAAAAATATTTGACCTCTCTCAAGTCATTTCATGGGACAGTTTAAATTAATAAAGAACTAAGCACATGCCAAACTTGCTCAATAGCTTCTTTGTTCTGAAAATAACTGTAAAATGTCTAATAATTGACCAAACTTATATGAAGCACTGTGTTACAGGGTCAGGATAATGCACATATATACATAAACCAGGGAGATATTTTTTTCCATCTACCTTGCCTTTGATCACAGGTGTGTTCTGTCATTCCACTTCAGTAACCAAACAGATTAGCCCCTAAAATGAAAAATAGCTTGAAAGTTGATATAAAAGACCTAGTGTCCAGGCCAAAATTAAAGGAGAAGGGAGACAAGTAGTTATAAATTACTCTAGCTTAATATTGTGACACTGGCAGCACAATTTTCTACAAAGGAGATAATCTTTCCTCATTATTCAACTGGCCAATGAGGTGCACATTTTTTGCCAGAAGTAGGAAAAGTGACTATAAAGAACATGTCAAGTTATGGTCTGCCAAATTAAACAACAGCAAAAAGAAAAATATCTGCTAGCTTGATATCTGCAGTATGGTGACAGCTGGGTCACCTCTGTAGGCAAAGAATCTAGATTCATGAATATTACTCAATTTTTCTTTAAGAAAAGTTAAGACAACACCCTGTCTCACTCTGAGATCACTGACCTCTGTTCTGCTGGCAGTTTCAGGGAATAATAATCACCCAGACATTGTGTGGGTTTGCTTTCCTTCTTCTCCTGGAGGAATTGAGGATGTTGTTGAAAGCCAGCCTAGAGCACTTCAGTCTGCCTTCTGCACCTCTTCCATCCACTTTGAGTATTGGAATTGAGCATTTCAGTTATGGTGGAATGAACATAAGATGAGGCAAGAAGACCCTGAATTCCAATCGTGAATTTAGCACATCTTTTTTCCTCCTTTTTCATACAGCCACTTATGAAATGGCTGTTTTAACATTTATTCATCTTAGACGAGAGCTGTAAAAAGCGGTGAATGGGTTGGTGGACTGACCCTGAGAAGATGTATTGTTGTGAAACACCTGTTAAAGAGTTGTAGCTGATGGCAGGCTTGTGTCTCATTGGCATAGAAATAAATATGACAGAATTTGTATCAAATGCACAGCAGCAGTATGTACAGAGAATACCAATAGAACAACTCCTACTGTGATTTTTGATATTCTCCACTGGGGCATTTTCTACTGGTGTCAAAATACTTTTGGTTTGTTTGTATCTTCAAGGCTTTAAGCTAATGTTCACTGATGTGGCTATTTTAATTGAGACTGTATGCAATGACTTGTGTTACAATATGCATGCATTGCTAGAAATCTAAATGGAACTTCTTGAAGCCTAGGGGCTGCTTGAAGAGCTAAAATGTACTGGCTGAGACTATTGTCAAATTGAGTTTGAAACCATTTATAGATGCTATTGTTTGTGCTTTTCAAATTGGATTTTGTTAAAAATGTGCTAAATTTTTGATAAATTAAAGTAGTTCTAATATATGAAAAGATGACAAAACACTTTCCTGTTTGTCTGTATTTTGTGGGTAAGCATTGGTGCCTAAATGTGTGTGCTGTAAATCTCAAGGCAAACACTGGGATCAGTGTGATTTACTTAGTTGCAAACTGTCAAACTCTCCCACCTTTATATACAGTAAAGGCTTTGCATATTCAGAGAAACCAGCGAGCTGCAATTCACTGTTTGCAGAAAGCAATGGTAAATCAACTTTTCAGCGAGACTAATCCATAAATCAATGAACAGTATATTCCTTTGAGATGCTCAAACCTGCACAGGAAAGCCACTCTAAAGCCAGATTAACAGGAATCCTGATTTATGGTTGAATCAAACAGCCAAAGTCTATTTTCAGAGATCTGAAATACTAGACTTATACAACTTATCTAGGTGACAATCTTATGGCTTTCCACTGCTGCTGTTTATTCATTTCTTGTAGATATGTAGGAGCTGAAAATACACATTGCTAGATATATGTATATGTATATTCTATACTTGTAGAGGGCTGCTGCCATTAAACTGTAAGATACATCGCTATACCTGGTACTATGCATCATTGCTCTTTTCCTTCCCTTCATCCTTCTGCTGTCGTTTGTATCCCTATTATTTACTGTAGTCAATCCCTGAGCATCAACCCTGGGACCCCTTACAAAGAAGCAGGTGATACAGCCCTTCAGCTGGGCTGAGGAACCAGTACCACTGTAGTCAGTAATCTTCATTTCCCCTTGTTGATGTGGCTGAAAGTACGAGGTATTTTGTTATTGCTACGTGACCTGGCTGTCACGACTGACCATTTCACCATCCTGTGCTTCCTGCTAATCAGCTAGTGGAGAGCTGCACCGGGACTGATAATTTGCCTCCACACCATTTACATTGTTAAGAAAGACTTTGAACAGACCGCATCAATGAAAATATATTGCATTTAATTGGCAGTCTCTAGTCATAGATGTGGAGGTGATTGTGGAGTTTCAGTTGGGATAAAAATACTTTTACAATAATAATACAGATCTGAATGACATTAAAAGAAATACCCTCCCCTTAGGCGGACAGCAGTGCTAAGTTCCCTTGCATTCCAGAGGCCAACTCATGGGAAAGATAACTTCATTTTCAGAATGCCGTATGCTAGATATTCCTAAAATAAATATTTCTACTCCCCCCCCCCTCCCCCCCCCTTTTTTTTTTAGCACTTAGCTTCTATCTGTAAAATCACCTAATCTGAGCTTCAGAGGCTGGCGATGAGTGCAGGCTGTGTGATTATCTACAGCCTAGGAGGGCAGCAGGCACCTATCTCCATGCTGTGACAGAGGTTGTGTTGAAGTGCGCTGCAGCACCCTGGTCCTAAGCATCTGGTTTGCTGATGATTTCTATCTATTCAGTGGCCTTACTGGTAGCATTTTTCAAGACAGGAGCGTCAAAAGGTGATGCTCTTTGTGTCTCACAGAGCAGGAACCAGGTATGTACAACTGAAAGCATCCCTGATATAAAAACAAACATAGAAATCTAAAAGTCAAAGCAAAACTTTGCTAATGCTACAGGAAATTATCAATAACTAATAAAAAGACTGATGTAAAAGGACATTATAATGGTTTGTCCTTGATAACAATAATTCAGCTGTTTGAATCATGCATAAACTGAACCAACAACACAAGGAATTACTAAAAGTAGTGTATCTCCAAAACTTAAGACACCTTTTGCCAAGTTTGCGATGATAAGATTAGCCGTATGTTTCAGTACTAGCAGACTATATCACATTAAAGACAAGAAAGTTATTAACTTTTAATTTAAAAGACTTTTTTTCCCTTCTAAAGCAGGAAAATCAAAAGACTGCAAACCTTTTCAAAGCAAATAAAAATGAATTATGTTTTTTCTCCAGATATTTTTACCAACTTGGCGGTAGTATGTATTTTATTTTAGTACCTTTTTGCTACTATTGAGCAAAAATGCTTGTTTCTTGTTTGATGTGAAGCTGGTGTGTAGCCCTGCTTTACTAGCTAGAAATTCTGATTTGGGAATTTGCCACCTTAATATTTACTTAAATAGCCCTAGGCTGCCGGATGAGTTCCTCTGTCTAGACTTATAGCCTTAATCTCCCGGGGGCTGACTTTAGAGGAAGCCTCTATACCTGGCATGTACATTCCTTTCTCAGTCTTTAGAAACCTAAAATTATCTTATTTTTCTGGTCTGTTGTCATTTCTCATTTCTCCAGATATTTGTTTATCTCTATTTATTTTTAGCTGCCAAGGTTTCGGTTTTCCTCAGGGAGGGAAGAGGAAAGCTTTCTGGGTCTGCATGATAATATATATATATATATATATATGTATGTATATTTCAGAAGGGTGCAAGCTGGTAAATCCACTTACTAAGGCGTCTCACTGCAAGGCATGCAGTACAGACTGTCTCCTTTAATCATGGTCTGACCTTTTCAGGAGGAGGGAAGAGCTGCCTTGTCCAGGTGAAGCACTTGTAATCAGTGGGCTGAATCTTTTATTGGCATTTTGAAATGAAATGTTATTTAACTTAGAGCTACTTAAGTCTAAGTGAGGTGTCCAAGACAAATGTAATGTCCTTTGCTGTCAGTTCTCATTTTTAAGGGGATGTCCTGCTGAGGTACTTCTCATGATACTGGATACAGGGTTTAATCCTTTCATTGCCTTATAAAAAGTCTCCTTGAGTTCAGTTGGACTGTGACTTAAGTGGAGGGCTATATGACTGGAGTAAAGACCCTACAGGATACGATCCTTTCCTTCTGTTCATGGCATTCCTTTTTTACCTTTCCTCTTTAGGAAGTGCCCATCAGTGCTAAGAGGCAGCACAGCTGACACGTCCACATAGCTGATCCACTTTTTCTGATGCTTCAGTAAACCATGAAGTCTGCTGGTCAGCTTGTTTCTTGTAAAAGCACGGTGATGTGACACAAAGCTATTTGCCTGGCTGAAGGCAGGTGGGAGGAAAGTGGTGGGAACCGCCTGTAGCTAGGAAGATTTTTTAATTTATTTTTTTTTTTTTTTTAGGGGGTGGGGTTGTGTTTCACTTCTCAAGATTTGTAATGTTTTCAGACAGTATAAATACCTTGTGAAAATTAAGACTATATTTTGTAAATTTATCTCCTAGTTGTCATGTACACATTTTATTAGAATCATCCTTTGACATCCTCAGATTAATTTTTGTAATTGTTTTTCTGTTAGCTTTTCTTTCTCTGCCATATTCTCTGTTATTCTTGCCAGCCTGAAAATCCCGCCTCTTTTTTAGATCTTGCAGAGTGGTGGGCTGTCTTTGTTGTGAAGCCAAAATGCAAATGTCTTGCTGCCACTTCACCTTCTTGGCTTGAAGTGGACCTGATTTGACATAAACCAGACATACGTGGGGAAATGTATGAGTACAGAGGGTATTAATTACACTCTTGAGCATTGATCCTGATGGTATACAGTAAATAACTGTGCCTAGTACCTATCAAGCACCTAAAACTGCACTAATTCTTCCATATGTAAATCCTATGCCTTGCATGCAAAATGTATGTTGGTGGGTGAACTGGCTGCAATGCAGTGGCTGTATAGCTGTCCTACCTGATTAACCCCAGCATTACATGTATGTGTCAGAACCATTGAACCACTGTCCACTCAGACATGTTGTGGAAGAAATGTATGTGCTTAAGGAAGTCTGTGCTTTCCAAAACGTTGAGTTGGTGGTTGTCTAACAGCATTAGAAAGCTCATCGAGTAGCTTGTAATAATGTTTGAAAACCTGGGCCAAACTTTGATGCTGGCAACTGTGCCTGGGTTATTTACGGTGTTTGGTGTTTAACTTCTGATAGAAAAAGGAAGGAAACATTCTGAATAAATGTGACACTCCCTTATTACTGTAACTTGGAAATGAATTTATGGTTCACTGTAAAATCTTTCACAGTCACTGCTATTGAATGCCAAAATCTTCAAAAGAAAAGGCTAGTAAGGTCATGATGTTTTTAAGGAGCCTTAATTATGCAACATCCAGTTAAATTCCCAGCAGGATTTCCAAGAAGCTTAGGTACCAAATTCCCTCTGGAGTGTAATGAGATTTGGATAGGAATTAGAAGAGTTTATTCTTCAATTATTTGATTCTGCAGTATTTGTAAGTGGAAGGCTGGGTAACAGGGCCTTGTAATACTGCACTGTGCAAACACAAAGGGACGGAGTCCTTCTTTACCATCACAGTAATTGAGGTAGTTGGAGAATGGATGAAGAAAGGCACAGAGATGGAAATAAGTTGCCCAGAGTATGGCTGATCCTCTAGCAGAGCCTGGTTCACTTCTCCATGGCCTTGACAGTGGCTTCCAGCAGGTCCAAAGGCTCTGCAGATGTTTTGTTGCCTCAGCCTAACCCATAGGGACTGTGAAGAGCTGTACCTCTTGGCATTGTTTACCTTGGCTATCAAAGGTAGAACTCAGGCCATAATTAGATTAAAATTGTTTTTCCCCTCTTTGGTGCTTAGTGTTTCAGCCAGGCCCAAAAGAAAGACAGACTGCTTCATTCTGTTGCTCTACAACAGGTGGCCAGACAGCATGGTGATCTGAAGCCACCATGCCTGTTTTCTTGCTGAGCGTGAGGCAGTGGAGGAGCTGCCATCAGAGGGGGCTTGCAGAAGGCCTTGGCCATCCTCCTGAGTCCTCCACTGCAGAGGAGCTGTGGCTGGTGCATGGTCTCAGGCACAAGAGGCCGGTGCCATGCAAGTCACTCCAGCTGTTGCATCTCAGCTTCCAATTTCAAAGCCTTCAGCTCTCCTGGAAAGGGCGGTTGCTGTTTTGCTTTCGGAGGCTAACAACTGCTACAGTTCCCCAGGAGCTTTGGAGGTCAGGCTTTCATCCGGATGCCTCCCCCACCTCTCTGTTCTGTCCTTCTTTTCCTGGAGATTGTAGAAGGCCATAAAATGCTTTGATAATTAAGCAGGGAAAATTTCCACAACCCATAAAACTTAAAAGGTAATACTAAGCTCAATTTAGCTTTTGAATGCCTTTCAAATAACTTGTATTTAACACATGGTAAAGGTGCTCAGCCAGTGTTCTTGAACAAACAAATCTCTGAGTTTGATTTTAGTGTTTTGTGTCCAGACTGCTTGTAGCTGCTCTAAGAGCATTCCTTGGTTCAGGTTTCTGTCATAAACTGCAATATGGGAACTGGCGGAGGCAAAATAAAGATCTGATGTGAAACTTTGTCCAAACCACGGACTGGACATAAATTGTTCTTTTGAAATTTGAAATCATTTTTTGCCGGTTAAAAAATCTTTCTCAGCCAGTGCTGTGACAAACTTGGTAAAAGCTGGCATTTGCAACAGACTTGAAGAGAGATTTGCAAGCCTGGAAACATTTGGAAAATGACCTTAACTGTGTTTTTGAGATGACGGGAGGATTTTGGTAGAAACACTGTCAGATTTGCTTGTGGAAAAACTTGCAAGAAAACATTAAAAGAAGTTGTCAGTGGTATCTTCAAAACTTTGAGCACAGGACAAACTCCTGCAGAGTGTGGATACATTCAGATTTAAGCCACTGTGTTTCACATACCCCTGTCAAGGGGGCCATCCTTAAAAATCATTTTATGGCTAGACTGTAGTTGAATGGCAAGTTGATCTTAACTTCTTTCTGTCCCGTCACATTTTATGGGTAAGGCATTAGACCCATTCCACATTATGTGGGCCCACGGCTCCATGTGTTGGAGTACCTGCACAGAACGAAATCAACATGAGCAGTTGCTGCCCTAGGGCCAATGCTGTGGCACTGGGGCCCAGCAGAGCTGCCTGAGGAAGCCCTAGAGAGGTAGAAGGAGCTTTGGACATTTGGCGCTCTCCTTCCATACGCCGAACAGCAGTGAAAATAGCAATTGAGGAACAGAGGTCTGAGATGGGGGGACAGCTTTGGAGGATTAGTGGAAAAAAGACTTGAGGCCAGGAATTCTAGGTATTGAAATGGGGGAAAGACTTTGATGTTAACAAGCTTGTAAGTCGCTAACAATTGATGTCTAATAGAGCTGCAGGCCTCTGTATTTTTGTTTCACTGACCAGGTAAAATCAGGAAATGCTAGAAACTTGAAGCTGCCCAAATCAAATCAGATTTTTTTGTCCATGATAAACTTAGTCAGAAAGCTCTTCCAGTAGTTCTTGTGATAACTTGTTCTGGTGATGTCCAGTTAGATATTTGCAAGGCCAAATTAAGGTGCAGCTGATTTATATTGATTTACATGATTAAGATTTACATTGATTTACATGATTAAGATTTACATTGTCTGAGACCAGGTATTCCTGGAGTCTTTTTAATATACTTCTAATTCAAACTTGCTCCTACAGATTTTCTTATTGCAGAGCTACCATCACATGTTCCCAGTAGAGGCCATTTTTTTTTGCAAGTTATTTTCATACTCCTTGGTTTAGGCTTTGACTAATCTGCCTACAATAATCATCCATGCTAGAACATCCTGGCCTGATAATTCAAAGGCAAAATACAATTGCATCTGCCTTTAAAGTTCATTTTGCTGTTTTAGGAAAGGTTATAGCACTGTCAGGATCAATCCTTGCAAGCTTACTGAGTTAGTAGTCTATAAATTCCAGAAAGAGTGCTCTTAATGGAAAGCATCAATAACTCAGCATTTAGATGATAATGCCTGGACAAAATTGATCTGTCTGTCATTCATTTCCTGAAGGATTTCTAAAATTCATATTCTGAATAACCAACTTATACTAGTTCACTAAAATCAAATAATGCTCTGACAAGCGCCAAACAATTAGAATGATTGCATGCATTTATGTTTTGAAGAGGCAGGCACTATGTTTTTGTGAACTGGCAACTGCCAACCAAATCTCTAGCTGTGCTTCCCTAAACTGTCAGACATTTTTAGCAGTGAATTTCAAGCAAGATGAAGATCTGGAAAGATCTTTACACTGGGGAAAGTGTGTGTCTGTCCCCTATTTTATTTTTATTTTATTTCTAATGAAAAATTAACATAAATAAAGATTGTGCTTTAGAATGTTCTGAAAGGCTGCAACACAAAGGAAATTTAATGCCCAAAACAACCAGCAAAGCCAGCTAGCCAAGCTGGAAGATGCCTCCTACACACTTATGCACATTTAGCCAGGGAGACACTTTCTCTTTAAAGACTGTTAAGTGACTTTGGGGGGTAAATGCATTGCAGATGGTGGTATTATTATTATTATTATTTCTTTTTAATTAAAAAAGGGGAACTTTTTGCTGCAGCGTGGTGAAGGACTGGAGGTTAAGACCTTTTACATCCTCTAATATAAGTTATTGCTCCATCTTAAAATGAACTTCATATGCTTCCAATGATCCTAGGTCATTTCCTCTAGGCAGAAATCAGCATGGTGTCTTAGAATATAAGTGTGGGTAATTAAATGTAGGGCCACGCATAACACTGAAAATTCAGTCCTAGTTAATTTTAAGGAGCAAGACAGTAAAGAATTTAATTGAACATAATATATTTCAAAAGGTTTGGAAGTGAGTGTTGGGTAAAAAAGGAAATTGCAGTAAAACTGCATAAATTTTCTTTAAAGTTTTGTTAATAATGTCCCATAGATAGAGTAACTAAAATAAATGTACACAGCTACTTGGTTTACTTTGAGATTTCACCTTCATATGGGAAATAACCTAGGTAATATTGTTACTCTGATATAGGTCCCTTTTGCCTTGCACTGAATACAGTGCCAAGATTCCTCTGGATCTTTTTTTTTTTTTTTTTTTTTTTTTTTTAAATATCATTTATAATACTAAAATAAGATTATCTTCACTTAAGGCACTTAAGTAGTTAAAAAATGTTAAGGTATTGTAGCATGAAGTTCAATAGAAAAGTCGATACCAGACTGTTTTGTTGGACTATCATTTATATAATAATCTTGATAGATATTTACAGAAAAACTAGCTTCAGCTCAGAGATGGTGACTTGTGTCACCATGGTGACCAGTCATTGGTGGAAAACGAAATTCCCCAAGAGGTTGATTCAAAATGTCTAAAACAGGCCTTTGTTGTCAGTCTCACATTCTGGAGGAAGATATCTCCATTAGATAAAGAGGCTTAATTTTAATGTTCTTCCCATCTCTGCATCCACTCCTGTATCCTTGAGCAACACAGAGAGCAGTGGTGGAGAAAGTGGTTGCCTTTCCTAAGATGTTATTTTTAGTATAATTGTCCATACATGTGTCTTCTAATGTTATGAATTTTCTGGAAGTGCCACAAATGTGTTTATTATATTCATTGGTTATAAACATTATATATCTTCTTCACTGATATTCAGACAAAAAAATAAAACAACAACAACAAAAAAGAAACACTGCTCAGATGTCACTTTACACTTTTCAGCTGAGTGTTTTCATCTGTTGAAAGCATAAACGGAGGTGGTAATTCAACAGAATTTCAGTATCACTCATCTTTGATTAAAATCTTTGCTACTTAAAGTTGTTTTAACTTTTTTTATCTATGGAAAGTTTTATGGTACTTAAAAATTTAAATACAAATGTACCATATTCCAAGGTACTTAAAGGTCACTATCTCTCTAATTGTCATGCAATCAGACATCTTTGCCTAATTCACTAATAGAACCATAAAAGTGAAATATTCTTTAACATATACATTAAATTAGAGAAGAAATTTAAGAAAAGACTAGAGAAGGATGTTGTTAATTAAGCTTCCTTGCAATACTTACAAATATATTCTTTAAAAGAAGCCTCATTAATGCCTGTGCTGTAACAAACTTTTCATTTAATAAGCTGTTGAATTAGAAATTTTCCAGAATGAAAACATTAAGTAGTTTATAATTGGAGCATAAAAAATTGGCTGCTGCTGTGGCTCTGATCTTGTCTTGGCTCTGCTCCCCAGTTTGAGAGAGATTCCACGTTTATGGCATGCTCGAGACACGGTAACGTTACAAGCTGTGCTCTGAGAAACAGAAACATTAAGAAATCCTTCTTCTGTCTGAGACTACAATGTGTTTGATTTGTCAAGGAGACCGAAGTCAAGATGCATGTGATAATGGAGATGAACAGACGGAATGATATGCCAATAAGGATAAACAGTTACAGGTTTGAAGCTGTGCTGCTGTTGCTCCAAGAGTGCTTAGAGCTGAGATTATTGCATTGCAGAATCATAATACTGCAACAGTGTAGAAGAAAAACATATCACTATCAGTTCAAATAAATCCTCTGGGTGGAGGAATAATTTTAGTCATTTTTCAAGTGATGTTATCTTCCCAGCCTCTCTCATCTCTTATAGGAAATTAGGATGGAGTGTTGAGATATGTAGCTCCCAGGCTGCATACCTCAGACCACAGATCTGAAAAATTGACAGCTGTGCTGCTTATCTGCTCAGAACAGAGAAACTGCTGGGTGGGTGGAATTTGCAGGTCCCTCTGCAGTCTGTTTTTGAGTAAAACTCCTTTTAAGATGGCATGTTTTGGACAAGCAAGAACAGCAGGAACTTTGGAGTTTGGTCCAGTGACATGCAAGTGCTTTGGAAATGCTATGTGTTTTATAGCATTTTAAGCATCTGAAATTTTGGAAAGGCATAAAAGGACACCAAAAGCTTAAATGGAATACGTAGAGAACAATAAGATTCAAGCTTCCGAGACATTTGGAGACTAATTTTAAATTTGGAATCAGGTTTTGAAAACCTAATGATATCTGGGGGCATTTTAAGTCACTATAATTTTTTCTTTCTTTCTTTCTTTCTTTCTTTCTTTCTTTCTTTCTTTCTTTCTTTCTTTCTTTCTTTCTTTCTTTCTTTCTTTTTCTTTCCTTTTTCTTTCATTTTTTTTTTCTTCTCTTCTTGTTTCTTTTGCTTTTCAACAGCCCAGGTTTGGTGGCAGACAGCTAGAAATAATACACATGGAGATTATGTCAATAAGGTAACCTACTCGTAACAAAACCCCAGAGTTCTAGAACTGATGGACATTTGTTTTATGATGTGCTCCTTGAGATTCACCTGACCAAGACAGATTTGTGTGCATTTCATTTTTTTCTTTTGCACATGTATAAATAATTATAAATACTACAAATGGGTTAGGCAGGTTGGAACAGCTAGAAATCCTCTGGAAAAATGTTCTGGTCAGTCTACAATTGCAAGAGAAAATACCTGAGTCATCAGCTTAATTAAAGTACTAGTAGATCTTTCATTTGTCTCATGTCTTCTGTTTTGCTGGCTGAACTGAAGCAATGAGACCTTGGAGTGCCCACCTTGCTAAAGCCAAAATCTAGACTCTTACAAGGATCGCTGCAGTCATTGATCCTCCTATCTGGTCCCCACTAGAAGAAAACTTGTCGGTGTATGAGACTGGGAACCAAGCTTGTTTTGATACAGAGACATTGAGAAAATAGCTGGTGATACTTGGCACTTTTTGCATGCTTTGTGCATAGCAAAGTCTGTATTGAGGCTTTACTTTGTTTTTCAGGTATCTTTTTTTCGCTGATGCCAATGCAAACTTTAGAATGTTGGGAAACTAAAACTGGTATCATCTGCTTATGTTTGCTTGGTTTGATAGCCCTACACTTTGGATGACTAGTGATGCTGAGGCATCTTCTCCTGAATAAAGAGTTACATGAAGCAATGTGGTCAACAGCAAATGATCAGTCAGTCCTGTGCAGGTAGAACCTACAAGTCTGTAAGAAATTACAAATTTGGAGTTTTTACATATATGTATATATGTACATATACATATGTGTTTATATGAAGTATTTTATATGTATATAAGTGTATATATAACATATTTATATAACTTGGTTCATACTCCAGAAAGCTTGGTGTTTAGATCAAGTGTTCTAACATAAGCTTTGAATTTACTCTTTCTGGTTATTTAAAATTGGGATTTTATAATTTTTGGGTTTAGTGAGATTCATTAAAAACAAAAGCAACAACAAAAGCTTTTAGTGTCACAAAGTGTTTAGCATAATTTGAACATAACTATTTAATTTTATTAGCTCTAGCTATATTCCTCTTGATTCTATTTAAAGGCTATACAGTTCTGATTGGGAATTTGTAGAAGCACCTGGCTTGTTATTTATGCCACCCCCCCCCCTTTTTTTAATAACTCTAAGTAATCCCAGATGTTCTGATCATTCTGTAAACAAGGATTGCAAAATCCAGTGCTCATAAATAGAGATCACGCAAGTAACAAAACTGATCTTAACCTTTTCTAAAGTTTTGGACCAAACTGGATCTGAATTTTGATTCAGACTCATAAGAATCAAGAGAGGGAGAATATACGTGGGCATGGAATAACTGGGGTTCTCACCAGCTCTGTTCAGAAAGTATTCTAAGTGACTTTGGGTTTTGGTTCTATCTAATTGTATTCTGAAATTAAGAGTTTTGCATTCTGAAACTTGAATTGAAAACATAATAGAAAGCTTATGAGAAATTTGCTATGTAAAACAAATAGTTCTTCACTAATTTTTCTTTGCTGGGAGGTGGGGAAGAGGAAGAAGAAATTTAAACCTACAAAATGATCATGCAATACTTCAGAAGATAATTGAAACTCTGGCTTTAATAAAAGCCTTATTAAAATTGTTAACAATTTAAACAAAACAATTTTTTCAAGTTAATAATTTAAATTTATTTTTGTTTGGTTTAATTTAAATATATTTTTTTAAAGTTACAATAGTTAATAAAACCCTTTAAATTTTTTGCCTTGGTTTCAGGGAATTTCTTCCTGTGTGTGTCTGCATATAGGAATCTGGAACATTAATAACATCTTTAATTCATCCTGCTAATATTCCCCTGAAGAAGTCTGGATAATGCTATGAAATTATTCAGTTTTCAGGTTTTAAATTACAATAGTTATCTCCAAAATGAGGTGAACAGTGCTGAATTGCCAGCCTCATTCTGCAGAATCTCCTTCATTAACAAATCTAAAAGTAGCATGACAGAACTGCCTGCAGTTAATTGTAACGCCACAGGATAATTCAGTTTGGTTTCAATCCCAGCTTGACGCCCGAAGCCAGGTCAGATCTGAGGTCAGTTCTAGTTGCTCAGGCATATGGTCTTGAAAACATCTAGATATGGAGACTGCACGTTATGGTTTTGGGGCGGAGCAGCATTTTCACATGTTGAGCTGACACTGCCTTTGATTGCATTCCTCTCAGCAGTTCCCTTAGGGGCATAGACAACTGGAAGCATGACAGATATGAGGAGACTGGTCCAGATTTCCAGCTCTGGAGGTGGAGGGTAGAGTGAGGGAGCTGACTGGTTTTGAGTCTTGTAAGCTATGCAATTGCAACCCTGGGGCCATCCACAAGCCTGGGCCATCATCGTGAAAGACACAACTCTAAATCAGTGGAGTGGCTCACAGTGCTATTTTTGTTTTATTATTATTTCTTATATTCCTCTGTTCAGGCCTGTATTGTATGTAGTGCACTTGAGAGAAAACTATTTAGGGAATGAATGGAAATATCCTCTTCAAATGTTGTGTTAAGCATGGGGCAGGAAGGGTGTTGGTGAATGCAAACAGGTATGAGCTATCTGCTGCTGCTGCCCAGGAAGGGATGCTGCAGGTCTGGTGTAGCCAGAGGGCAATCAGGGCAAGGGCCCAGTCCCAAGGACTGCTGTGTCTCACCATGATCCTTTAGACTTTCCCTTCATTGTGTGTTGAACATGTCCGTGTACTTCTCTTGTAGGTGTTTCCCTAAATGCAAGAAATGTTAAAAGTGATTAGTCTGGGGTATAATAATGAACTGTTTGAAATCTTCCCTATGATGTGCTTGATTTCTTCTTTAATCAAAGCTGGATTCATAAGGTGATAATGGCTGTGAAGCTTGGATCACACAATGGCTCCAACACAATCACACAATCAGCTCTAACTTTTTTTCTTAAAAATAAAAGTGTTTCTTGAAAACTGTGATAAAATATTCTCAGTGTTATTTAATCTATCCCAGATTTATTTGGGACTGAAGTTTTAACACTTTTGGATTCAAATGCCTATATATATGTTTTGTCTCTTGCACTAGGCCACATTTTGCTTCCACCCCCCCCCCCCCCTTTTTTTTTTTGAATAGCCTAACTGAAATTATTTCTAACTGTTCAGCCCACTCTGTTTATGGAGCAAAGAGTATATGCAACCTACGGAACTGAGAAAATGCAAAAGTGACAGCTATCATTTTAGGCAAATATTTGAGCAGAGCACTGAATAATCTGGAAATATAAATTGTATACATTTTGCTTTTGGTATAATTTGAAAAGTTCTGGTCTTTTATAGTCATCTTGAACTGAAACATTTGAAATGTGTCTGATACTTTCTGGCATTTTTAAATTTATTTTTTATTGTTTTAATATTTCTCTTGACACACTTTTGGATTTTCAGAGATGAGGAATCTTGTTCCTTAACAAGGTAGGATACCATTCAGTCTGAGAGTGATGAGATGGTGCTCTTGGGTTGTGTCTACTGCATCCCTATTGAGCACTCTCCACTCTGTACAGTTTTAGGAATGGGTCAGAATGTGATAAGCTGTGGGTTGATCCACATCTTTACACAAAATCCTTTATAGGAAAGCTGAGGACGGACCAGCTGATATGTTTAACCATATATTATGCTGCCAAAGAGTCTATTAGCAGCATTCTGGCTCTCTAGATGTCCTCATTCACACGGTCTTTCCATGGTTCCAGGAAAAATCTTCAGATGAGGCATTTGACTTTTGCTCGCGTATTTGTTTTCTGTATGGAAAGTAAGCTTGTCACCAGGAACAGCCCTTGCAGACCACTCAAAAAGTGATAAAGACATTTCTATATAGTGCCCAGATAGTTAGTGAAAAAGCTTACAGGGAATTCATTCATACAATGAATAAATGCATCAGACAACACTGTCGTTTCTGCCCAATAATGGACACAGCTGTGGCTTTCATTCAGCACTTTCTGGCAGACACTGCAGTGTACCATAAATTGTTATTCAATAGAGAAGAATTTGGCATATGAAGTAAGGTGAGCAATTTTATAGCATTATCCAGAATGGATTTCCTAGTGTATGACGTACTCCCTTAAGAATGTTCCCAAAAAGGCTGCTGCAATTTTTTCCTTAGTAAATTTTCTGTGGTAGGGTCTGTTCATTTTCAGAGATATTTATCTTCACAAGCAACTTCAAAACCCTATAAAAATCTAGTTGTTTACATAGATAATGCCCTGGAATGGTCTGAATTATACTGAGAGATTAATTTGCATTTAGATTGTGCCTTTCCAATAGCTCAGAAACACTTTACAAATGCAAGTCGGGGTTCGCATTATGGCAGCAGAAACCTCTATTGTAATCTTTTGGTGTAGACAAAATTAGTGATGCCATGACCTGAGAGGCCTTAATTCCAACTGCTGGCAAGCTGCGCAGTAGAAATTCTCTCCCTTCTAAAACAAAAGTCATTGCTGTTGATCATAATATTGTTTTAGCAGTATGTTGCTCTGGTGGCCATTTTGTTGAAAAGATGACATTGTTTGTGGTGCTAGCAAATATAAAGCTAACTGACTGAGCCTTTCTTGTGTCTGTAATTTAATGTGAAGTGATGCTGCTTAAGTGATAACTGACAGCTAATATTTTCCACACTGGTATTCATTTAATCATGGAGACCATGTCAGCAATGTCAAGCACTGCCTGTAGTAATATTTTGAGACTTTTTTTAAAGCATTTTGTTTTTGGAATATAGTGTGTATGCAACGTAACACATTGCAACGAGGAACCATTGATGCTATGGTGTCATTTGGGGAACTCCACTTATTAGGCTGTAAAAAGGAGATACAGAACAAGTTATGTGATAATGAATGGAGTAGCTGAGGAAAAACCAAGAAATGCTTTGTATGTTCCTGGTTTTAGCAAGATGAGAAATAGAATCACTGAAGAAAACTGATTCATGTCATACTCCTACCTTACCTGAAAGAATAAATATGCAATATTTTTAAAGCTTTGGAGAGTTCTTATATAATTCTTAAGACCTTTAGTAATTTCACGTACATATTGGGCCTAAGTCAGGTTTGGTGTGTTCCCAGTTCCTGCTCAACATGGCCCAAGCCATACGATATACTCTCAGGCTAGTGTGAGATCTGGATAAACAGTGGATGAAAAATACACTTGGAAGAGGTTGGTTGCTGTTTGATTGTATGCTGTTTTAATTTCTTCTTACCCTTTTCCTCCCCTTATTTCAGTAGCTCCTCCACGGATGTTTTGTAGTCATGTTTAATTTATGTTTATGTCTGGAAAGGGACTTGTACTTGTACCTGACCAGAATCACCAAGTAGAGGGCTGAAAATGTGCCGTGACCCTGCACTGACCAGCTATGCAGTGTACCTGGACGACGTCAGTGGAAAAAAACCTGCCATGCACATGCTAGTGAAAACCTGCTCTTCAGCATAAATACCATTACAATGGGTCAATGGAAGGAGAATATTGACCTCACCCTGATAATGGCTGGTACCAGGTGCCAATGGAAAAATATACTGGTAGGGCAGTTAGGCAGCAACAGTTTCCCATATTTTATTTTCATGGCTTCTGGCAAACTGTCATTAAAGTCCTTCTTGAGCAGGAAGCTTCTTTACTGCTGTATTTTAGCAGCAGTCTTTGATGGACTTCTTTGCATATTTGTCTGCTTTGAGGCCCCTTTTGTTTTTAGCCCCTGTAATAGTATGTTGTAAAGAGTTCTGTGATTTTTGTCATCTGCTATGTGAAAAAGGACTTTCAGCAGCTTGTGTTAAATCTGCTGTCTGGTAGCATTGTGTGAAGTTTAACATTTCGCTGTTCACATTCTCCATGCCCTTCAGAAATTGCAGATCTCTATCATGTCTGTCACTTATTGTTTTTTTTTTCAGCATGAGGAGATCTGGCATACTTTTTTCCCCCCCCCCCCCCCCCCATGGAGAAATGACTCTCTAATTCCCCCCATCCTATTGCCTTTTTCTTTACCTTCTCTGTTCTAATATATCTCCTTTCAATGACCAAGTCTGCCCATGTCATTCAAGGAGCAGATCCATCACAGATTTATAATACTAAAAACGTGATAGCAATATTTTATTTTCAAATTTCTCTATTATTTTCCTATAAGAGTGGTAGCTTCTACTATGTTATTTTTCTTAAAGGTCTGCTTTTGTTATATATTCCCGGTTTCCCAGATCTATCTCGAATCATAATTGACATAAAGCTTACCATTTTCCTTATATAGTTAAGGTTATTCTAACTGGTGTATGTTTCTCTACATTTAATGGTGTGAATTACTACCTGACATCTTATTGTCCAGTCATGCAGAGATCTTTTTGTAACTTTCTGCAGTACCTTTTAATTTATATGATTCAGAGAAATTTTGTGTTATGAACAGTCTATTCACTATTCAGCCTCTATTACAGATCTGTTATGGATAGGTTGAGAAATGAAGTTAATGGAGCAGATCCTTCTCCTTTGAGAGCTGGTTGTTTGTTTCTTTCTTTTTTTTTTTAAAAAAAAAAAAAAAAAAAAAAGTTACTATTTAATAGTTAAATATATCTTTCTCCTCTTTCCATGACAGCCTAGCTTCTTTATAGCTTCTTTATGTCTCCCAATCTGCTAAAGCCTGTTGGGAATCCAAATATATTAGCAAGTGAATTCACATGTTTATTGGTGTATTCAAAGAAGTGCAATGCATCTAGGAGGTATGACAGCCCTCTATAAAATCTACTTGTTTCTTCTCTGTTATGAAATATTTATGGGTATACCTACTATGAAAATTCCAAGCAATCTGCCTGACATAGAAGCTTGACTAATGATCTTGAATATTTCCTTGCTCCTGAGACCTGTTTAGTAAGTTTGGTCACCTGTGCAGCCTTCCATTTCTCTAGGAAGGCTGGGAGCCCTTAGAAGTCATTGAAGTGATAAAAGGCGTAGTTAGGACATTGGTTCATCTAGGACTGCTGGGTGAGTGGCATCTGATCTTGGAGACCTGCTGCTGTTTTATTTATCTAATATAATACCCCCACCCCCAAAAAACAAAACAAAACAAAAACCAGACATTTCAATCTTGTTTCACACAAAAAAAATCTCTGAACTTTTTCATTATAAACACCAGCACAAATCAATAATTTCACTTTTCTGATAGTCTTATCTTCCTTGAAGTCTCCTTTTATATCTCTGTCATGTATTAGTTACACAGATTCTGACAAAGCTCTTGCTTTTTTGTGTTTGCAAGACTTTTGTGATTAATTGGGATGCCTGTGGCAAGATGTTCTTCAAAATGTTTTCTGATTTATTATGTTTTTGCATTTCATATACAAACTTTTGTATACTATATGTTCTTTACTTGGACATGACCTCTGCTTCTCATTTATGTCTTTCTACTTGTAAGAGCCTTCTTTAGCCTGGCATTTATTAATGCTAGATTTTTTTTCTGTTCCCATATGAAACTTTTAAAGAGGTGGTACACGTTTACTCTGAAACCCTAGTAAAATATTTTTAGATGGTCTCCTAGCTGACTTCAGCTGCTTTAACCTTTTGGCAACTTATCTTGTTCTCCTTTAACTAACATCTCTTACTTTTATGTAGTTTCTTAAGTGATACTACAGTGGATTTTCTCCGTATTCCTACATGGAATTTGAAATTGAGTATGTTGTGATAAATTTTGAGCCAATGGTTTTCTTAGAACTGGGTCAAGATTTTTTTTTTTTTTTTCTCCTTCTTTCAGGTCTTTGACCCGTTGCTTTATGAGGCAGGCATTTATACCATGTAAAAGTAAACAATTGATTAGCTTTTAGTCCCACAACCCATTGTGTCACTCTTCTGGTTTGCAAGGAAGTAACTGAAATCTCTTGTGATTATTGCCTTGGGTTTCCCCTCACAACTTTTGTAACGGGCCTTAGAATGTCCCAGGCACCTTTTAATCCAGAGGGATTCTGTGGCTGAGGCATCCACTTTTTGTTTGCATATTGGATGATTCTAAGTTTACTCTATTTCATTCTTCCATCAGTACAACAACATTGGTCTTATTTGGGTGATTTGTGTCCTGATTCCACTTATTTATCATCCTTCATCTAAGATTTGGAGGTGATTTGGAAGGGATTTTAGTCTAGGGCTGGTTGCCTAATTTCATACCTCAACCTTAGTTGAATCTTTGTTTACTAATACTGTTTTTCTTGGTTTCTTCCCTGGATTTCATTGCCTTTATCCAATATCTTCTTTCCGTGTCTTTTAGCAGAGGATGTTATAGCAGTCCACAATTATTATGTGCATCAAATACCTTAAGGAGTTCTAGTTAATCAGACAAGGAGCTGAAGCAAGCTTGAGAAGGGAAGACAAAAAGAGGGATACTACATGGAAGGAAGAAAAGGGAAAGAAGCTTAGCAGCTCCTCTCCCACCTTCAAATCATCCTCTGGGGAAGAGCTGAATTCCCAGGACTCAGTGAAGAAGAGGCCTGCGCAAATCACAAGAGAAGATGGGACTGGCATGGTCTATCTTGAAGAGTTGCTTACTTAATGGTTTGATGTTGTTTTAATCCCATGCCCTAAAAGCTTTGGGGGCTCCATGGACTGTTGTCTATATTTTTGTCTATGTTTGTGTATGTTTTTAGGGAGTGAGACGATCTGAATGCCTCAGTGGGGGAGAACAACCATGAAAGGGCATAGCAGCCTGTGAAAACCACTAATTACAACATGTTAGAGCTTTCTGTCATTCTCTTTCTTTTGTTCTTTCTTTCATTTTCTTTCCTTTTTTTCCTCATTTTTCTCTTTTTCCTTTTTCCTTTTTCTTCCTTTCCTTTCTTTTTTTTTTTTTTTTTTTTCTTTTTTCCTTTTTTGTGATAGTCATGTAGATACAACATGGTAATAATGTATATGAAAATACATGTGACCTAAAGGTACAACATCAATTTGAATTGATGTTTTATTCGATCACTTTGTGTTAGAAGTAATCCCTAAATTTCTTATGATTGGAAAATTTTGAGGAAGAAACAAGTCTACAATCTGCAACTCTGACAGGAACTGTGAATGGACTGAGAAAACTGTTGTTTGCAGAGAGCACATTCAATTAGCATTTTTTCTTCCTTTGATAATTCCTTCTACTTTTCTCCAATTACTG
This sequence comes from Heteronetta atricapilla, assembly GCA_011075105.1. Classification (NCBI taxonomy): domain Eukaryota; kingdom Metazoa; phylum Chordata; class Aves; order Anseriformes; family Anatidae; genus Heteronetta; species Heteronetta atricapilla. The sequence goes on from CM021732.1 coordinate 108,974,212, forward strand.
AAGTCTAACATTTCCCATGATGATAAACGCACAGAAGGAGTTACATTGTGGGTAAAATAACACCTCCTGCTATTTCAGAATTTGAGCTGTTTCTATGAGAAATATTAATATATATTAGAATCAAGGTGTGTGTGATGGTTTTACAATGTTTTGGATCTAATCCCCATTTGATATTAGCTGAGCTATGAGAGGGTTAACAAACGTAAAACAATGAAGTGGTGACTCTTCTGCAGGTCACTGTGGTCACAGGCAGCCAGGCTCATGGAGTCGGTAGTATAATTGCTGGTAAGCAATTCCTGGATAGCATTCACTTTGTTGTGAACTGAATGGAAATCTTCCAGTCTTCAGTAATAATAATTACGTATTCATTATTATTATTATTATTACTGTTTTTTCTCTTACAAGGGTTAATTTGGGCAAAATAGTATGCAGGAATTATTTTTAATGGGTTTTACCCCTTCTGCTCCCCACCTTTTCTTTCGCTTCAATGTTGTCAACACATTTTAGTTTTGTTCTTTAAAAATATGTTTGCTATTATAAGTTAATTGTGGAAAAATGTACGTTCTTAGCAGAATATGTAAAATATGAAAACCAAGATGTTTTTATTCTGTTGTGAATTAAAGGTACACTTCCATTCTGTGATCATCCTTATTTCACTCATGAAATCAACTGTTGGTATGAGCAATTGCTATCACAAATCTGAGATTAATTTTCTGGGTGCACACCATTTTCCTGCTGTTTCGCTCAAAATATGTGTATAAATGAGCTCAGAAAATATAGGAATGCTATTGAGGAGAACAAATTGGGTTAATATTTGAATCTGTTGTTGAAAACTTTAGGTCACTTCAAGTTGTGAGTGATGGTGTGTGGGGTAAGATGACTAATGACATCTTTCTCCGGTAACACTCTCTTCCTGCCCTTGATTTGCTTTTCTGGTTGAGAAGAAAAACAGTAGATTTCAGAGGGGAGACCAGTCTGACTGGATCTGAGAGACTACTGTAACTCTGAAGAATGGCAGTACCAGATGGGACAAAGGTCTGTCTCACCCAATGCTGTCTCTATCACTGACAATAAAGAGGAACATAGGATGAGTATGCACGGGGCAAATATTTTTCATATTACTTCCCACCACCAAATCTGATCCCAGCCTCTATTTCTAGCTCAAGGACTTACTGATCCTGTCATGATTTGTCTGTTTAGTAGCACTGCATGGATCTTTTTGGCCCCTTCTTCCCATGAACTTGTGCAAGCTTGCATTCATAACATCCTTAAACAATGACAGCCTTACCATTGGTTGCATGAAAAGTCATCACCTGACTGTTTGAACTTGGTTCCTACTAGCTTCATCTGAGCATGTGATCCTTGTGCTTGGGACAGAGTGGACTGTAGATCTGCCTCCAGCATCTCTACAACCTTTGTGTAGCTCATGGCTAGAGATGCCTTAAGTCCTCCCTCTTCCAGAACAAAGAGGCTCAGACTTCAGGCTTGTTCATCATACATAAGCCCTTATATACCCCTTGTCAGCTTCCCTGCACCTCTCTGAACAGTTTCCAGTTTAAATTGTGTTCTTCTTCTCTCCAAAAGGATGGCATGCAATTTGAAAGGTATGTGAGAACCATGGCTTGATACAACTGCACCAAAATAATTTTGCTTTGCTCTCTTTTCTTTTTCTGATTACTCTTGACATTTTCACTATGCTTTTATGGAACCATCTATCATAACACCAAGGTCTTGCTCCAGAGTGGTAACTGTTAGCTCAGAAACCATCAGTGTCTATGCAGAGCTAGGATTGTTTTTCCCCACATGCATCTCTTTATATTTATGCACAATGAATTTCAGCTGCTGTTTTATTGCCCAGCCATTCAGTCTCATCAGGCCCTTCTGTAATTCTTCACAGTCTGATCACGTTCTTAGTTTTCTGCATAACTTAGTGTCATCAGCAGTCTTTACCTCATGCCTTATCCATTTTTCTAATAATGCCTGAATATATTAAATAACTAATTTCTCATCACCAGTGCCAGTAAAACTGAACTGGTGACCTCCCTCTGTTGTGAAAACTGACTACTCATACCCTGTTTCCTATTTTCAGTTAATTTATTCATGCAAGGACTCTCCTCATCCTATAGTCAGTTTCCTCTGTCACCCTTAGCTAACAGACTGTAGAAGTCTCAGTCTGTAAATTCCCTTTTAGTGAATGTGAATGTTACCTCCAGGGTGTCCATCTGTTGCCTGTGCCACTGATATTCCAGCCCATCACCACCACACGTCTTTTCCCATGCTTCCTCAGACCCTGTCCAGGTTTCCGGAGAAATCCACCACCTTTCTGCTTGTAATGCAAGCTCCCCTGTGGCCCCCTCCAGGGTCATGCACCCCGTTGTTTATTTGCCTGATGATTGAGTCTTCCATTGCTACAACCTGCTTCTTCCTATCTGGTCTTTGATCTTCCCCTCACTTCAACTTCCTCTGAAGAAATCTGTCCTTGGACATAAGAATGTAGCTTCCAGGAATTTTCTGCTTCGTGAAGCTTTGTTTTGAAGTGGGAGAGGAAGGCCTCTTCTGTCGCTTCCTCTTGAGGCCCTTCCCAAGGGCCAGGTGCTGCTTGTGAGCACGCATTGAGCTGTCACTGTGAGGGCTGGCTGTGTGCAGACTGAGGTACACTGCTCTACAGCCATACGTAGATGAGAGAGAGAAAAAACTATGGAGATTTTTTTATAAAACTGTAAATAATAGGATAAAAGCTAATCTACAGACTTCGGTATTTTGTGATCCCACATATTTCTTCCTCTGGACATAGCTTCTCCGTCTAGAAGAAAATTCCTCCTATATCAGGAGACTTTTAAAGTCTCCTATACAAATGTGGTTCTCCATTTGTACCCATAACCTGCTAACTTTCAGCCAGCTGTAGCAGCACTTCCATTCTGTATACTCCAGTGTGAGTGACCTTTGAAACACAAAGGACTCTGATATACATTGTCAATCAGAAGAAATCTGCTTGCTTCCAGGGACAAAAAGGAAAAACAACTTATGAATGGTAGCCTTTTCTTTCCTTCCCATTTTGCACTAAATTTTCTGGGAGAACCTGATGGCATTGCTTCATCAGGGCTGGCTGAAACATATGCTGTAAATAATCTCATTGATTCTCAGCATAGCATATAGATTTTTTTAGAGCAGTTAAGAACAAATTGATAATTAAAAAAATACCTGGGAAAGCGCTTTTTTTTTTTTTTTCCTAGTAAATTCATCATTTTTATGCTTGTGTGTCAGATCAATATATATATATTACTGAACAAACTTTTGAAAGCCTAAGCTATGCTGGCTAATAGCTGGCGGCTGTACATTCTCTGGCCCAAACTTCTGTTGGTATGCAGCAGTGGTGATTTACAGCTTAGTTTGGATCTCTGGCATAATCACTCTAGGAAGTAAAAACTAGAAATCAAATAAGAAGATCGAGGAAACTATTTTAATAAAATGAATTAATTATTCAGCAGGTGAGTGTACAATTTGCAGTGAAATAGCTTTGAAGTGATAAATCTCTGGATGTTCTCTGATGCCCTATGTGGGAGGTGGGGAGGAAGGAGGAGAGCAGCCAGACAGTTTGAAAAGAAGCACGCATGCATGCTTCACTGTCAGCAAAGATACTCCGAGAGTTAAATATCTGAGATGAAGTTCAACTGTTCTTGACTTAACAGGAAGTGACTGTTTCTTATGAAGGCTGGAATAAAATCTAAATCATACCCAGACACAGCTCTGAGCACTGGGGGGACAGCCTCCAAGCCCTTTTTTCCTAACATGCTGCCTCATGCTTATGAGTGGCTGTGATTGTCAATGCCCTTCATGGTTTGGAGAGCAACTGTCGGTGGCTGCTTGCTCTTCTTTGAGTGCACTCTAGGCTTTTGGAACCTCAGTGTCCTGAGACCTGGCAAATATAGGGTTTTCCATGCTTTTTTATTTATTTTTTTTTTTTTTGGGGGGGGGGGGAGAGGGGGGGACAGGGGTCGTAGTAGCAGTCAGGTAAGCTTTGCAAGAGAGTCTCTTTGTGCAAGCATTGGTTTAAGACCCTAACATACCCAACTGTGCTGCGGGTTTTACAGGTGGGAAGGAGCAGGGAATGGATTGAGATTTTTCCCTTCTAAGAAAGAAAAGAGGAAAAGCAAAACAAAACAAAATGTTAGGGGAAGAAGCAGCTGGCCGGGTGCCACCCTGACTGGCCTTGTTCTCCAGCTCTCTGGACCTAATTAAGCAACTCCATTTCTACAGGCGATGGCAGAGTCTAATGGCAGCAAATAGAAGATAGTTAACACATGGGACATGCCTGTGATGTGGCTTTCTGGAATGAGAGATTGCAATCGTGGGAGGAGGAGAGAAAGGATGAGAAGAAATAAGGGGAGCGGAGGGAAGGAGGTCCCTCCACAGAGACAAAAGTGGCAGACACAGGAAGGAGTTGTGTTTCCTCCCAGGAACGTTGGGAAGAGCTGGAGAGAGTTTGATTTCAAAGTCCAACAATGAAGCTATGGCATTTGTTTCCAATTCAGCAGGAATGAGTGTATGGTTTGAACAATTCTTTCGAGGTTCCTGGCAAGGGGAATATAACTCTTCTCAGCTGGCTGTTTTAGGAGATCAAATGACACAAAAAAAATCACTCAAAGCCTAGGGTATCCTTCTGGCAGCCAGAGACCATGCACATCTTCACAGATTCGTTATTTGCTCTAATGTGGACCAAGAGCTGCGTGCTGTGTAGAAAACTGCTTGCTTACAAAACAATCTTATTACTGCCAGATGTTGGCTCTGTGCCTGCTTTTACATAATTCAGGCTTTTCTTTGCTCAAGATGTTACAATTTAAAGGTGCTTTAGAAGTTTTATTTTAAAAGCCTTGATAATACTTTTATCCTTATTCTTTTTTCCTCCTTGCTCAGAGTGGCTCTTCCACCACCACATGCTGCAGCCTGGTGTATGTGGTATATGTTAACGTATATAACCAGTAACAGCAAAACTCTTTCTTAGCTCTACCTCCGGACTGATTGAAACAAGAATAAAAATATCCTCAAGGCTGTGCTGTCTGCATCCTGGTGACTCAAATATACCAAATACAATGCGCACCATTCTCCCAAATGCTGTCCTGTGTAGTGTGTATATATATATATTTATTATGTATATGTATTTTAATTAGCCATTAAAATTATGTATCTGAATTTTTAATTAGCCTTTAGGTGAGGGATTATTATAAGTGTCCAAGAACTGAGAATAGAGGCTTAAAACAGGCAAGAGATATGCCTCTCTAAGCATGTTTTTCCATGCAGCTTTGCTCTCACAGACTTCACCCTTCATCCACGAGTCAAATAACTACCAAGAAAACATCATTATAATCCTGTGGTATGTCCCTTATTGGCTTTGCAGTGGTTATCCAAAGCCCCAGTGAGTAATAATTATGGGACTATTTTAGCAGGTTACCAGCAGATTTGGAAATAGGGTGCTTCAGTTTTGCCTCTGAGCTTTTTGCTTTACATGCTCCAAGGATGGGAGTTCCTGAGACAGGTGGCTGCATGGCTTGGCTAGTACAGTCTGGCCATCTAAAATATGTGGGTCTGAGGAAGGATGGTTCTCAAGGCTCACTTTATTGCCAGTGAGGAGGACAACTTCAGGTGCTTTGACAGAGTTGTTTGTGCCTACCTAATAACTTCAGGTGCCTATTTGACTGGAAAACAGATTATAGTCAGTCATTTATTTACTGTGTCATATATTTTTACTTCCTACTCTGTCACCAAGAAATTCAACATAGTGCAGAAAATTGTAGTAATTTGAAGGAAATAAAGCAAAAATCAATAGACTGTCTGAGATGCCCCTCCAGTTCTAGGCAAACATCAGAGTAATAAAAGTTTGTAAAGTTTAAGCCAATTATTTCACTGTCTTTGGAAAAGCAACACTGAAAGTCATAGGATAATCCTACCAGAAGCGCAGTCATGTGAGTTGGTGATGAAATGTTCTTCTCCCCCCTGACCCATAACCCCTTCATATTTAGGCTTTTGAATGAACCATTCTCCATGGGAAATCAGTTCCAGTGTATTTTACCATGCAAGTTCACAATTTTCCAGCACCGTTAATATGCTTTGAAACAACACAAAACTCCCATGCTTAGAATGAACACCATTGTAGTAACAGAATAAACAAATGATGGCAATAGTTGTAGGAAAAACAAAGTGATAATAAAAAGTTATTGTCATTTGGGGACAAAGACCTAGTTAATATTTTACCTATTTATTTTTTTCCCAGATTTTATTTAATGACGAGGATTTATTTCACAAGACACTGGTCTAAAAACATTGTGCTGATTACAGCAATAATAGCATTATGGATAAATAAAATTAATCTATTGTAGTGCCTATTATCAAAGTCTCTCAAGGCCAGTTTGTGGACTAGATTACCAGTACGGGCTACACATGTAATTAATTTCTCAGCATTTCTCTCTCCTATATATGAAAACATAATTTTTTATCTGTATTGGAGTCTTATGTATAACGTAAAAGTTTAAAACATTTCTACCACTTCAGAATCTGAATTCTTAGGCCAATATTAATTATATGCTTTTCTGGGACTTGTATGATCAGATGTTGCCCTTTATTTGCCAGTTAGGGTAAAGACTCACCGTGTTATTCTTCCCGGAGGAGCTGGTTGGTAATAATATCTGGTTGACATTATGCATTTTTATCTTGTTAGATATCTCAATATTTGGAAATGCATTTTAGTCTGAGAATGAAAACATTGTTTTGCATGAAGTCTTAAAACGAACTGCTATGGAAAATGAGGATATATGAATAACATAGTACATTTGTTTCGAAATGCAAACATTTCAAAACATTAAATTTACTGTTTTAGAGTTTTTTATTTTTTTCCATAATAAATGGAAGATTTGTCTAAGAAGTCATGAAATAGGATACAAATAAAATATATTAAAAAAATTCATTAGATTTTTTTTCTGAAATAAAGTTATGGTGTTTCCCTTTTAAAAGTATTCTCACTGAAATCAATGTATTTTTCAAAATACCTCACTTCAAAGGGAAACATTTTGAAAACCTTTGGGTGAGTGCAGCTGGCAAGAGCTTGTTTTCTGAGACAGATATTGCTTAGAAATACAAGAGGCAAACACAGCCTTGTTGACTAACTGCTCTCTGCTACTGAGGAACTATTGAAAGAAGTATTTTTTTTTTTTTCTTTCCATAAACTTTCTATTTTTTCAACAGAGAAGAAAAGACATGTTGCTGCAGGCACTAGTTTGGCTGTTGCACTGCTAACACAGGAATAGAAAAATGAAGTCTGCCAGTCTTCTCTCTCTCTCTCTCTCTTTCTCTCTCTCTTTTTTTTTTCCTCCCCTCTGGGCTCACTTTTCCCTAAATCTAGCTGTGCATACCAAGTGCATGTGAGTGTGCATGCACCCACATGCACAAAGAGAGAATTGCAACTTCATCATGTTATCTGGAGTGTGCATTTCCCACCAGGTGGTGCTAATGGAAGAATCTCAGCCACATTGCTAAAACTATGTCTACATATATAGTTGAGACACATAATACCATTTAAGCTGGGCTGAGTACTGTCTAGCTTTGAGATTTAAATGTTGCTTTGAGACCATGATATTAACATTCAGACCACATGTTGTTACAGAAGGATGTATATGCAATGTTCTCACATAAATGATAGTTAACTGGTTATTCTCTGATGGAGAAACTGTGCAGAAAAAGCAGCCCTGATTTTCATAATCTCTACTTTTTTTTTTTTTTTTTTTTTTTTTTTTTTTTCACTTGCTTCCGAGACTGCTAAATAGCTCATGACACTGCTTTCCAGAAGTATAGAGTAGCAGATTGAAGGAGGATGGAAGGAGACAAAGAGTTTTGGGGTTTATTATTGAGCACACATTTGACTTGATTCTTTAGTTTTACTGCATCCGCAGTCATAACATAAATATAATATTAATTAGCCATTTATAGTGTATTTGTAAGATTACGCTGATACTGTTGGGATTGTTTGATGGAAGGATCTTTGGAAATGCAAAGGGTTCTCATACAGAAAAACAATCATGTTAAATTGCAAAAGCTTGCTTTATTTTATCATCGGAGTAAAACAATACACTGAAACATAAGCTCCTGTTCACAGAATCATTTTAAACAACATATCTGAAAAAGACTTTAGGTTCAGAATTTTCCAGAATGATCAGCATTTTCCTGCCGTTGGAGCCAAAGGTGAATCTCCCATGAGTCAGGCAAATGCTGAGTGATTTTCAACATCCTACTCCAAATACTTGCTCAATCACTTCCCAAACCACAACAGAGCTGAAAAAAAAATCACAGAATTTGTTGAGAAGAAACACTCAATCAGCTTTTACACCCTAAAATCTACTAATTAGAGTGTATTTGGTTCCCGGAGATGAAAACAGAAGATACGAATGATGACACTGTGGGCTATTTTTGGTGTGTGTTGGTCCCTACGGTACAGGCCAGAAGCATTGCAAACACTGTTGACAATGCCTTTTCAAAACAGAGATGTGGATTTTTTTCACTGGTGCCCCTGAGTAGCAAGCAGCCTGTGTGATGTGCAAGCAGTGCAATGGATTTGAAAGCAAAGCCTATAATTACATCAGGAATGTCTAGGCCAGCTCCTTCCCAGTCAGGAAACTGTGGCTGGGTACTGGATGGAGAGTCCCTGGGTAATACTGGTGCCCTTAGAGCACTCTTCACAGATGTCTTCTTCTTTACTATTAATAGGTTAATAAAGAAGGAAGAGCACCTCAGATAACAAGTAAAATGAGCAATGATGAATATTAGCAGTAGCAATTCTCTCATGTCTTAACTATTTTTGGTGTCTTTTGAGATGGTACTGCCTTTTACGAGCCCAATTTTCTCCTAAAATAGATCTCCTTTGAAGGTTGAAGAAATGATTGTGGATTGTGGTGCAAGGTATAAAGATGTATTGCAGGTTCAGAGATTATGAATGAGAAGCTGGTTATGTGATCAGTCTGCCCCAAAGCAGATGTTTACATTTTGGACATTACAGCAAAAACTAGACATTCGTGATCCTTTGGAGTCACTTCAGGAAATGCACGTTTTCTAGAGCACAACCCACGTTTTCTTTAGATGACAGTCTTAGGGTGAGATGAATCATGAGTCAACAGCCAACACAGGGGCTGACAAATCCCACCCTTTCCACTGCTGTCTCCAAGACATATTCCAAACATGCAGATAAAAGTCACGCATTCTGCCTCCCTCTTGGCAATGTGCAAGTTCTCCCTTGAAGAGCTGCTTTTAGAGGGATATCAGGGATTTTTTTTTTTTTTTTTTTTTTTTTTTTTTCATTTCCAGGCCATCCTGAAAATGGGCAGAATTGACAGAAAACATATCAGTTGATGAAGACAGTTCAATGTGAGTTTAAGGAAAGGTAGCCTGAGTCTGAGAGATCCTGCCCACCAAATTATGTCCTAGCTGCTGATGCTGTTTAAAACTGACACACTTTGATGTAACTTAGGGGCACCCTGGCAGGGTTGTTTGCCCCATTCACATTCTTGTGTAATAAGGGCTCCTGAAGGATTTGTCTCCCCCAGTGGAAGGTGTAAATATTTAAGCAGAAGTTATCAGCACCTGTGTGGGAGGTCCCAGAGTAATGAGGAGTCATGCTGATCCAGATGGTGTAGCCCTGAACCTGATAACTGCAGTGGGAATATATTCACTTTCTTTTGCTAAGATTGGACTATTTTCTTCATTAAAATTTATGATATGGTGGTATAATCCTTTTGTTTTCTCACTAAGCAGGTTTCATTTATTTAGTTAGTTATTTTTCCTGAATAGATATGTGTGTGAGAGATGCTATGCTTATTCAACATTTAAAGAGAAAACCAACTTGAGTCATATATATAGACAACCCTGTGGACCCCTGTCTTCAATACTAGAATCAGGCTCTGGCATTGGTAATTGATGTAGCAAGTGGACTGAAGCTGAGAGAGAGCAGAATAAACTGAAATCACAACTCCAGACTTCTTAAGTAACACCCAGCCTGGTGATTAGTGATCTATTGCTCTCAGTAGGATCTGGCTCTTAAAGATGGATTGCTAGCATTGCCTGCTGCTGAGGAGAAAACAAATTAATTGGGGAAGCTGCTGGTGAACTGTGATGGAAATGATGCAAAAATATCTTAAATTTAAGCTCTGGAGGAATCTTTTTAATCATGTAGCAAGATACGCTCCTTCAGAGAAAAAGTAAAATCTTGCATCAAGATCAACAATTTCATTTAGATCTTTTCTTCACCTTTCTAGGAGACTTCCATTAATCTGTGACTTTCTGGGATGACATGCCCAGAACTCTTCCAATCAGGACTCAGCAAGGGTGAACACTAGGATCTGAGAGTTGGAAGTACTCTTGGATCCCACAGTTTAGACATAGCTTCAGGGAAGTTTTCCTTCCTTCCTTCCTTCCTTCCTTCCTTCCTTCCTTCCTTCCTTCCTTCCTTCCTTCCTTCCTTCCTTC